>CM024334.1:18591875-18924286 GCA_014170255.2 Drosophila triauraria
TGAAGGCGATGGGTGTGCGGGTTGTAAGTTGGCCTGCAATGGCCGCTAAAACTATTGAGCTCTCATTTTCAGCCCGAAAAATCTAACAGGCTGATGGGAAAACCTTGGGATGAGCAGGGAGATGCGTTTACATAACATTATAAAGGATTGTTTGCTTTAAAAACCCCTTTAAAAAACTCTTTAAATAATTTTAAGTCATAGGGATTTTAGTTTGCAACAATTTTAGGTACAACTCTAAGAATCCTTGTAAAAAATTGAAATTTTATTACGTTTTAAGCACAATTAACGCCCCTAAAAACAGTTCCCTTTCGCTGACTAAAGGAATTTGGGTATTTTTAATACACTTTGTTGCCTAAAAAACTTTAGCTGGTTATATGGTCTGATCTAAATTCCATGGATATACATACAATTTGATGGCACCACCTGATGTGGGTTTGAGTTCTTGGTCATTTTATGACTTTTTGTTCGTCCTCATGTGCGTGAGTGTGTGCCGGCTGGGATATTGGTTGGAAAATGTGGGTTAGGGAACGAGACCGAGAACGAGACTCGAAACACTAGTGCAGCCAGTCAGCCAGTGTGCGACACACTCAGCAAACTGATAAAATTTTAATTTCTCCAAAATTGAAATTTTAATGTGTGTCTAGAGCGCGGTTTGCCCCTGCACCATCACCGACGTCGGCACCGCCGCCATCCCCCTGCTCATCCCTCTTCTTGTTGTTGCACTCTGGCGGCGGCGGCGGCCTCCACCCTTCTTAGTTTTCCCACCTTGCAGCAGAAATGTGCCCTATGTGGCACTCAGACACACACGCGCACAAGTTTTTGGTTTTTGTGGGTTTCCCAGCCCCAGCTCTCTCCCCACTAGGCCCCCTCACAGACCTCACCCCAACCCCGACAAAAAAACCCTACCACATTCTATTGCATTTCGGTCGCCCCCATCTTGGGCGACTTTCCATCACATTCCCCGCCTTTGGCATTGGCCAAAAAGCGAATTTCCTCCGCTGCGTCCACATTATAGAGTTGAATTATTAAAATTTGTCTGACTGTGTGTGTGGTGTGTGTGTGTCAGTTATGAATAGCCAAGTGGCTGCCAAGGAGCGGAATAAGCCTACACACACCGGATAGTCTGCTCAAGAAGCCCACTTGTGCGGATAGTTTGATGGAGGAGCAGGGAGGCAATGGGTTATGAACACGATTTAAAGGTGATATAATTCGAACTATTGAGTTGTCATTTCGTAACTAATTTTCAAGTGAACTGGAAAGATAGATGTGTTAAAAGCGGCTATATGGGTGAAAGTGCATATCTTTTACTGCCAGGTATTTAGAGAAGAGGTGAATACAAAAATATATAACTATAAAGGTAGTGTTATGGAAGTTAAACTAAGGAAATACCAAAGGTAAATATATTTTGTATAATCCCTATAACCTTTCATCGGTGAAAATATACAAAAGACTTGACTCACTCGCAGCATCTGCATTCCGCATGCATCTGACTGATGATTCAAATAACCTCCTTAAATAAGGAAGAAGCAGATTCCGTTTTAGCATTGAGGAGGCCCGAGATTGGGCTGACTGCCTTGTGGTTACCCTTTCACCTCTCCGTCATTGGCCCACTTGCACTATTGACCCACACACCTAATTGATATGCTACACGTACAGACGGCAATCAAAGTGCGATATGTGTTTGTGCTGGAAAGCGGTAGACGACGACGACGAATTGGGCGCAAGGAATCTCTCTGGGGATTTTATTTTTTATGTCGAAATTATACATTTTATTATGTCATTTTAATGCTACAAAGGCAGGCACCGAACGTAAAGCTAGAGGAAGGCGGAACGGAGGAGCAACAACATGCAAACTAAACAGTCATTCAACATCCCTTGGCCCCCCTATTCCTCTTAGCCTTTCCCTGGGGCGACCCACCTTATGGCAGACCATAAATCAGCAACAGTTAGGACACAGAGCACCCAGAGAGAGAGAGAGAGCTGCTTGTTGGCAGGAAGGAAGTGCAGGGTAGCCCTGCTTTCATTTTGTATGCAAAAGTGAACAAGGTGGAAAATAGAATGAGATGCGAAGAAAAAGGAAAACAAACATTCAAGGAGGTGTACATAGAAAAAAAAGTGGTATTCCAGTGAAATGCGGAGTTCCTTGCCTCAGAAAGAAGGAATTTAGCTAAACTAAATTAAACTTATAGTCTTACTTTTCTTACTCAAGTTTTAAGCAAGTAAAAAACGCCAAATTCGCCTTATAAATTGTTCCTTCTTTCGTTTTTGATCCGGCTCGAAGGAGTTAAAATCTTTATCACACACTTTACATCCGAAAAAGAAGCGCAAAAGCGAAAAAGAATACGAATAGTTTCAAATATTAATTCGCCAAATGAAGCCGCCTCATTAATTGTTCCTTCTTTCATTTTTGATCCGGCTCGAAGGAGTTAAAATCTCTATCGCACACTTTTCATCCGAAAAAGAAGCGCCTTTGTCTACATTTTGTTCCCAGTGTATAATTGTATAGTGAACAAATTAAAGGACGAAAGTTTTAGGGCCTTTTTTGCTCCTCAAGGACTTGCGAAAAGATCAGGGCGAGAAAGAAGGCACACATGTAATTTTTATACCTTATAAAATTTAACCAGCAAACCGAACAAAAGAAATCGAATACGGAATCATGTGAGGCGCACACACACACTCGCTCTCGCACTCACACAAATGACAGATGTTGGGGTGGAAAGCAGGAAGGAAGGATGTGGATGCGGACGAGGAAGAGGCAGGAGCAAGAACGAGAACTGTCATTGAGAGGCAGCCAAATTGTTTTATGTCTATCGATAAAGTAAATCACTTCCCCTTCTCGCACTTTTGTTTGCAAATAATTCGCTTCATACTTTTACAAGGGGCTTTTCATCCGAGTCCTTCGTCCTTTGACTACTTACGTTTTTATGTACACATGTACAGCGTGTGTTCCTGCCTGCCAGTGTGTTTGTGCATCGGTCTTCGGCCTTTATTTAATGACGCGAAGCTTGTGTTTGATGCCCAGCCGAAAATCAAAAACAAAAGCACACACAGAGAACGCAAAGGCAAAGGCAAGGGAAAACAGCCAACGAATCTGAGCCACAATTGACACGTGTTGGGATTTGGTTGTATGCATCAGCGGGGTGGTGGCTTGTAAGGATGGGAAAAAGCCTGGAATCAAGGCCCACTCACCCACATGGGGGATATACACAACATCATGGAGAAACTAAAAAAAAACAATATGGGCGAATGATAAGTCCTACGTCTGATTAACCCGTGACTTAGGCCTTCCTTTGAACAGATAAAATTATCAGAGACTCTGAGTAGTGATTTTTATTCAGAAAATTAATTAATAAGGCTCTGTTGACTCAGAATAAATATGAGAGGAAACACTCTCGTAAGAGATTAACAAAATAACCCATTATTGCTTGTACATTGCAGGCAAAGCGTTGAGAAAAATATATCTTTTCAAAAAGAAAGCTACATCAAAAGATACTCTCTTGTGAGCTCTGTTATTTATAAACAAAATAGTATTACTCTCTAATAAACGACCTAAAATGAATGAATAAATTACTTAAAATCTGTTACCAATTTCTCAGTTTCAAATCTATCATAAGGTCCGCCTTTCGTTCGACTTAAATTCTTTTTCCCTTAACTTTTGGATTCATAAACTTCCGAGTCAATTCGTTTTAGAGCACACCTTGCTGTGGGCCACTCCCAGTAATGGCGACCTGATAGCACCTTCCGTTCCCGTTCCTCCCAAGGCCTTTTCACCTAAGATGATGTCTCCCTGTCGGCTGTCCCCTTCCCAAAATGATTAACTGTTGCACACCGCGTTGCCACGCCCATCAGTCAGTTGCAGTTAAGCTGAAGGACACACGAGACGTGGAAAGGGGTCCGATGAGGGGCTCTATCGCGTTGCCTTGGCGCTGTCCATGTCTCTGTCCATGTCCATGTCCCATTGCATCCTGCTCCGCCACTCCAGCACTCCGCCACTCCGTTCGCGTCTTGCCTCATCGTTGTCGCCTTCGACTCGCACATTTCACACACAAGTGCTGGCACTTTAAGCCCGCGCGAACAGGCGGAGTAGAGTCAAGAGGAGCAACTGCAACTGCAACTGGAACCGCCGCTCCTTCCCCCTCCTTGTTGATTTATGTACACTCTCCTAGCCAAGGATTGGGTATTTCAAGATAGTTATGATGTCGAAAGCTGCGTAGAAAAAGTTGTTCCCTCACTTGACGTTTCGCAGCTAGAAGGCATGGGTTCCAATATATGTAAGTTTGCACTCGGTTTGCACACGAAGAGTCAAGAGGTTGGAAGCCTCGGGGCGATACGATATAGCAGATGGCATTTAAAAGAATAAATATGATTTATATTGAAAGCCAAAACCTCCTTGAACATAAAATAATATAAGTATAGTTAGTATTTAAAATCAGAATTAAATTGCAGTTGAGTTCTTATTAATATCTTCATATTTAAATTACCAAAAACCCTAGTAATGCTAACCATTATAACGAATATCCAAAAAAGATATCTTTAATAGGATTAAACAGAGACATCGCCTTAGGATCTTAATAGAAAAAATTTCCGTTGAAGCTTTAATATATTGAATCCTTGCTAGAGTGTGCTTACTTTCCGCTGCACATGTCCTATGCCTGGCATTTCTTCCTGGAGAACCCGAACCCCATTCCTCTGCATAGACATGTCCTTCCCTCTCAGCGACCCCAGAGCGGAAACAGTAAATAAGTTGCACTTTTCCGCTTACCGGAGGGTGGAAAGTGTGGTGGATTTTTCATCAACCTTCTTTTCCTAGCCAAGGAATCGAGCTGAGCTGAGCTGAGGAGAGCAGCGGGGGGTGTCCTTGGTGGCTTTTGTAGCCGACAAATAAAAACAAAAACTTATTTGCCATTTATTTGCAGTTGACTTTGTTCCTTCGTTATTAATATTGACAAGCAGAGGGCAGGAATCGACAAGGCTGAATGGTGGGGGGTTGGAGTGGAGCAAGAAAGGACCTTCCATCGGCATTGCGTGTGCTTGTTTTTGTGCTTAATGCGCTAAACTGGACGCTTCCAGCAAGCTCTCTATCTGCCTCTCCTGCTCCTTCTTTCCTTCCACTTCCGGTGCTGCGACTGAGGACTTAAGCTGTGGTTGTGGTTGAAAATTGTAACCTGAAGCTTTACTGAAGGACTTTTTAATGAGTGTTTGTGTTTGATTGCTGAGAACCGAAGCGAAGGAAGTCGCTTCATGGATTCTGAAACTATCACGCTGCCCGTGCGAAACGTGCTTTGGGATGTATAATATAAAATATATAAAATATAGCCCACAAAAAGGGGGGGTATGACGATCTGGGCATTGTTTACTTCCGGTTCATGCCATTTAGAGATTCCAATTTCCATTCGATTCTAATAATTTGAGGAAAAGTTTATTTTATATTGTACATATAACAGAAATAGAGATAAACTTAATTAAATTTCAAGGCCTTATTTAAGTGTATTTTTATGGAATGATTTATTTTATATAAATTTATTTATTATTTATTTATTAATGTAAATCAAAGCTTAAATCAATTTCTATATTTAAAAGTGTTATCATAGTTTTTATATTGATTATTCTTTATTTCTTTGGCTTATTTTCTTGGTTTTAACTTTTTCAATGTGCTTTTTTTCGTTTTCCAAATTGTAGTGTGACCGTAGTCTTTGTTTTACTTAATCCTAATTTTCTTAATGTCTTAATTTATCTCAAATTGACACAGCGGAATTGAAACATAAATGCGGAAATTCATATTTACATAATGCTACTTTTACAAAATGCTAAAAAGGCTACACTATGCCATAGTTAGTACTCAGCTTTAATACTGACCGTGTGTCGGCAGAGGCTGGACAGAGAAATCCCCGCGAGAAAGGCTTATGGATCTCGGATTTAAATGTATGGAATACTGTTATTAAATCTATTAAAATACATAATGAAAGGCCAACCATTACTAGATATAGCAAAGGCTTGCAGATGATGTTAACCCCTATGCGAAAATATATTTAAAATTCTGAAGTAATTAAAACTCAAATAATTTAAGAGGACTTGCCAAAACGAGAATACGAAATAAAAAACCCACTGCTTCCTTTCCCCCAGTTTTCTTTTACTTTTGCACTCCATGTTAGTTAGTTTGTTTGTTGTTTTATTGTTGCCATTTTTGTGGGGCTTTTCCAACGTCATCCACTCACAACAACAACAAGAATAATAATAATAATAACAGCGGCTGTTGTGGGGGTGCTACTGCCTTCTCACTTTTTGCTCCTCCTCCTCCTACACCTTCTTTTTTGGCACCTCTCCTCTTTGCCGGGCTCTTTCGTCTTGTTCTGCTGCTTGCCTCACACGTTTACCGTAATTAGGTGTTAATATGACATTTTGCTCGACATTCAGCAACAACGACTGAGCAAAAAGCAAGCTGAAATATTTATGCAACCTGGAATATTTATGCACTATTCTGCGTGCTTGCTTCTATATATATATGTTTATATGTAGATAGACATGTGTCTGTGTGTGTTTTCGTATATTTATTATTTATTTACATTTGTATGAGTAAGTGCTTTTTACTTGTAGCGCCCGCTCGCTCTCTCTCTCAACAATTTTGCTCTTGTTGTTTGCCTAGCGATCGATAAACTGTCGTCGGCGCTCAACTCAATGTGTCTGCGTGTGTGTCTGGGCATATCTGTGTCTGCGTATAGCGGCAGTGTATTAGTTTTGCTACATTTGGATTACATTGTAATGCTGTTCTTCCACCGATTCCCCGTCTCCCTGTCCACACTAAGAAAATGCGTTAATGTGTGGGCAGTGTTGACAATGCAAAATGACAAAGTATCGATGGTTCGATTGTATGATCAGTGGTATCGATTGTGATTTTTATGTGTAAACTTTGCAGAGTTGGTCACACTTTATTATCAATATGGTTCAAATTTTTTTATCGCAGTATCAAATAAATTGATTACTCAAAATAAAGCATATAGTAATTTGTGGTCTTGTTTTAATTCTTAAATGATTTTAAAGTAACTTTTTTAAAGAACATATTTCCTAGAGGTGCTGTAGTTTTTCTCCTTCATACGATTAAAATGTTAAACAGATTTTTCCTAAAAATGTATAGACTAAATAAGCACCACTGGCTGCAAGCATCACTCTGGCCTTTTTCTTCTCATTTCACACTTCACTTTTCTTATTCTCCACCTCCTGCTCCTTTGTTTATTTTATTAGTTGGTGGAGCTTTTAGTTGAACATTATCTGAGACGTTTGCTCGTCGTAAATGTTTATCGATTACCCATCGAGTATCGAGGGGATTTCCCTCCATAGGAGGTTAACAATAACAGCGAGTGTATAAAATATAATTGCTGAAGTGCGTGGTTAAAACAATATGGAAACTTGTTTATACTCTAAAGAGTTCTTAGGTAGTGAATATATTGAATGTGTTATATGTTTGAAATAATTATTAAAACTGGAAATAAAAATAAAAGTATTTCCTGTTATAACATCCCCAATAGTTGTTAAATAGAAAATACAATATTTATAGCAATTTCGATTTAAGTGGGGTGACCTTTTAGAGATCAAACATCGAACCAGAAACAAATCGTTAATTATTCAGCTAAAACATTGGGCACCCTGGAAAAGTGCAACAACAATAGCAATCATAATGGCAGTTCGTTTGGCGGGGATTGTGACAAAACATCATCGACCCGACTCTGGGACAAGCCCACATTTCATTTATGAAAATATATTCATTGGGGGGAAAATGTGTGTGCGGAGCAGGCAAGGGTTAGAGACACACTCGTAAATACGAAACAAGAACGGGAAAAGTGAGGCGAACGGTCCGAACAGACCCCTGAGAATTGAGAACCGGGAACTGAGAACTGGGAACTTGCCCGAGTTGCTCTAGTTGCGTGACAGAGACGGCCAGTGGCGGTGCTGTTCGTAAAGAGACCACGAATGATGAGGGTTAGTCAGTCAGCCAGCCGAGCTTGCTCTGGTTGTTGCTGCTTTTGCTGTGGGAAATTCTGGCAATCATCATAACTTACTCCATTATTATTCTCCAAATAGTTCACCACAGAAACGGTATGAATAACACAAATTTCCGAAAAGAGGAAAATCAAGCCAAAGGGAATGCCATTAACTAATTTTTCCATTTATGGAATTTTCACACATTTCAAGAAGTTTTGGTCAAATGCAGAATTCCATGTTGTGCGAGTTCCTTTAGGTTGAGAATTCCTATAGTTCCGATAGTTTTATTAAGTGATGTTTTATATATTGTTGATAAATATTACCTGTTTCTAGTTTGAGCTTTGCTTTAACTATTACCTATAAATATAAGCATTAACTTAGGTTTTATTTGTTCTTTAATTAAATTTTTGATGTCTTGAAAAGATTCATCTACCATCAATTCAAAGAAATATCATATCTTCTTGAATCTTAATAATAGACAGTAAGCACCCTTTACACGCTTGGTAGATTAACACTTCATTTGGATGCAAAAACTTCAATCACTGAACTCTAGACACAAGAAACTATGGCGTCGACGACGACGACAACTATGATGACGTCGTCGTCGTCATTGCAGCAACAACAATGCGAAAAACGTGTCCGATGCATGTGCCATGAATGTTAACACCCAAGGCTTAAGGGAGATGGGGAAAATGGGGTCTCGACCCGATGAAAAACATTCAAAACAGCCACCCACAAGTGCCTCGTCTTTTATCTCAGCAAATGGTCCAATGAAAAGCATCTGCATCCTTTCCTGGAATCTGCCCTCTGAGCATTAGCTGAGTCTATTATTCGGAAATACCTTGTAAATATTACTCTTATAATATTACCATGGGGTTTATTATTAAGGAAAATCATAACCTTGTTTAAGTATGCAAAATATCTTCATAGCGTGGTAAGAAAAAAGGTTACTTATGTATATTATATAAACTGTTTGCTATCAACGCTTATGTATATTAAGAATGTATTTTTATACAAGTTCTCCCTAATTCAACCCTTGGTCCTTTACCCACTTTCATCAAAATTAAACTGCCTAAATAACTGCCAGCAATAAAAGTAGATTAAATTTAAGTAATCGACTTTTACAGCTAAACAAGTTTAATTGGTTGCCACACTAAACAGTTATCTATAAACTTAAACTTAAACTTAAACTTTGGCCAATGAACAGAATACATTTGTTTGTTATGATTAATTGCTTGAAAATTATTGAAACTAAAAATGAAATACTAAATTGGCAAAAATTCTGATTAATTGTGTTTAAATCATTTTTGCTTCAGGGAAGTATAAATATCTGAAATTGCTAAAAGAAGGTTTAATCCAACTTCAACGTTAATATCTTTTATAGGATGCTTTATGCCTGAAACGTTTCACATGTTGTGTTTCTCTCTGATCATTAGATTTAATGTTATTGAGCGCAAAATACATAGAAATTCGATAAACATAAGCTTTTACAAGCATAGAGAGACCACCTATTGATTTTGGTGTTTGGGTGGCTGGGTGGTTGATTGTTTAAATAACTTATAAAAACTTGAATTCCCTTAGAAGCGTACAAATAAAGACACAAAAAGGAAAATAAGTAGTTTCTAATCACTTAATTGTTAAATGAAGGAATATCTTTTCCCTGTCCCGCTTTTATGTATAAACTCATCAATAAGCCAAAGCAATCAATTCTGAATAACACAGAAAACTCTCTGAGGGTTGGCACATTGCTCGTCCTTGCTCTCGTCTGCGTCAGTTGCGTTTTTCCTGAAAATATATTTTCCCTGAATGCCAAAGTAGGGGAAATTCCGCAAAATCCAGATAGCCGGCGACGATGGTATTTTGTTGTTTTTGTTGCTTTTGCGCCGACCGCCCACTTAACGCAAATGAAAAGCAGGCGGCAACAAATAAAACCAAAATAACAATCAGAAAAAAAAGTGTAATTTTAGCTACAAGTTTGTTGTGTGAATGCGGCGGCTATTTTAAAAATAAACATCGACAAGGCAGCTCACGCGGCGGCATCAGAAAATAGATAGAAACTGAGGTGAGAATTGCCCAGAGAATTGCAAAAGTATATAGAGAGTGATTGGTAGATGAAACGCAGAATAAGAGTTAGCTTTTGATTTCAAAAAGTTAATAATCCCAAGACGATTTCTGTTGTCTTATCTTGAGTTTCCCCCTAAGCTTGCTGAGTGATTCATTGAACGTATGCGGGGAATAGTCCATAAACAAGTTGCTCGCGGAATCAACAGCAGCATCAGGTGTGCCTTCATCCCCCTTGTCTTTACTTTAAAAATAACTTATAGTTGCGCTATTTTAATGGCCTTTAAATTGCCAAATGATTTGTGCAGCTTTATTGGAAGCAAACTTTTGCTTTTAATTTTTATTTTAAGCTTGTTGCAGTTGTTGCTGTTTTATCATAACATTTATGGGTTTTATTTTTAGTGTCAGCAAGAAATAATTGCTGATGGATTCGCGCATATTATTGTCATCAGCTTGAACAAAGAGAAGAATGCTTATGAAAATGTGTATGGCTAAAAGTAACTCGTCAGCAAATGTTAAAAATTGCATCATAATACGAACAAAATACCTAATTTATCAGACATATCTATTAAGTGTTTGATTTTCCCATTAAATACTATCAAGTTCGAACCATTAATTAAACATTCAACGTGACCAAAACCAAAACACTTTCACCAGCAACCGACCTAACCTAACTTTCCCGGAATCGCCATAATCTGCTTACTTATAGTTTTCCCACAATTTTCCCCAACGGAGTTAAATCGAATCGAGCAGCTGAGAGTACCTAGAATTAAGTAGCAGCCAAAGCAACTCACAGCGCCGTCAAGGTTAACCAAGTTAATAATCTTTTTTGCCGATTTGAGGGCTTGCTTGGCATCACGTTTCATCTGCCTGATAGAGAAACAGAGATAGTGGCAGTATATATATGTATTTATATATATAATACGTAGCTCTCTGATAAGTTGGGCACTTGATAAGACAGCAGAGTCGGATTTTCGTTCACATTGTTATGGAAATGATATTTCTTTCGGTTTGTATATGTACATACTGCATTATTCTCGGACATTTTTGCACGTTTTCGCTTTTGTGGGCGCGACTCTTTGTTTTTTGTGTTTGTTGCCTTTTCCTATCTGGAATCGTATGGCTTTTTTATTTGCTTTTGCATTGCAAGAGCTGCGTAAATGTGTTGGTAAATGTATTGCAAGTTTAATAATGATTACGATATTTCACAGAGCGATAAGAGGTAGCCAAATATTTGCCCTCACTATCTTTATTGCATTTAAGTGATATTTATACATAAAGTGTGTAGTTCTGGTTTCTAAGCGCTAATATTAGTAAATATTAGGGCATAAAAAAGTTATGAAAATAAGGGAAATAAATATATATTATTACTGTATGTAGAAAGTTGGAAAATTCCATCTCAAGTCCATTTAAATAGTGATAAATATATATTACAGTCTGGCAGCTACTCGGGGGATACGAAGCGTAAATCAAATCAACTCAATTTGTTATCGATAACTGGCAGAAATCTGTGATATTACTTTCCCCATTTTTCATTCATACCTTCAATCGAATTATGACAGGCAGCGCAGCAGCGGCTACTTCAGCAAAACTTCCACTTGCACATTGGCAAGCAATTTGCCTGCCAAACCTAGACCCCCACCCTTTTTTTCTCCCCTGCCAATACACACGACCTTATCCCTTGCCCCCATTAGCCAACCTAACCAGAAACCTTAACACATTTTCATTTCTTTTCAACGCGCGCGGTGCCAAACTTGGAGTAACAAAGTTAGCCCCTTTCGCTACTCCCAGCGCAACACACAAAATACAGCACATGACTACACTTACAAAAAGAGTGGTAACAAAAAACAGAAAAAAGGTAGTTCTTGTTTTAATAATAAAAAGTAACACAGCTTAGCTTTTTAGTAAAAATAGTACAAATTATATTATGGTTTCTTCACAAAGAAATATTTATATCTATTTATTTATTCCGACGAAGTGCACAACAACAAAATAATGTAGCTTATAGAAGTTACTATTAAATATAACTATTATAATGGTACAATATTTCAATATGCTTTTTACCTCACGTTTTCCTATGAATATCTTTATATTTACCTGAAGACAACTGATTCTGTTCTTAAAAGATTTTAATGAGAAAATTTGGTAGAAAAGTGCAAACATTTAGTACGTTTTGCAGGCGAAATAGTTAAATATACAAATGCCTTTAAAAGTAGCTAAAAGTGACCAAATTTTTCAGTTTTCTGGGTTTCGATTTTCACATGAAAACTCTAAGATATGATTTTGATTTGAAGTTTCTTTATAATTAACACACAACAATTTTTTAGTTTACCTTTTGCTGGCAATGCCCAGTTGTCTTTGAATAATGATTTCGGATATCATTCTCTAAGTGTTGAATTTAGCGCTTGGGTAGGAGCAAGGAGCAGGATTCCGAGTCACGTAATTTAATAAAATGCCAAAGTCCTTGCTGCACACTGGCTGCACACACCAGTCAGAAATTCAGTGAGAGAGATGCGTGGAACGTGAGGAGGAGTTCCAACTGCTCTGCTCCCGCTCGCCTGTTCACCTGCCCAACTGGCTCACCTGGCTCACCTGACGCCCACGCGTGACATTCTCCCCGCGCCCCCAAGCTGGTACACGTGTCGATAAAGAATCGGGGAATTGGTAAGGTCGGGAAACAGTTGGGTCTGCAATGGGGATCTTGTTGCTGTATTGAACGAAATTACCATATAAACTTACAAAAAAGAGAATAAAGGTTCCGTCTTATTTTTTCCACTATTTCCCAGTTCTTCGGGCTCACATTGCACTTTTCGTAAGTGCAATTTCCAACTCAACTGTTCTCAAAGGGTATATATTTTGTGGGTTGCTGGAGGGGTATTATTAGTAATACCAGATGTTTTCTACCCGTGGAAATACATAAAACAGGAACTCTCTATTAGCTTCAAGAACAAATGGGTCTTGGGAACTATATTCACTGGAATAGCTAAGCTAGAAAGGCAGGGGTAAATAACAGACTTAGTTTGTTCCAAATGAAAGAGTTTAAAGACTAAAAAAGGAAGTAAAATAGATAAAAACCCAAGTCCTACCTGCTCTGTAAATCTAAAATATTCCAAAGGTAGCCTTCATGTATTTTCTAACGTTTTTTATTTGCATTTGCTTCCCAACGTCTTCGAGTTAAACTTTCGGCCAGGAGCTGGTCTACAGCTTTATTACAACCATTTAATCTAACAGGCAACCCTGATTTGCCTACCTCCTCGTATTCCTCACAACGTTCTGGCGCTCAGGACACACATTTTCACAGACTCACCTCAATGACGTAAAAGGCTATGCAAATTGCAATTGCAGCATCAACATAAACAACACACAAAGTGCGGAGCTCGCTCAGACTGCAACTGTGACTGCAACAGCAGCAGCAGCAGCAGCGTCCAGAGGGAAATAGCAACAGTTACTCGGGGAGAGGGAAGGGACGAAAGCAAGAGCCAGAAGAAACCGCACCCAAAAGAGCCAACAACATTTACATTCCACCAGCCAGCCTCCATCTCCATCTATATATATGTATATACACCTCTTCCCGGTCCACATCCTTTAACTCAACTTGACTCGCTCGTTTGGCGCTACTTTTGCGGCATATCCTTGCATATCCCCCACTCTGACACTTTCTTTTGTGCCTTTCTAATATGGTCTCGTTGCGTCCCGTCCTCCACGCTCCACGCCACTCCACTCGCTTTCAAGTTGAGCGCCTAAAATGCGGCGGCAGGAGTGAAACACATCCTTTTTACTTTGAAAATGCAACATTGAACTGTCAACTGCCTCCGCTCATGCCACCACGCCCTCTTGTCCTCATGCTCGTCCTCGTCCTCGCCCTCGCCCTGGCTTTGGTCCTAGTCCTCGGCTTCTCACAATCCATTGCATTTTGGCATGCAATTTCCAAATGCATCGTACAGCCTACAAAATCGTCGTCTGCCATTTCAATGGGTTGGCTAGCAGGTCCTCTCAAGGATACTAACCTCTTGTACTACTCTAAAACGCAGTGGAGATGGATTCGTGAGAGAGTGGCAATTAAACATTTCAAGGAGGGTTTAGTTATTTATACAATTTAGTTTTTTTTCTTTCTTTTAGACAGCTTTCTAATTAAGATAATGGATCATAGATGAAGATGTTTGACCTAAAGTTGGTAACATATTAACGATGTATTTGAATACAAACCCCAAACAATTATCAATATTATAAACTGTCAAAAATGCCAAACTCTTGAATATAAGAATAATTGCTCGTTTAATGCATTCTACCAACTTTGCAATATGTTAAAACATTCCATGGCGCATTCCCATATCTAATCTGTGCATTCGCCTACCACTTTTTATGGGAGTTCCATCGCCAGTCCTAGGGGATTCTTTCTGGGTGTGCATGTGTCTCTGCTCCGCTCCGGGTCTGGGTCCGGGTCCGGTCTTCGCTTAGTTTAGGGCAAGTTTAATGGTGGCTATAACCCAGAAATTGCATGAATACTCAAGTGCTTCCTTCTGCTCCCGATGCTCCGTAGCCGCTCCTGTAACGCTCTCGCTCGCAGTCCAAGGCTTGGCCCTCGTACATAAATCATCATTGCTTTTGAGTTTGCCCGACTCGATGTCGTCGGAGTCCTTCGTCCTGCCGGGCGTCCGCCACCTCCTTGGGCTTTTGCCATGTCTTTTGTTTTCATTTTCGCTGCTTCTTCTGGCCTGGCCTCTTCTGTTCGTTCGTTTTCTGCTTCAAGTGGCAGTTTCATTCTTTTGGGCTTGTAGTCTCTCCCCCTCCCAATTTCTTCCTCCTTCTGGCGGGAGTCCTTTGAAGCTTCTTCCCCTTTGGTTTTTCTCTCTCGTTCCCCTCATGTTTTTGTTTTTGCCCGCCACTGTTGCCATCACTGCTGATATGTATTTTATAGCTCATTGGCGGCAGTTACGCTTCAGTTTTCCGAATCTTTAATTGAGCGTGTGCAAATGGAGTTTCCCGGTTCCCAGAGCAGCGCTGAAGGAACTCAGATTTGAGTTACGGTTGGGAAATAGCCCATAGAAGTGGGCAGCGGCCGTGGCAATAAAATTCCAAATGATGTTATACGCAATGTATCGTCTTACGAATGGGTGAATAACCTAGCGCTTATTGCATGAGTAGTATTTAAAAAAGGAAATAAATAACAAAATCGACGTACTAAAAATTTGATTAACCACCACTGAATATCACTATTTTTGCGACTCAGGGTTAAAGTTCCTGATTCCCTCTGACAGAAAAAAGATAAGAACCAGATAAACTTTCCGTAAGGCAAATCGGTTTTCTACCCTCCTGTAATTTAACTGAATGAGAAAGAGTAAAAGAGTGCTGTTAAGCTCAGAATTGTGCTGTTAAGCGCAAGCAATCCGCTCAAAACAGCTGTGATGCTTTTCCTTCTTCTTCAGTTGGTTTTTCGAAATCACATTGTCACATTTTGTGGAGCCGAAAAAGGCTAGACAGGGAGTCCCGGTTAATATCAGCTTTAAAATTTCTTAGCAGGAACTTTATCTGTCCGAAAAACCGGGTCTAAAACGATAAACGATTTCTAATTTCTAGAAATGCAACCGTAGCTAAATCTCAGTCATAAATATGTCAAATGGAGTACTACTATTATGGTTATTGTTATTGTACAACATGCAATACGTATAATATAAATATTTTGATATTTGATGTCCAATAAATCGTCGCATTATTTACCTAGATTTAATAATATTTACACGCTGTTATGTGTGTCAATGCATGTTATTTGATACGGACAGCAACTTAATCCGCTGCCAATGAGCGAGCGAGCTTCAAAGCGGAATGCAAATTCCACTCAGCGGTTTTCCATGCGTTTTTTGCAACTTGTTCTTCTTCTGGGTGAGCATTTAACGGTGGCAGTGTCGGCGCTTCAATAAACAAGCTTCTTGTGACCGACATACTTTGCTTAATTTATCAATACCAATTACGCAGTGAATGCACTAGAGATGGCAAAAATATGGTTTGACTTATAATGTTGAAAGTTTTAATTTTTAGTAAATAAAATTCTTATATCCCAATTTCTTATAAGTTAGAAGAAGCTGGAAATAATATCACTAAAATAGGTAGTGGCAACAATTTGTTAAAATGTATAATAAAATTTATCGATATCTTGACACTGTAAACGATAAGCTTACGATATTTTTATGTGTGCCTGTAATCCAAATCGATATTTTAGATTAGATTTTGTCGATAGATCAAACGGATTATTTCCCTTGATTCTCATCTCTAGTTTACCAGCTCTTTTCTCATATGGCTGTCCCTCTCTCTTGCTCTTGGTAGCGTCCGTTTAAAAACGCTTACATTGATTGATTACCTCGGAGGCGCGACTTTTGTTGCGTTTTTGCACGCGTGCGGTTTTAAACGCGTGCCTCTCTCCCTCTGTCTCTCGCTCTCACTCTGGCTCCCTGTACACAAACACACACACACATGTGTGTGTTAATTGTTGTCAAGGTTGCTTTATTTAGTTTATGTTTTTGCTCACTCTCTTTGTTTCCTCCTCTTTTTGGCTTTTGCATATGTTTCTTGTTTTTCGTCTCGATGTCTGGTTTTAGTTTTTTCTTTGCCGCCTTTGCGTTGTCTCTTTCTCTTCACTTCTCGGGTTTTTATTTATTTTTTATCTGCCGTTTGCTTTCTTTTTCTCGGTTGTTGTTGTTCCGTTTCATGCTCGAAAAGTTTTGCGTTGCTGTGATTTTGCTAATGCAATTTGGTAGCCGCTTTGTTTGTCTTTGGCCTAAATTTCTGTTTCGTTTTTCTTCAGTTTTTTGTCAGTTGAGTCCATAACATTTTTTATTCGACTTTTTGTTGTTTATTTGATTCGATTTGATATGATTTCTAACGATATAAGAACACTATGAATGGCAAATAAAAATATATCTTGAAAAGCGATTATTTTCTATAAATATTCGATATACATGCATATATCGACACACGATTATTTCGATATAAAATTATTATAGAGAAAATCTTTTCAAAATATACAGGAACTGGGAATTGGTTCATGAGAGAATTTATACTAATGTTATTATTATTTCACTTGCTATTTATCAAATTTTAACCTTTTATCTTCATCTATCTATACTGTTATCGCCATCTATCGTTATTATGCCAGATCTAATAAACTTGTTAATCTGCATTGGCCTTAATTTGGTTTCGTATCTTGATTTTTCGACATTAAGAATAAGTTTTGTGCTTTTATTCGTACAATATTTGGGTTGACTGTGAAATAAAAAGAAAATATGATAAAAAATAATTGAAACCAGGCCACTCACAAGTGTTAAAGCTCTTCGCTCTCCGCAAATATTTTAATCAGAATTGCAAGCATAAAATGGATGCGGAAAGCAAAGAAAACAAGAAGCTTAAAGAAAAAATAAATTGTTTCAACGCGACGGCGACTTTCTACGCTCAGGCGAGCGAGTAAGCAACTGAATCTGATTTGAGTGCGAATGAAAGAGAGGAGGCCATTAAAGCCCCCCATTTCCATTTGTCACTCTCGATGGAATGCACGCAGTTTGATCGATAAAACTTTAAAATAGGCCAAGAATAAAGGAAAAGCCGTGTCAAGGTCGACCAAAGGGGAGTTTAATTGCGTGGCACAAAGTACAATGAAAACCAACCAGTTAAAATCCTAAAATTACTTTAAGGAAAGAAAAGCACGGAGTACTTGGTACATTTTTCACTAATGAAAGTCAAAATCAAAAAAGCTTTCCATAGAAATTTAAATGCTTTGCTTGCATTTTAAATTTAAACTAAAATCTGCAAACTTTTCTGGGACTGGTCACACTTTGCCAAACAAATTTGTATAGAACTGGTAACACTGCCAAAAATCAAAATATTTTTGATGTGGAATTTGTAAATCTTCTAAATATAAAAAATATTAAGATTTTGAGTGAACAGGTGTAATTTTGAAAGTAAAAAAACAAAAACAAAAAAAAAAAGAAAAAGAAAAAAAAAAAGAAAATTCGAATTCAAACAGTCAAGTGTTCATTCATGTATCGAGTCTAACTTTTTATTTTTAAAATTCTTGTTTTCTCATGTGGTTGTGTGCCGAGAGTGAGTGCAACCGCAAACATGACATACTGATAAGGGGCAAAAATTATACAATCGAATCAAGACTTTCGAGTAGCTGAAAGTAAAAACAAAACGAATCTATACCCGCTTATCAGGCAAGCAAACAAATTGCAAAGAAACGAGGGTGCGGTGGGTTATTTAAGCGATCACGAAATGAGATTACATTAAGTAAACGGCTTCCATTTAAATGATTCGTTTTATCACTCTTGAACTGTAATCACTTCTGGGAATGACGCGTTAACCCCAATCCCATAAATAATACATAATGAGTAAGGTGGGGCCACAAGACTTGAATTATTTTGTAAGTATTCAAGCGAACTAAAGTCTTATCAATTAAAATTGCCATCAGAGAGATATATAACATCAGTTTATCACGTATATTTCGCAGGAATGAAAGTATAACACTTATAAATATATTTAAATAAATCAGTGAAACAAAGAATATATTTGAAACCTTTTTATGACTAATAAGAAATAGAAAAAAATGAATAGTACTAAATAAAGCTTTAGATTAAATGTTAATGACTTCATTTACTTATATTCCTTTTTTCTTTGTATCTTTCCAGGTGAGTCGTCCATACTTGAAATAATAAAAATAAAATTAGATTACGACCGAGAAAATGTAAGTTGATTCCCAATTTTGTCTCCGCCTGTCGATGGTGAAGCTCTTCTCGCCAGCGAAGGTTATGCCCGAGTTCTGGCTGGTAGCTGGTGTGTTGCAGTTGATAAACCACTTGAGTGGAAATTTATGACAAGTCACAAAATCGGGCACGAAAAGGAAAATTAAAATTTTAACTGCCTGGAAACGTGTGAAAAGTGTCGCATCCACCCGCAATCATTTCAAGACTGCGATAGAGAGAAAGAGAGAGGCAGAGGCATTAAACATTGTTGTGTTTGCGCAGGGAATCGTAAGGAAAAGAGTGCTGGCTGAAAAATGTTATTATAGATTTCACTTTCGCCAAGCAAAGACTGCGGACAAAAGGAGATTGCGGGTTAAAGGTTGCGGGGCGCGGGGGCCAAAGGAGAGTTTACGAGGCGTATGCTTGATGGCTTTTACGACATTCTGACCCGCTCTAAAACCCTTCGTCAACCCTCGACGATGGTGCTTATGAAATAAGGTCGGAGCTGTACTAAAAAAAGGTGATGGTCAAACGAGTGTCCAGCTAAACATATTCTTCGCGATTTTAAAATGTACTCTACACCAATGGTGGTAAGAGTAAGAAATATATAGATCGAAGTGGTTAGATATGGGATAAAGGAGCTACAATTTGTTGTAATATTGCAAAGATTATAATATAAAGTATGACTAGCCTCTATAGCCTCTATATTAAAATTTAACCGCACTAGTTCCTTGCTTACATACTGTGCGTGTGCCGGTAGAGGCCTGACAGAGAAATTTAAAAACTCGCGAGGCAGGGCTATGGCCCTAAGCTGAGAGGATATTTTTCCTTATTATTATTTTAATCATAGAAGACTGACATTCATTTCACTTTTTTCCTCTTAACTCTTTCTGAGGGTTATCACCCCTCCGATGTTTGATTGGCAGAGCATCTAATATTCATACGCCAAGTTTTGAGCTATTCGCATAAGCTCTTTGATTCGCTGTCAACCTCTGACCTTTCAACAGGCTGTACTACCCGCAGGCAAACATTCTTCTGCTCTCACACCCTCCAGTCGCTCGCAAACACCATGTACCTATATTGTGTTTGTCATCGCGCAGTTTGGCAGCCATTGGGTTTCACTTTTCCTGTCTCTCCGCCGGCACGCGATGCGTGTGCCACTTGTTTGGACCAAGTTACCAGCACAGTCCCCCCTGGATGCCTCTGCTGCCAGTGCTTGTTATTGTTTAACAGGCAATGATTAATGACAATGCCACCAACAAAAAGAAGAACAACTCGGAGAGGATGAGGTGTGTTCGTTCGGTCGAGGGTCTTGGAACATTGCTGGCATTTCTTTTTGCCAGTGACCCAGAAACATTTTGCGTTGTCTTCACCGCCAGCTGCCATTCACCATTCAGCACTCGAGAGTGATTAGAATTTTTGGCCCCCCCGACAAAGACGACGGCGAGAGCGATAAAAGGAGCATTTTTATTGATTTGTCTGACTCATTTTGTAGGGTCGTCGTCGGGTCCACAATACAATTGAATGGTGTTCAATCTGAGTATCTGAGTATATGGTGGATTCTTGGAGGGAAAATGATGTGAGGCGTAATGTGTTAATAGAGTGTTGCTCTTATGCACATCAGATATGCTAAATGGATATGCTACAAAAGCTATAGAACGAAAGAAAATGGTAGGACCTTACATATGTTTACCTTAATAGACTCAAAGAATTTTTGTTAATTATTAAAAAGTGGTTTGTTAAATGTTTTCATTCAGGTATCGGTCGTTTTTTAGTACAAAATCTTCTTTGTTCTCTAGAATTATTATACCCGGTACCCATAGGGTACAAGGGTATTATAAGTTAGTGCCAATCGAGAATGTATGTAACAGGCAGAAGGAGGCATCTCCGACCCCATAAAGTATATATATTCTTGATCAGCATCACCAGCCGAGTCGATTTAGCCATGTCCGTCTGTCCGTCTGTCCGTCTGTCCGTCTGTCCGTCCGTCCGTGTGAAACAACAGATCTCAGAGACTATAAGAGCTAGAGTTACCAAATTTGGTGACAACATTGGAATCTGTTGCACGCAGATCAAGTTTGTTTTAAAATTTGGCCACTAACGAAAAACTTAAATAAGCTAGATTCGTAAATTTTGGCTCAAAGTAAATAGATACAATAAATAAGTAGGCATTTGCGGATGTTTTCTGAAAATTTGAGTAAAATCGGATGATAAACATGGAAGTTATTAAACAATTAAGTTTCTTACCATCTTGAGCCACAACGGCAGTAGCGAAAAAAAGTGTTGCGTGCTTTTGGGCGCAGAATTTGTCTCTTTTAAACTTTGCTCAACATGTTTTTGGCAAAATTTGTCTTTATTTGTCAACATTTTGTTTTTCCCATGTCCGTGTGCTATTTAATTTCACGCAAAATACTTTGGGTACCGGGTATCTCACAGTCGGTCGCACTCGACTGTAGCTTTCTCACTTGTTTTAAAACAGAAATCATTAATTGCAATGTTAGAATTGCATTTGTGGGAGGAATAAATAAAATAAAGATATGGAAAATAGGTAAAATTTCTTGTATTATTGCATAAAAAAAGCTGTGACTAAAAATATAGCTATTTAACTCTAAAAAAGGCTAGATTTAGACACATTTCGACGTACTGGTGCTTTGTTTCTGTGCCTAACATTTGCTGACATGCAAGTCAGGGCTTTGGGCACCTCTGTTTTATTATTAACATTTGAATTGCATACAATATAAGTGTGTCACTTACAGATTAATCTCTGAGTCACTGGATAAGCTTGAGTCACGTTTGCTGTGATAAAGTCACAAGGAATCTGTTTATTTTCACAGTCTAATGGGAGTTCTTAAGCCAAGACAAGTTATATATCAATTAGTAAGCTTCTTAAAACAAATACAAACACTCACACACACTTCCCTGCAAATATGTCCGAAAGTTTTAAGAATTTTGACGCAACAGGAAAGCGGCATATTTAATTTCTGTACAGGCCAACGCACACGAAAAGTATTTACTTTCCTTTCACCTTAATTTTCTGTGGCATTTCACATGCATACAATATACATGTATTTTACATACATAGCTCTTACCTTTTTTGAGTTTTTTGGTTTTTTGTTGCCCGCCTTTTTATGAAGCTTATTTTATTACACAGCCCGCGATGCGACGCCGCTCTCTGCCTCTGCCTGTCTCTGTCCCTGGCTGTGTCTGTGTCTCTCTCACTTCGAGCTGACATCGTCGTTATGTGAAAAACCTGCCTCAAGGTTATTGCCTTCTACCCGAAACCAAGACGAAAAACAGAGAAAAACGACCGAAAGAGAGCGCAAAAACAAACAAATTTCTCCATTACACGATGAGGCGGCTCTTTGTTGTTGTTGTTATTGTTGTTTTTGCCATTTTTTGCTATTGCCATTGGTTTGATTGTTGTTTTTGTTGTTGCTCGGCATCAAGCTCATTTAGCTGATGCTACTTTTCGCTTTTCGCTGTTGCTCTCTCGCACCTCTCGCCCTCGCTGTCTGCTGTGGGCTTTGTGGAAAATATACACCAAAGCAGACAAACTAAAAAGGGAAAATTCTGAATACTTATCGAGTTCATTTTGTTATGTTCTTGGCGTTTTCGGTGTAAATTATAAGGTCAAGGATTTTCATATTTCTTTATTTTTTGAGCGCTCAAGAACTTCTTTGATTACTGTTTATACCCGGTTACCATAGGGTACAAGGCTATTATGAGTTAGTGCCAACCGAGAATGTATGTAACAGGCAGAAGGAGAAATCTCCAACCCTATAAAGTATATATATATATTCTTGATCAGCATCACCAGCCGAGTCGATCTAGCCATGTCCGTCTGTCCGTCTGTCTGTGAGAAATAACAGATCTCAGAGACTATAAGAGCTAGAGTGACCAAATTGGGTGACAACATTGGAATCTGTTGCACGCAGATCAAGTTTATTTTAAAATTTGGCCACGCCCACTTCCGCCCCCGAAAATCATAAAAAACGGTATATAAGCTATAGGCGTGATTTTCGGCTTAAAGTAAATATATAGACTTAATAAGTAGGCAATCGCGGGCGTGTTCTGAAAATTTGAGTAAAATCGGTTGATAAACATAGAAGTTATTAAACAATTAAAGTTTCTGTGTAAACTTTTGAGAGAGAGAGAGCGAGAGCGCACGTGCGTGCTGCTCAACATGTTCCTAGCAACATTTGTCTTTGTTGGGTGTTGCTCAGCATGTTCCTAGCAACATTTATCGCTTTTGAGAGTTGCCTTACATGTTCCTAGCAATATTTGTCGCTTTTGAGAGTTGCCCAACATGTTCCTAGCAATTTTTGTCTTCATTTGTCAACAGTTTCTTTTTTCCATGTTCATGTGCTGTTTAATTTCACCCACACTGCTTTGGGTACCGGTTATCTCACAGTCGGTTACACTCGACTGTAGCTTTCCCACTTATTTTTGTGTTGAACTGAGGTTTGTCTAGCAGTAAAATTATTAACAAAGAAAGAATATTCCTTTGACACAGAGAACTTTAATTTTTAGAATTTTTACAATTAAAACTATAATTTCCTTTGTTATCTTCGTTGTTACTTTAACTTTGTAACTTTATCTTGCTAACTGTTACTCGGTTTTTTCTAGTACCATCGTGACATTTTGATAAGGCACAAGTTCAAGGAACTTTGGGCAAATGCCAACAATAATTTCTCATTATGCCAAAGACAACAAAATCGAACCTTATTTGCTGCTGCTATACTTAGTTAATTGTGGCTCCCTGTCGAATGAAGAGAGAGAACAAGAGGATATATATATAATATAGTAGGACGTCTATAGTATATATCGGGGTCGTTCGACTCTCTTGCCTTTGTTATTTACGGCAAAACTGTCAGCGGGTCTCAGCAGCACGCTACAGACACTGGGTCGACGTCATTTGGTCATTTGTCACAAAAAAGAAGAAACAAATTCAGTCGGAGAAGCAGGTTCCTCTGAGAAGCGCGGGAAATCCAGGGGGTGGCAGACAGACAAATAAACAGGCAGGCTCTGTTTTCCATTTTTGGGAGCAGCCGTAGAAAAACGAGAGCAAAAAATGCCCCTGTTCCAGTGAATCACAAAAAGAGCGAATAAAAAAGCAGCCATTAAAACAGTTGAGAAAAGAAATCCATATTAGATATAATTAATTGAAATTAAACTTTAATTTGGAAAGGCTCTTATAGAATTTATTATATTCCAGATAAAACTGAAAGGTCACAAACAACTCAACTTTTATCATGAAAACTGTTCTGGATTGAATTTTTCGAACATGCTAAATAATGTGTCTGTATCTGTATCATTGAATATGTACGCTTAAAATGTTGAAAATGTTAATAAATTATCTTTTTAATAGGTAACATTGTGGAAAATTCTGTAATTTAAAGTAAAAATATTAAAGAAAACTCTTATACTTTTAGGTTTAACTGATTTTTAAAAGCTGATTTTCATACCTTAGAGATACACCTTAATAACAAGCATTTTATAATGATAATATTCCGCTTTTAAGATCTTATAAATGCAGTAATTTTGTGGAAAATAAAGTCAAGATGGAAACGCCTTGCATTTGTATGTAACATCACAGTCTCAATGGCAACGAACGTGCAACACGTCGCGTACACAGCGGCTATGAGATTGACACGAGTGCTGAGTAATTGTGAAGCGTGGGAAGAGTTGGAGGTGTGAGTACAATGTCTGAGCACGTCGTGAATGCAAATGAGAATTTAGTTTATAAAAATTTATACTCAACTTAAGAGTAATATAAACTATTTAAAGATAATGCCATATGATTATTCTTGTTGCAAAAAATCAACCAAACAAGATTTTTAGCGACTAATTTGCGCGGTTATCTAATAGCGTATCACTGAACTCGAACTTGAGAATTTTAGGTGCATCTATTTGAAGAACTTCAGCAAATGTGATCTCGTAAAAACGTTCAGACATCCTAAATATATTTCTTATAAAAACTGACACAATTATCAGAACGAAAAAAATGTAAATCAACCCACCTTCCTAATTAAATTTAATGTTACTATGACTTTTCCCCACTATTTTGCTGTAACTACAGCATTGTGGTGTGTAAATCATCCCGGCCCCCGCCAGAACCCTCCTCATCCGTATCCCACTGATAGGTAGTTTGCGCAAATTAAAGTGGCATGCAGAAGAAGTTTTTCCAACTAGAAAAAAAGGAAAAGAAAAGAGGAGCAAACTAAGAAAATGCCAGCAATCACACCCCCACAACTGCTGAAGAGCAGGACTGTGGACTGTGTTGGCAAAAAGTAGCAGCAAAACAAGTTGATGAGTCTAAGTGGTTAAAGAAGTTGAAAAGTCAAAACTGGACGATGCGTTCCGTCCTACGTCCTCCTTCTGTGATAGAGAAGGGGCTTGTGGAGAGAGAGAGCTGGAGCGTTACTTCAAGCAGCTGTTCGGAAAGTTGTGTGAAGTTCTTACTACTGAGTTTTCCATTTGCTCTGAAAGAAAGCTCCTTCTCCCCGTCCACCGCGCACTGTGCCTTTTGATTAAAGGACGGACGAATTTTTAAGGAGCCGACAAGTTGAGAGATACTTGAGTTAAGCTCAAGGAGACACACACATAGCAAAACAAAATACTGCACACGAGGTCAAGCGGTGGCTGGTTGCCAGATAAATGCGATAAAGCGTGTGCGCTGCAGCAATGTATGTAGTTTGAAAACAAAGTGTCTTTTTTATGGGCCTTATATAAGGTAAAAAAAAAAAACAGTTTTTGCTGTATGCAGCGGCCAAAAGGTAGGCAATGATATTGGTTTTATGGTTGGAAAACACTCAACTATAGCGTTTTCACTTGTTAATTCATTAGGCATAGTTTACTTACCTTTATTTTTGACTGTGAAGAAACAGAAAGATATAATTACAAAACAGCCAAAAAGCAAGAAGGAAATGAAAAAGATGAAAACACTTGAGCCAAATAGAGCGAACAGAAACCAGAACAAGGAGGCAATTGGCAGTAAGAGCGGGACATAAAGCTGAGGAACAAGGTGGTAATAAAGGCAGCGGGAGGATGCCGAAATGTACGAAACAAGCTTTTGGCCAACAACAAACAAAACACAAACAGACGAATTGTTACTGCCGCCGGCTAGCAAACAACAAAAGCAAAAGCAAAGCAACAGCAACAGCAACAGCTTCAACTTCCACTCGCAACCAACGACAGTCAGTTGGAGTTCCTGGAGGCTTAAAGGGCAGAGGGACTTTGTGGGCATAAGGTCGCCGCTTCGGTTGCCAAATGTTTTTCCTGCCACGCCCCCTACTTCACTACCATTTCACCATCTGCAGCTCCAGCTCCACCTGCAGCAGCTTCAGCTCCAGCTACATCCTCTTGCAACCAGTTGCCACCACTTTCCACCATCACCGCCACCAACCAACATTTGGTGGAGTTCCCTTTGAAGAGTCGCTAACCGCCTGCTGCTGCTGCCGCCGCCGCCCCCTTGGTCTCGTTGAGCATTTGATGAGTTTTTAATTGGTAGTTTTTTCTCCTTCTTTGAGCTGTCTCTCCCCGCCCTCGGAATGGGAGTACGGCACCCAACGAACGGTGTGGTTGTCCCTCAAAAATGGCTAGGACTCGATGGCTGAAATACTTTCCAAGTCGGTTTCGCGCAGATTGGTGGTTTGCTTATGTAAATAACTCGCGATGCAATTAAGTAAACAATTCGTTTGGAGGGAAGGCACTAATGGATTACGACAGAGAAGGCAAACGGAGAGAAGCAAGTTAAAATATGGTTCAGTTGGGGATAACCTGATGGCTTAAAGCCAAGTCCGAGTAGAGGTTAAATACGGTTTGATATTTTAAACAACTTTTTAAAAATCAGAATTTTATACAGCTTTGTTTGTGTGCATTTTAACCCATTTTATTAAGAATTACTTAACCAAAACTTGCTTGAAATACTTTGTTTTGTGAATGGGTTTTGGGTGTGGTTGTAATGGAGCCTCTGACCCATTTTCCTGTTGATATAAATTGGCCAAACGTGTCACAGACATTTGTGTTATTGCCATGCCAACCCAACTGAACCCTCCATTCTGGCCATCACCTCCACCTCCACAGCAGTCATCTTAATGATGTTTTTGGTGAGAAAAATGATTGGGCACTCTCTTGGTCTTTCCTCTTAATTGACATGGGTTGCCTTGCCAGATACATATATATTTATGTAGATATAGATATTTGCTTATATATATGTACATGCAGGCCTTCTTCATATTTCTGTATCTCCTCTCAGAGGCTATCTTTCACTATGTATGACTTGTGTATTCACGGCTTGTGCCAATTTTTTCGCTTCGCTGCCAACCAAGAGCAAGCCATGATTAATGAAGAGTTTTAGTTTTCATTTATTCAATTATCTTTGCAATGGAATTACAATTGGAATTACAAATGGGGTTTTCCCTTCATTTTACTTTTAAACCTAACCTTTAAAATGCATTAAGTTAAATATATTTTAATGATAAACATTCATGAAAGCCACTAAAGAGAGGTCTTTGGGTAAATATATTTATTTTATATATGGACTTTCAGTTGTGGCATTTTCAATTGCCAGCAATGTAAAGTTAATGTGCCGTAATTAATTAATACCGAACAACATTGTTTTCTGTGTTATTTCATTGGAATTTATTTGTTTTTCCTGTTTATCTGTTAGTAACTTTTGTCGTAATTCATTTAAATAAAATGCTTTGCCACAAATAAACTTTTCCCGCAGAAATCAATCTGATACAATGGTAATGATTCATTATGTTTATTCTTATTAATTTCTTTTAGTCCTTTGTTGCTTGTTACTTACAGTAACTGCTTGGGACTCTCCAATTTCTTTTACCTAATTTGGTGACACATTCCCCTTCGATCGAAAAACAAACACTCTTTTATATGGTTGGTTTTAAGAGCCATAAAACTTTCCGCATCATTTCATGGACTTGTCAAAAAACGAACTGCAAGTTTTTTGCCAAACGAAATTGAACCCGGGCCAACCTCCAAAACTTTGGGGAAGCCCACGAAACCATCGACCTACAAGGAACTTGGCTTGTCTTACCTGCTGCTGCTGGTGCTGCTGCTGCTGCTGCACTTCCATGGTCTGCATTTAATGTGTGTCATTTAATGTCAACTTAAATCAATTGAAATGTCAATTACAACAAAACACGTAACGAAGCGAAGGCCCCCGAAAATGAAGAAGAGAAGGATAAGCGAAGCGACCAAAGCAGGCAGAAGTAATGTTTTGGGCTAAGAGGAACTTTTATTTTGTGTTTTTTCCTTCTTTTTTTTGGGCTTTACATTTGCCAAAGTAATCGAGTCGGATTGAAGGTGAAATCGGATAGACGTCGAATGCCTGGCGACTGTTGATGTTGACTGGGCGACATATCCAGGGTTCCTTCTTCTTCTCTGGTCTTTGTACCCAGTACTTGTTTGGTAAAAGGAGAATATTGCATTAATGTAAAAGGGGGATTTATACAAGTTATCGATAATGTCGATATATCTATCTTCATTTACATCTGTAAGAGCCTAGGACTTAAATTTTAGAGGTGAAAAAACTTCGATGCATCGATGTTTTTAAAAAGTTTGCGAACATCGATGTTTTGTCAGGATGTTTAATCGATGTTTTTATGAAAACATCGAAAAACTTCGATGTTTTTCTTCATCGGTTTTTTTTTTAAACATCGAAAAACATTGATGTCAGCAGTTTCTCCACCTCTATTAAATTTGACATATTATTGTCATAATTGTATCGTTACTGTGATGCATACCGAGAAGAAAAATATCGTATGTATATTTCATAATCGATCATGATCATTGATCATCGATAAAAGATAAGATAAAATTATATGTAATCGAGAATGAATAAACAAAAAATTACTAATAATGCATATTGATAATACAAATATTAAGTTATTTATGTATAAACGATAATAAAATGATGTATTATCTATCGATACAGAAATTACATATAATCGTTCAATAAATTATTAAAAATCGATTATAAAATTATACATTATCGATAATGAAACTATTTATAACCCACAATAAAACGATATATAATCGATAACGAACTATAATAAAATCGATAATAAAATAATATTTATTCGATAATGAAATGATACATAATCGATATTGAAGTTTTACATAATCGAAAAAATATGAAAGGTGTTAACAAAATAATGTCAACAGGTAATCCACAATGAAATGATATATAATCGATAATGATCTGAAACAAAATCGATAATAAAATGATATTTAATCGTAAATTAAATAATTTTTAATCGATACTGAAATTATACATAATCAATAATAATATCGAAAATAAGTTAAAGGTGTCAACAATGCCATGTCAAGTGCTTTGAAAATAGGTTAAATAATTGCTTAGTTGTGGCAAAACTTTTTGACCTTTTACCCATGTCAATTTTGTGAGTACGAGGTATTCCTTAGTTGGGGCATCGCTTTTATATTTTCCTTGTCTTCGACGTCTATTTTTAGGCGCACGAAAAACGGGCGAGCGGATGTCTCGCTTTGGGTGTCACTTTGGAAACAGGTTGACATCAAAGTTTCGGTGCTCTCTCGCAGTTCGCAGTTCAAATGTCGTCGTAGGCTGGCTCCAGATATCCTCCTTCCCCACTCGTTTTTGGTCTGCCCACCAAATCCGTTCAAGGAAACTACGGTTACAAATTGCCGAGGACGTTGCTTGGTTTGGTTACTTAGACCAGGAATTAGCACAAATGGAAAAACTCGAGGAGGACTGGGAGATGGGATAGGGAAGGCGAACAAACATGAAGCGAACTTGCAATTACACAATCTCTTTCAACAAAGGCTGTGGCAGAAAAAAAATTTGCCAAACTCGTCGTCGTCGCTGTCGATTTGTTTATATAGTTTTTGCAGTTGTGTGTTATATCTTTTTGCCAATTTCTTTCTTTCCGTTTTTCACTTCTCTTCTCTCTTCCTCTCGTATTTTCCTTCTTTGTTGATTTTTTACTTTTCATTTGGATCGTTATGCAAACGGCATTCGCTTGAGGTAAATTTTAAGACGATGTGGTGGGGCTTTTGGTTTGGGTTTTCCCTTAGCTGTGATTTCTATTTTGAGAGTTTTGAGGGAGAGCTAGCTTACCTGTTAATTAGAAAGCTTAGAACGTGAAAGGAAGATAACGTAACATCTAGTAAACATATTGGTTTGTCGAATTACCTCTGCTAAAAATAGTACTCCATTGTAAAAGCTACTATATAATTATCAGAGCTAACTCCCATATATTCTTTCGGTTCAGTTAGTTAGAAAATAAATGGAAAGAACATTAAAATAGCGTTATTTCTCTGTGTAGAGTGCCGCTTAAGAAAAACACTTGCTTTCTACTGAGTGGAACTGCTATTGCTGCTTTGCATGTACATTGCAGGCAAGGCGTGGTAGAGGTAGCGAGAAAGAGATATCTTTTCCAAAGGCAAGCAGTCTCAAGAGAACGAAAATTGCTCTTGCATTCCAAACTTTCGACTCGGGACCCCTTCTTCCAAGCTCTAGTTTTATAATTGTTAAATTCATAACGTCTACAGTTATCCTGTTTCCAAACGGAATGCATTCTGTCCACTTACACATTTAAAATGAGGCTAAAACTGTAATTATTCTTGCTATGCTTTGAATGAAGATCTAAGTAGTTTCCAGCTATTCGAAGGTGAGAAGTAAACAATGATGAAACCACGTAGATAAGAGCCACGGACACAGAAATGCATTATTTTCCGTAAACGCTGAGCCCCCTCTGCAAACGTACAAGCGGTAAAAAATATCTGTGCATAATTCCATAATGAGGCACTGAACTAACACGCGGGCATCGTCTGCGGTAACTAAGAGGATGGCTGAAGGGTGGGGCGTGGGTGGCTTTGCTTCAGCATATGCTCCGCTTGGCATTTGAAAATGCGTTCGCATTTTCGCTTTGAGTGTGAGCAAATTGCTCATACGCCGTGTTGAACGCGAGATGCGGGCAAAAAGGACGACGACGACGACGGCGGCGTCGACGATGGAGAAAGTGAGCGGCATCGGGGGAGCTGAGAGCGGAGGCGTGGCACGTCTGCTCATAATTATGATTATATGAGCCGTGATTATTCGCCTTTGCCTGCAGTAGCTGCGGTGGCTCCTGTGATTTGGCCTGCGGCAATGACTAACTGACTAACTAACTGACTGGATGCCCTTTTTAGGGGAGTGAACGGGTGTGGATTGGATTGATTGACTGACTGACTGGCTGGCTGCCTGTCTGCCTGAATAGGAAATGAATAAGCGGAATCCTCTTCAAATGACTTGACTTAATAGACGCTTATTTAGCCATTTTGATGGTTGGGGTTCTATGAATATTTTACAGGTAAATAGATAATGCTGAGAAACGAGGTTTATTTACTTTACAAGATGAGCTTTTGGCTTAAACATCTTTTCATAATTTAAGGACCAAAGAAACTTCTAATAATTCCTCTCAATAAATATCAAAATAATTACCTTCATAATATTTCCCGCTAAAAATGCTTTTGCTGACCTTGTAACTAAAACGAGTTTATGTGCTAAAAACTACCTAGCGAACTTCAACAATAGGGTAATTTTTTCCGCCTTATCTGTATTCACAGAAGCTACGTGACCGCAAATAGTAAAATAAATAAAAACACAAACTGTTTCTGGAAAAAAAATGAAAGCAGCTGAAAGATGCAATAGATGCAGCAACGGATGAGGAAAAGTGTAGCGGGAAAGAGCGGAAAACTCATATTTCAAGTATAATCTTATCAGCTTTTCGATGTTGAGCTATGAGTCAAAAGAAGAAGTCAGCGAATATGCGTGGTGAAGAGCGAGTGTGCAAAGAGAAAATGCAAAACAATTTATATAACAACAAATAACTGAAAAATGCGCTGGAGAGGGGTTTGTGAAGAAAAAATGTGTGGTCTGATTTTTACCAGTAATCCTTTTAAGGTTATATCTCTGCTATGCTTCTGCCGGATTTTGTATATTTCCATAAAGACAAAGCTTTGGGGAAATAATACGAAAGAGATATTAAAATAATAGTTATAGCTTCCATAACGTTCTGTGTAAATTTAGTTTACGTACGATTTTCTATATTAAAAATTACATTTATCGGAACTATCGATATTTTTATTTATTGCATAATTTGTTTTGAAAATTTTCTACTTAAGTTTCTATAATTTAAAATCAGTTCAAGTTAGGGACGAAGAATAAAATTTTAAAATCTATAAAAGGATATACAAAGCTAATTTAACTTTTTTTTTTATTTTTATCCTTACATTTTAGCTATCGGTACTTTGATATTTTTAATGCTCGATATTTTTATTATAAGATGATATTTATTTTCCCTTCTCCTGCTGGATTTGTTCTATAAAGACAGAAAAAGTATAATAATTCGTTTATTTAAGGGCAAGACACATATTTGGAATAGATATATATGTTTATTAGAATTATCGATATTTATTTATTAGAAATATCTATATTTATTTATTATTCGAATTACCTTTTGTATTTCGGAAATTCTTGAGTTACCGATAAATAAAATCTGTGCAAATTCATTTTTTTCACCGTAACCTTTTTGAGTAAACAATACTTGGGGTATTTTTAATTTTCAATATTTCCCAGTTTTCGATATTTTCGATATTGATGTAAACATTTGTATTACCAATTTTTGTTTAAATATGCTCAGTAATAGAATAGTTGTGTTTCGCATTGCCTAAGTAGCTAAGTAGCTGTAAGCGCCAAGATATTTTCCACGAAATTTGTTTTATTGCCAAGCGATAGAGACAGGGAGCTGGCTGCTAGCTGCTAGCATAGATATTGCTGTTGGGGAGCACAGGATGTTTGCACACATGGCTCTTTGCTGGCCGCATTTGAGAATAAATTTGCATGACGATGGCGGCGGCAAGCCAACAATTGTTGCGGCAGTGCCACGCCCCACCGCCTCCCACTTTGCAGTAGCAACACCAACAGCAACAACCGACAACTAACAGCAGCCAGTGGCCGCCTGCAGGGATACACTTGCTCATCTCCAGTCCCTGCCCTTCCTCATCCCCAGCAGTTGCTTCAAAATTTACGAGCAAAAGCATTTTCAAGAGTTTTATGCGCGTTGAGTGGCAGCGACGGGGTTAGGCGGGTAGTTGGATGGGGGATCCTGGGGACCCAGGGATGGGGACATCGTGCCTCTTTGCAGGACCAAAAATTTAACTTTGCAAAAAAGCATAGCATATCTGTGCACACACATACACACAGTTACGAATAGATATAGACTATATATATATATATGTTATATGAAAAGAGGAGAAAAAAAAGGCGTTTCATTTGAGTTTCCATCTCCTCTTTCATTTTGATTTTTGTGTGTTAGTTTCGCAGTTGTTGTTGATTCTTAGTGCATTTTCCTACCCCAGTTCGTCAGCCAGGAAGTAGGAAATTTTCCGGTTTTACTGTTGAGCCTCCTGCTGCCAGGAAATCGCTCCAAGCCCTCGTCGATGGGCGATGGTGGAGTGCTGAGAGAAAATAAAAAATACGAAAAAAAAAATAAGGAAAAACGCACACCAAATGAAAAGCGCGGAACATCCTCTTGGTCCACGGCCTCCATTGGGCTCCATCTATCCATCCATCCACTAAACCCCACCAAAGGCAATTGGGTTGACGGGCGTAGTAATTTCAGTTGAGAGACACAGAGCGCGCCCGACGAGGGCCTCCTCTCTGGCGAAATGGAAATGGAGCATTTATTGAACTTTTCGCTAAAGATATTTTTGTATTTCTCGAAATGGGTTAACCGATGGCGGGGTGCGGAGCGGTTCGGACCGGTGGGCGATGAAGATGTCCGAGGTACGGTGGCCTGAAATGTAGGCCGTTTATTTTTGGTCCCGCCGCATCCCCGCAGCCGGGCTCTGAGTGAGATTGGGTTCGTTCTCTCTCGGTTGAGAGTAGGGAGCTCTGTTCCTGCTACTGCTACTTTAAAGTTTTCCGCTTTCCCCATACAATTGTAATGAGTTTGGGCCGGTGTGGGTAATGGTTCCAAGGATAATGAGCACTAAGAAGAATGCTTGGCTATTAACAGAGGTTTATGGTGTTAACCTTTTGTAAGAGCCAGCTATGATGACGAGGGAGAAACGGAGATCGAGGAGCTAGGACTTATCCATTGAAACTTATGAGCTTTGCATAATTATTATAATGATAGTACGTTTTGATTGAACTTTGAAGCTGTGAATTAGGTTTTGATTTCTCTCTTTATCAATTAAATTTGATATAAATACGGTTCAGTAAATATTTAATTTGGGATATTAGATTGTTGTTTGGTTGGTACATATTCAATTTAGGTTACTATATTGTTGTTTTGTTGAAGTAGGCAGAAAATACTGATATTCAATACTGTATCGACATTTGATGCGAAAGCCGATATATAAATCGATCAATGAAAGTTGCGATATATGAGCGATAAATCGATATTCTGTTTGTATATCGAACCGTGCCAAAGAAGACCCTTAACTTAGTTTAAACTTATCTTGGAAATAAATAAAAATAGGTTATCCAAAATTTTGGTTTAAAAAGGTTTTAAATATAGTTGGTAAAAAAAAATCAAATAAATTATATAATGTTTTCTAAGCTTTCCATAATATTCATTATATCGATATATTAACTATAAATGCAATATCTTTCGATATTTCAAATTTATATACAACTTAAAAATATTATCGATATAATATTGAGTGCGATAATTTTGTCGATATATTATATCGAACATTTCCTCCTCTCTATACAAAGTAGGAAAGTACAAATTCAGATTATTTTGCATTATATTACCTTATAGGTAATTTCAATAAATAATTTAATAAAAAAATGATCACAATCTCGATTAACAGCCACTAAATGAACACTCATATAGCTTTATTATGAGTATTTGTTGAATAAGGCAGTGGGTGTCACGCAGAAACAAACGACTATGAAATAAATTGCACATATCCCCACCGCTGTAATTTCTCAAATCAAAATAATGGAACTCAGCCATATGGCTGACCTCGACGAGGAAAAGGCAAAGGAAAACAAAAGTGCATATAAGAATATTTCAACATGACGTCGATTTATTCCGCGCCGTTTTTCCAGCTTGCATCATGGATGAAAGTTAAGAGGAGCATATGCTGCGCCGTTCGTTCTTCCTTCCTTCCTTGTTTGCTTGTTGTCAATGGGATAATAAATAAATAAATAAATAAATTATATGTTATGTCTGAGGTCTGAGGAAATTCCCTCAACAAGCAGCCGCTGAAGGAAATCGGCTGGCAGAGTGCGAGAGCAGCAATTTGACTTTTAATTTGTCACCTGCGCGAAAAATTTGCGGAAATAATTATCGTTCATTCATTTTGTTGACACATTTCTTGGGCTTCTTCACTTTTATTTGCTTGTAAATTGCTTTTAATTTACGGCGAAAAATCAAGAAACAAAAACAAAAAAAAAAAAAGCATACTGTGTCAATGTACGAGAGCTATAGCTATAACAATAACAATAATAACAATAACCATAAGCAACGGCAATTGTTCGGTCTTTTTAAATCGTTTGCCAAATGTTTCATGAATCATTTCATTTGTATGGGCATTTTGGGAACGGGGTTAGCCATGAAGCAGCGGGTTGAAGTGGGATGAAGTGACTGAGTGGCTGGCTGACTGGCTGGCTGGCTGGCTGGACGGAACGGAGATTAATAGGGTCGATGGTCAGAGTCGGACAGCATCGGCACATTTGTGAAAATGGCAAGGCGACCCGCCGCCAGCTGCGGCCCCGATGAAAATGTCAAGTCATCAGGAAAAAACCAAGGGAAAAAATGCAAGGAAAACATTGTGGTTTGTTTATTCGCTTGATTTGTGGCCACATATTACACATACGAGAATCGTGTGATAAAAATCAATTGCTTTATCTTGCGTCTTGGTTATTAGTAATTGCAGTCTCTCTAGAACACAAATGCATTATCTTTTTATATCGTCATAGTTTTTTAAAGAGATAAATTAAGTTTAAAACTGCCCATCCGTCATATGGGATTTATTACCATGATTCTCCGACTCTGCGCCTTTTATTTATTCACGTCGCAATTAATTAAACAACAAAATCATGTAATTCCATTATCCCAATTACTTAATCCCATTTGCATTACTGACCTATCAACCTATAGCTATTCCTGTCTATCAATCAGTTTCCTCTCATTCGCTTTATTGTTGCAAAGATACAAAAAAGGTGACTCTTTTCGCTGCTTTCCATTTCCCGCCAGTTGGTTTCTATTTCAGCCCGCGCTTTTCTAGATTATTCTGCATTCTATTTTACACTTGGAATATTTTTGCATTATTTGTGTCTTGTTTTGCAACTTATTTTACTTGATTAAAGCAGTGTTTTGTTATTCTTTCCCGGCACTCTTATCATAGAAATGGGGTACCCTTTTTGCTTTATACTTAAGGCTTTTAAAAGAATACGAAATAGGATATAAAACCTTATTCAGACAAAACACAACAAGTGTAGTCTTTAAATAGACATTATATAAATCCCATATGTTATATTTTGTTTAATTTTCTTAACTTTAAATTCAACCAATTCTTAGGTTTTACTCTCTAAAATGTAGTCTAAGTCAAATCAACTATTTATTTATTCGAAAACAATATTTAAAAATTATGATTTAAGGTCCTGCAGATAATTCTAGTCTTCGAAAGCAAAAAAATCTAAAAAGAAAAATCCCAAAAATGGCGAAAAGTTTATTGTCTCCTGCGGAAATCTTTGCTCTCACGAGCGACTGACTGTTATGTGACAGGACTCCCGTTGATGATTATGTTGTAGTGAATACACATATTCCCACATATATATTGTGTCCCCTTCGCCTTTTCGGTTAACAAACGCAACAGTCAAAGCAGCCAGAGAGCCGAGCCGAGCAGAGTCGAAGGGGGCTCGGTTCTGCTGACATCTTGCGGTCGTTCATCTAACAACCTAAATAAGTTTCGCTGCCTTCGCTGCTGCTGAACACTCGTACATTTTGTTTGTGTGCATATTTTATTTTTTATGGTAATGGAGCAGACCCCGACCATCATCATCGCCATCGCCATCGCCATCGCAGACGTCGCTGCCGCCACTGCCGCCACTGCCACCGCCAACTCACTTGCTGTTCCACTGTTCCAGCGACCGACTGACTCACTCTATGAATAGGCCTAGCCCAAAACAACATAAAATAATGTAAAGGAAAGTAAAAAAACGAGCAGCGGAAAAAATGGCAAACGGCGTTGACAGGCAGGGGAGCTGGAAGTTCTTTTCGAAAGTGCGTGTGTGTTGGCGACTCTTTTTAGGAAAAAATCCCACTGGGTTGGCTTTTTCCAGTTTCTGGCTTCAAACATAAAGAGAGAAACCTTCAATGATTAACAAATTAGGCAGTATGGGACTCAAAGGTATTATATTTAGATTTTCTGCAAATTTTAAAGCTTAAATTTAGTTAGTTGAGTAGTAAGAAGTCTCGGGGGATTGTAAACGAAAAGTGTTTAAATGTTTTATATATTTAGTCGATAAAAAAGTAACCAAAATACAACAAATTTACATTTTGGCATTACGAACCCAAAGTCCAAAATAAGTAAATAAATAAGTTACAGTCTTTACAGTTTTACTTTGATATCTTTTGACAAATAGCACAAGTGTTCAAATTCAACTAAGCCTTCCACTGAACCGTTTGGGATAAGCTGAAAAAAGAACTGACAAATTCAATAAATAATAAAATAACTGCGGAAATGTGACAATAATATCCCCTCTCTCTTTCACCTACAAAACACCATTGAATGCAAGCAATTTGCTCGAATTATCCTTGCAAAGTTCTTTATTGATATCACTAAATCTCATATTTCACATACGTGCTTAATAAATTGCCAAATTATTTCCCAATCAATTTCCACTCATGGAGTTGTATCAACCTTTTACAAGCGCATAGAAATACAACAGCAAACCACACGAAAATCAACAAATCGACAATTTGACAGACGGTCGGATGGATGGACGAGGCTGACGAGGATGGCTATCAATAAAAACCAAATTACAAATACATAACAGATGCAAAAATAGCTCAAAACAATTTTTATATTCGAGCCGAAAAATGCAAACACTTCAATTTCGGTTTATACCAGAGGGCGATGTATGTACATATATGTAGATATATTTTTTGGGGGGAAATCGAGTATCACTCATGTGCAATTTGTCCCGAGGGAAAAGCTCTTGCCGAAATTTTGATACAAAACTTGCTCTAAAAAAGAAATAAAGTCAGAGGGGAGACAAAATAACTTTCATTGTTTATTTCGTGGCACGTGAAGACAGTGCGGAACATGATTATAAAGAGGAGACAAAGGTATTGACTATATAATCAAATAAAAATATTAGTTTGCTAGAAAGATGTGCAGCCTACAAAGTATTAAATTAAATAGAATAATTCCCAACATATTTGATTGCCTTTTTTAATTGATTCCAGATCCCTTGCGAATTCTGTGATATTTTAAACTTTGTACTTTTAAATCGTATTTATTTTATTAGCTTATTTTATTTTTAATACGAACTGCCTTGCAATTACGATCGGCACCGTTCCAAACTGTATCAATATTCATTTTCTCGTTCCCCTGTTTATTTTTTGTTTTCTTTTTGCGTGTTTTGTCATGAGCCCGCGGTGAATTGATGGACTGGGGATATCCCAGGATGAGGCATGGGGGAATGATGGGGTTTGGGGCCACATATTCGCCATTCCGACAGTTGTTCTCCATCTGTCGCAGACACCTGCTCCGCCCCGCACCGCAGGCTGGCTGGCAGCAAAAAAAGGAAAATAAATAATGCGAAAAAGTGGAAATAAAAAATAAATGAAAAGCTGAATTTGTTTTGACTAAATGTCACTGCAGTCAACAGTCCTCAGTAGCCGGCAGCACTGTCTGTCTGTTTGTCTGCCATGAACTCTATGACGTTGATAATACAGGTATTTACCTTCCTTGATTTTTGTGTTTACTCAAACACACACATCGTTATCGTTTAGCTATATATTTTAATTTGCAATTATTCAAATTGAATCAAATAATTGCTATTTTAACCTTGGACATTCCTTTGTAATTGGTACCATGTAAAACCAACAATGTTCGAGGGTATATTTATTCAAGAAAAACCCCTTTAATGATAAATTGTTTGCTTATAAAGATAATTACATATCACATTAGCTGTAAATAAATTTAGAAAATGAATATGCCTTAACTATAACACAATGTTTAAGTATAATAAAAGAACAAGAAAATGCATACATTTTTTTTCTTGATCCATAAAAGGCGAATCACCGTTTTGAGGGTAAAAAAAATCGTTTTTTTGAGGTTTTGTTAGCTTTCTTTGATTTACCTTCGTGGAGCGGTGGGTAGTGCGCTTGACTCTTAAACTGACGGCCTGTGTTCGAGTCCCAGACATGGATATTATGGGTTAGAAATGCCAGTTGCTTTATAGAATTTATATAATATTTATTCACATCCTTTTAACATTAACATATATATTTATAAGCATTCATAAAAAGCCGAGTTCGAGTGGAAGTGGTCTTCGAACAGTCTTGGGTGTAATAGTTGCCAATAGCATTTTCCGGTAAATACATGTTCCACTGATATTATCCAAAACTCCTTAATCACTTCCAAACTCCCTCGCAAAATAAAGTTCCTGTGTCAAAGCCAAAAACGTTAAAAACTTCTCAACTTTGTTTACTTTGCCACACGCTGTGCCAGCCTTAAGCCCCACGCCCCCTATCTTTTCTCCATTCAAATAAAATAGTAATTTTGACGCGGGGCAGAGAGAACAAACACAAAGAGAGAGATATAGGGAGGCACAGAGGCCAAAAAAAGGAGAAGAAAATTAATTTGCAATGCAAATTACTTTTAATAAATTTTATAACATTTTTTTTGTTGTTTTCTTCTCTCCAGCAAGTGGCAATGGGGATGAGAATTGGGGGAATGGGGCAGCTGTTGCTCACTTCTTTTTCCAGGGGCTGGGCTTCGGTTGGTGGGTGGTAAATGCTTGCCAGACAGACGGCGGGCGGGCAAAATTAAGCGTCGCAACGGCATTTTATGAAGTGGAGAAGCGACTTTGGCCGAGGGGCCAAGAAATGGGGGCACCACACCACACACCGACTCGGGAATGGAGGAATGGACAACAGGAACAACCGATGACAGGGTGGATAATTTATGCCGGGGGTGAAACGTCGCCGAGGGGTCGATGGGTTCGTTGGAAGCATTTAATGAAACGTGCAGCAGCAGCAGCGGCAGCAGGGAAATGAAACCATGAAGAGAGCCACAACTTCAGACATTTTTCGGCCAACTTCGGAGTAACAGCAAGCTTTGCTTCATCAAGGGGCAGGCCAGAAAGGGAATACAAAAATGCAAAATGCCTGTTGTCTTGACTTAATTGAAGCTCGCAAAAGTTCATTGGATATCTGTAATCGAATATTTGGTAATTTGTCTGTTTAGGATACATGTAATCTGCTTTATCTGGGAGAAGTAGATTCAGGTCTTTGTAAAGTAATTGTAATATTTTCCTTAATTTATGTAATCATTATTCATTCAACATTTGTACGTGGACTTATATTAATTTCTTATTTAATGGAGAGAAATCATTTCTTAATTCGCTTATAATGGTCACAGGAATATCTCTCTAGCATCAACCCTCGTGACAAACTCGAGAGTTTCTGTGACACCACAGATAATAATAGTATACTTCATTCATTATTTTATTATTTATTATTATTGCTAATGCCGTCGCGTGCTAGGCCAATCATCCCCAAAGTCCCCACCTCTCAGCTGTGTTCCACCATGAAAAATTAAGTCTAATTATTTAACTGGCTGTGCGTTGGCATTTTTGCGTTTTTGTTATTTTACATTTTTTATACCCTTGCAGAAGGTATATTTATTTTGTTCAGGTGTGTTTATAATAATAATAATTGTCTATTTACTTGAATTGTTGATGTTAAAGTTTTAAAACGAATAGGAATCGGGTTTTTACTATCTATATTTACTAAGAGCTTGCAAGAGGCGGGATCCGGTTTTAAAAAGTTAGCAAACCTATCTCTGCTGTACCGCTCCGTCTTTTACGATTTATGTGCAATGTACAAGCAAAGCGGCAACAACTTCTTAAAGGTTCCGTTTAGAAGCGATCGAGTGAGTGTATTTTAGCTTCGGTACATCTATCTTTCGGCTTCTGTGCGACTTTTGTGTTCAACAATTTTATATATTCTTTTTCCCCACATTCTGGTTGTTATTGTTTGTTTGCTGCTAATGGCCTCTGCATCTGCTCTCTCATTCTCTTACTCAGGTGTTTTTTTGTTGTCACCATGTTGGCTTTTGGTATTGTTTATTTGCATATTATTGATGTTTTCACTTTTAAAGTAATTTTTCATTTATTGGTTTGTCTGCATCGTTTGTTAATAACAAGAAACAAATTAATGACAGTTATAAATCTACAATTTAACTAGTTGGCTATAATATGTATGCTTTTGATGAGTAAAACATTGCAAGGGATTTAATAATAAAACAGAAACACATGCTCGGTTTCTGAGTGTATAAGTTTTTGAATCAAATTATTAATATTTCCTTGAGTGAATCACTTTCGACTGGCCTGGCTGGCTGACAAACCTTTCATGGCCATTTACCCAATAACGCCCCTGGAGTGACTGCCCACTTGCACGGCTTATATTTCTCATTTGGCAGCTAATTACAAATGCCGAGCTAATAAATTAAATTCATATTAAGTGCATCGACACAAAAACTACAGCCAAAAGAGCGGGAAGCGGGAGAGAACATTTAACATTTTTGTTGCTAATTAAAATCCAGCCAAGCGAAGCAAAGTAAACAAATAGAATTAAATGCATTTATTTCATTTAATAAAGTACATTTCCAAGAGTTGCTGCCGCAACAAATCATAATCATCGTAACATAAAGTCAAAGCGAATCATTAAAATGGCAAATATAGAACCAAAACACACAAACAAGGGAAAAACACAAATTAAAGCAAAGAAAAAAAGCACCAACCAAGGCGGTCTCTATTTCTAACGCTTCTCTCTCTCTCTCTTGGTCAGCGTGTCTATGGAATTATGCAAATCAATCGAGTGAATCTGTCCTTGAAATTGTATATATGTTTAAACGAGTATATAGAGCTTGTGCAGCTAGCGGGTTAACTTTAGTTATAGTGCCATTTAATAGGTATTCATGGGGTGTGCGAATTTACTTATTATTTATATTATTTTGCTGAAACAATTATAATTAGAAAATATTTCAACTTCAAGTCGTTCAATTAACTAGCAAATTATAACCAATTTAGCTAGAAGCAATTCCAAATCGGTTTCGGTGAAAAGCAAAGGATTCTTCAGGGCAATTAAAGGCAAACAATGGCGGGATAAGGACACGGGGGCAAAGGGGCGTGTCAGCGTGGTTCCGTGCAACACGTTAGCAAGGACATAACAAGTACAAGCCCCTCTCACACACGCATTACGCTCCACCATATGGTATGGTGACCATGAAAAACGCGATACGCAAAATTGTTGCGTGGTCCGGAGGCCGGCGAAGAAGGAGGAGCTGGGCTTAGTTGGGTCCTTGGCACTTTGGCGGCGGATGAGGCTTCCGGCCTGCCTGCCTGCCTGCCATCGCATAACGTGGCATGCCACACATGGCCACCGCCAGCATGGCAGTCATTAACCCGCCCTCGCACCAACTGACCACATCCCCCACAGCGGCCACCAGCGGGTGTGTGCGGTTCGTAGCCTGGCGACCAGTTTCGTGTGACAATTTTCCCATGCTTTTCCCCTCGTTTTGCCCTCAATTCATTTTTTTTTTTTTTCGGCATCGGCATCCGCACTTTACCCATTAGCATTGCGATGGATCCTGCTCCTGTGCCTGCTGCCCCCTGCCGAGGTCTTTGTTTAAGTAATTGCCGCTCAGTTTGAATGGGAAAACGAAGTTGGTCAATGTGCGCATACTTTGCGGGTTAATCCCCTCATTAGGGTTTAGAGGAGAGCGGCGCTTTCGTTGGGATGATGTACATCGTGAAAAGCATCTCCTGGTTCGCAGGAATCATTAATTGGCTTGTCCGACATGACGGCATCAGTAGTGGGATTTATTTAATCCCCTAAAAGGTAATCGAAGTAAAGGGGATTTTTAAGAGGTTCCTTACTTGTTGAGAGCTTAATTTTTTCTCGGTTTTGCATTGGGTAATTAATATGAATATGTAAACATAAGCTTTATTCATAGCGATTTGCACATTCTTTAAGTATTCTTGGTATAACTTATAAGTCAGTAAATGTTTAGGGATTATATCAAGATTAACAATGCTACCAATCTTCATTGACCAAAAAAAAAAAAAAGATAATTATAAGTAAACATATAGAGGCCTGGTTTAAAATATAAATCGATGTTTTAACGTTGCGATATATTATCGATAAATCGACCTGTACCAAGGAATAGCCTTGACTTCATTCATTCTTCGGAATTAATATACTTAAAGTACCTCTCTAAAGAATTAATAAATAAAAATTTTTTTTTCTGATATCGATAATATTGATTATATCGATACTTTAACGCTGAATTCGATATTTTTCGATGTTTAAATTTCGATACATCAAACTTTTCTATATTTCCGATAATTAATTAAGCGCGATATATTTTTCGATACATCACATCGAACATTTCCTCCCTATATACTTCCCTAGCTTACATTCACTTAATATATTAAGTGGCATTTCCCTTGGTCTCTCCCTTCCCTCGATATATAATAATCCACTTCGTTGTGGTGTTTTAAGTATTTGCTGCTAATTGTTGCATGTCTCGTCAGCGGGGCCAATGAACCACAATTGCGGGCACGTGTCCTTTGGATTGACACGCAACAGAAGCCCCTCGCAATCATAAAATGGAACACCTGAGTATCACAATAGAGATATATTTTCCGTCGAGTATTTAACAGATTAAACACCTGAAGGGGGGCCAAAATCTCATCTGTTTGCATTTGCTTAACTAAGTTTTAAAGCCTTTGGTTAATATTTGCCTTTGTTTATCAACAAATGCGACTCGGTGTTGTTTCACACCCATAGCGACAGTGCCAGAGACAGCGACCCATGCGGCGTATACGTAATAAACAATCAAGTGCAAAGAACGAAGCAAAGGCAAAAGTTGACATCTCGCGTCAAACTCATTCGGCGACACTCAATGAGCAAGAGAATTGTTTTTATTTTCTGTTTTTTGTTTTCCTTTTTTTCTTACTTGTGTTTTTGCATTCTTCTTTCGCTCCCGTTGATTGTTTTTGTTTTATTTTTTTTCGTGTTTTGCGTTGGCTTTGCGTCACCATCTGTTGTCGCTCTCTTTTCTCCCCGTTTCTGTTTTTTTTTTTTCAGCCATTTGCTTTGGTCTCTCTCTCTCTCAGCCTCTCTTCGTCTCTCTTTGCAATTCGCACACATTTGGTTTGCAGATTGTCGCTCGCTGTTTATCGCTTTCTGGCTGATTAATTAATTTTATTTATAAAAACACCTACATTATACGATTGGTAATATTAAATAAATTTTTTCCCTTTTATATCTTTGCAGGTGAGTTGAAAATCTTTTTGGCAAGAAGGCTAGTTACGGATGGCTTCCAGGACTAGTAAGAATAACAAGTGAGAATCTTAAGTAAAACTTATTTTCAGTAGTTCGGGTTTTATACCGCAAAAAGAGATTAAATATAACATTATTATAAGCAAAAGTATAAAAAGATCTGCTTTATTAACGCTTCTTGTTAGGGATAAAAGTTTATCGATAAAAATATGGCAATTTTTAGTAATTTATCGATGTTTTCCCATGGCTAAATTTTTTTTATCGGACTTATTGTGTAATAAAGGTAAACTATATTGCGGCTTAGGCACAAATCTCTTAAAATTAGTTATAAATTTGTCTAAATACCAACTTTTGTTGTATCTATGACCACGGGAATTATAGCGACCTAATAATAAAAACTCCCTGGGGAAACACAAAACGTGGCTAGCTATCAACTTGACTTTCACATTCAGAAAGTTGCAAGGACCCATCAACAAGTCCATTTAGAAGTCGGTTGAAACTCATAAGTGGACAATAAAAACCCCTTTTTCCCATTAAAGCCAAGCTCAGGAATTGAGCTTTTTGATTGTGGAAAGCCCACGGAGCTTTTCAAAACAAAAGGAAACTCTGTAACAACGAGCGATGGGGAGTCGGAGTCGGAGGTGAATTCAAAAGGCCTGATGAGTTGACTATTTGCAAATGTAAGCAGCAAATGGGAGCAACAGCAGATCCCTTAAAAAAACAATACCCAAATGCTGATAATAAAAGACCAAAGAGAACAGCTCAACGAGCGAGAGAGTTCCCGGAAAAGAAATAGGCAAAAAAAAAAGAAAAAACTAGACACACGCCAACAAAAGCCGGCTGTGCTGGTTGACGAAGGAGTCGAAGTTGTGTCGAGTGCATTAAACTGCACCCCAAACGCTCACTAGAAAGAGAGGGATAGTCGGTCCGAGCACACACCGAAAAAGAGACGGAGAGTCACACGTAGAGCAAGAGAAACAATGTCGGCAAAACTGTGCTGCGGCATGCGAAAACCATTAAATAAAAGAGACCTTTTCGCGTGCTAAAACATTTAAATAAAAGTTATCTTTGGTTCAATAATATCACCAAGAACGTGTTTAACGCCCCAAGGTTTGAATTTCTTAATTTAATTACCGAATACTTGTTATTTCGATGCACTTAGCAGGAAGGGGGTAGCATTTTCGATCCCATTAGGACTGGATAGGCACCTAACTTCTTCCAGAGCTCTTTCCGTTATGCTTTTCGTCGGGGAAAATCACTGCCCACTGCCCCAGGATTACAAAAGCAAAATATACACACATCCTTAAGGCCTGCTTTTGATTTGTGTTTTGCGTTGTTCGCATGGGGCTCCGATCTTTAATATTCGGTGCCCAACCATGATCGACAAGCCAGGTTTCAAGTTGCCTTTAATAAACATTTAAATTATTTACTATTCAGGTATTTACTTTAGACACTGATACATTTAAATGATTGCTTAACGGGTCAATCCGATACCAAGAATAATAATACCTAACAAAAATAGCCAAATCGCCATTACTGGCGGCTGTGGAAGTTCTGCCACGACGATGACGGCGACAATGACAACCAAGTCGAGTGGCTTACAGGGGCGGCGAATGTCGGCAAAAATCCAATCCACTGGCGGATTTACAAAAAGCTTCGGCGGCTACAGGCTCCCGAATCCCCTGCTCACACTCGCAGACACACTCACACACACTCGCCTGCCCCTGCCCAGCTGAAAACAATAATAAATCTCAGCAGCGGCAGAAAAATCATAAAAAATAAAGTAACAAAAGCAGTTGGAGGCCCATAAAAAAGCACAAATAACTCAAATAAAAAGAAAGACAAAAAGTACAAGTAAAATAAAATGAAATAGTCCGCAGCAGGCGGCACTTTGTTACCCTTACCCCCCTTTCTTTCTTCACTTCTCGCATATAAACACACTTTCGGAGTGGATACCAAATCGAAACGAATCGAAGAGCAGAAGCAACAAGACAGACAATAAGACAGGGCAGAGAGCAAAGACAGAGAAAAGTATGGCCAAAAAGGAAATAAAAAGGCTGTTGCAGCGTGTCCCCGACTATGATATACTCGAGTCGTACGGGTCTTTTGGGTAATGTGAACCCCTATCTTGTAAATAGATATAGAATTCTTTTTAACCGTTTGAAAATGATATTCATATCAAATATGTTTAAAGCAGAGCTGGCATCATAGGTAGAGCTGGGAACAATTCTACTTTTTGTGAATCGATTCTTTTCGATTCAATTCTGAAAAAGATCGATTACATCGACGAAATTGAATGGAAAACATCAAATTTCGAATTATTGTAAACCAAAATATAAGTGAATGTAAAAATATTTAATGAGATCAAATGTCTTCATTCAATATCTAAAACCCATTGGTTCTTGCTGGTAAAGACCAACTTTTTGGCTTTAAGGCGCTCGGTCAGTTACAATACATCCAGCCCTGCTGAATGTCCTTTCTGAATCCGTTGAACACGCTGGAATGCACAAATACTTAAGCGGTCGATGCATCGATTCCCTAAAAACAGAATCGATTTCTTCGCTCATCCAAAAACATCGATTAAATCGATTTAAAAATCGAATTGTTCCCAGCTCTAATCATAGGCCCTGGTTCCCTAAAAGGCCACAAGAGACCAGTTGCCCGCGGATCCGATTAAAAAGGGAATCAAAAGAACCGCTGAAGCAATTCTCCTTCTTTTGAGACAGCTTTGCCCCCACGCTTTGCCTGCAATGTACGAGCAAAGCAGCAAAAAGTTTTTTTTAAGAAGCATGTATCTTAGATTACAATTAAGCGAAATTAGAAAATAAATTTGACTACTTTCGCATCAGGCTCTCTCTTCGAGGCATTGCCCACAATGTACAAGCAAAGCAGCAACATTTTTTGGTTTTACCTGCATTTCTCTTTGATAACAATTGATAGAAATCACAAGAGAAACTAAAGATAGAAACTGATAATACGAAACAATAACAACATAAGAACACAGCAGATCGAATTTTCTGCTATTAAATATATTATAATAGCAACTGAATGAAATAAACTGTATTTAAACGGCCAATCAGATCCGAATTGATTACACAGGTCGACAAAAATCGACCTTTTTTTTGCCGGCGAATAAAAGCCATTGATTCTGATAGATCTGAACCGGTACATTACTAGTCCGAAACTGAAAAGTTTCCATCACCCACCAATTTTGAGAAAATCGCGCTCAAAGTATCATGCACTGTGAATCGGCACTTTTCAAGGCTTAATAACTTAAGCCTTACGTAGCCCATAGCTGGTACTCAGCAAGGAGCGGCCTTTCTACTTCAATATTAAACAAGAATTTCAATGGAGACCTCGCGTTCTTTAGTTATAATGCATTTTACAAACTTAAATTTGTCACACATTTTGCTATTTTGTAGCCCTGATACTTAACAAATCTGGTGAGAGTCTTGGCTTTGGTTAGAAACATTGGTTTGGGATTATAATTTCAGCACACAAAACAAACGTTTTATGGGCCAAAAACATATTCTCTGGACATGTTTGATTATCATATTTATATACAAAGTTGAATTTATTCTGAAAGTATTCAACTTAATAACAATTAATTCCTGGAAAGTTTGAAGAAACATCAATGTTCCGAACCCAAAGCAGTCTCTAACAAAAATGTTCGAAATATCAGGGCTACAACATAGCAAAAATTTGTGACAAATTTAAGTTTGTAAAATGCATTATAACTATTGAACCAGAGGTCCCTCACTGGAAATTCTTTTTTAATAGTGAAAGGCCAAAGCTCTTTTAAGCTGAATAACCGCTCTGGGCAACGTAAGGTTTGGGAGTTATTAAGCCTTGAAAAGTGCCGATTCAAGCAGTGCATGATACGAGCGCCAATCAGATCCGAATTGATTATTGATTTTAAGCCTATCGACTTCATGACGCAACTAAAGTGTGAATAAACAACCCTTTTCTCCTGCCTCAGTTCAAGTTCCATTGATTCCACCCGGCAGGATAAGGATAATGCCCGATGCGAGGAGGTGAAAAAATGAAATGCGAAAACCCGCACACATTTAGCTTGGATATACAAATACATTTCGCGCTGTTCGGTGTGCACACAAATGTGGAAATGTACGTACGTATCGTATGGGAATGATTGTTTGTGCACAGATATGACCCGACTCATTTAGACCAGCAATAGCAGCAGGAGTAGCAACAAAGATAGCCATTTATTCCAAAGAGTGGCGTGGAGTGGGTTGGGGGTGGCCTATAATTACAGTCGCTGTTGTATTTGCTAATGGAATGGTGTGGTGGTGGCCTATGAAGGGGCCGTCGTTCTGGGCGTGGCAATTAAAGCACCTTGTCCAAGTGCTGCGATATTAGGCGGTGTAGTGCAATCAGTTGAATAGCAAATCTAGGCGAAATTGGGGAATTGCAGCCATTAAAACTGTATAGAGGGATATGGGCACTTGCAATTCGTGATGGGGTTACATTTTACGTACGTTTATTTACCCTCTTAAAAGGGTAGGTAATTCAATTCGAAATACAGAAATTATAAAACTCGACACTGGTCAGCGTTAAATATGTCTGCAAATAGGAGCCTTTCTGCACTCCTCCAGCCATTTCATCCAGTCTATTAGCTTCCGATGCACTACTATCAATAATTCGTACATGCCAAGGCCAGCAGACCAGAAAGTAAGTTTGCCTTTGACAGGGTTTGCTCTCGATGTGCCACTGCCACTCTCGACTCTCGCAACTCCAAGCAATCCAATATCAACTCAATATTGGCTAACCAAAGATGGGAACCTCGAGGCAAAAAGTTGCCACATTTTTGCAGTTTTTAGCCAAAAGCCGAGTTCTGCAAGTTGAACCAGAGCCTCACATCAACAGGGTTTCATTGGGCTCTCTCGCCTCCCTGGCGTATGTGTGATATTACGTATACGCAGGGAGTTTCAACAGCACTTTAGACATTTTGATAATTGCTTCACAGTAGCCAGCCAGCCACCAGCCAGTACTTGCTGTAGTTGTTGCTGGAGACTTAACTTGGTAGTGGGGTCAACTTGTCATACTAATTTTATGAGCCCCGTCCTCCATCCCGAGCACCCAAAACCAAACCAAACAGAGACCCAGAAGAGAGTAGTAGTCTGTCTCGTCTCGTCGCTCGGTCTGTGAACTGTGAATGGCCTTTTGTGTGTGTGTATATATGGGGAGCAGGTCATGGACGTGGACGTGGACGTGGGGGAAGTTCACTGCCACTGTTCACTGGCCAAAGTGTGTGATTTTTTTTCTTCTTTCTGGTCGGTTTTTGTTTTTGATAGGCAGGACGTGGTTACCCTGGACTACGCATTTTTGTGTGGATTTCTATTTGAGTCGGTGAGTTGTTCTCTGTGTGTGTGTCCTGCCGCAGCAACTTCCAAGTGAATAGACCCACGTATGTATGCCAGCATCCACATGCCACAGCCTCCAATGATCGGCCACAAAGTATGCTATAGTTTTCTCGTGTTCCTTTCGGTTGAAAACAAATGGGGGAAACACACCAAATAACAGTCGAAAATCGATGCCAACTCGAAAAGTTGCTACATATGCTTCCGGCGTATTATTTTTGGGTTTTTTTCTCCTGTTTTTTTTTTTGGCAACTGTGGAAATTGAACTTTCTGGCACTAGTTTCAATAAGCTACCAAATTCATTGATACCCAGAATCGAATTGGTATTTTTCTTGGCAAGAACTGCCGATGATTATTAGTAGTCATTGAGTATCTGAAGTTGCAGGAATGCGTGTTATTTGTGATCTCCTTTGGTAAATTATGATGATTTTAAGATCAATACCATCTTATTCGATATGCTAATCTTTTGTGGTTAATAATTCATTCTTAAGACAACAGAAACCTTGGGTGCCTGAAGTTTTTAATCAGAGTCCTTGCAAATCCTGTCAATCAATAATTCAATTAGCCTGCAAGAGGTAACTTTCGATTCAAGGCATCAATCAGTATTTCCCTTCAGTTTTTTTCACTTTTGAAAACTCTCCCTATTAAATCACTCAATGGAATGACGCCGGAACAAAGGGCAAACAGAAGAAGAAAGGAATTCAAATTTGAACTCGGGCTAGGAGGAAAGCTCTGCACCTGACACTCGCCTCGAAACGAGTTCACCTTTGGACATAGGCCTAAATGTTGACCTTATAGCTTTCCCCCGTTTCCGTTTCCGGCTCCATCTCTCATTTTCCACTTCTGTTTGCATTTTCCTGGCCTTTCTTGTTTTTGCAATTTTTTATCTTCAACAAGATTTATGCGGCTTTGTGTCATAATTCTAACGCCGCTCTTCTCCCTCTGTTTTTTTTTATTTCTTCTTTTTTCTTTCATCTCTGTCGCTCTATGGTGTTAACTTATGTCGGAGTCAGGCGACAGAGAGGACAAGTAAAGAACGAGAGAGAGAGAATAGAATGGAGCAGAGCAAGACAGCGAGAGAGTCAAGTCCTTGTATTAAAAGTTGCTTTTAATGCCGGTTTTTTTGCAGTTCAAGGAAATATTGTATGTATTGTATGTATCGAATACCTGCAAATCTTTTAACAAAAAGTATATTCAGGATTCTATTAAATTCTTAATCCTTTGATTAGGAAGGTTATCAAAGATAAAAAAGTGGAGAGATATGAGTTTTATTTTAATATTTAATATGAAAAGTATGTTTAGATCTATCACAATTATGATCCTTACCTTTAATCTGTGATAAAAATTGCTAAAACGTTTTGTAATATTGCGTAAAATATTGTTATTTATAATATTTGTTTATATTTATATAATAAATTTTAGATTTTGCCATATTATTTCAATTTAAACGCACTTTGTGTTGCTTACTTTCTGTACATACTGTTTGTGTGCCTGTAGAGGCCGAATCGCAAGTCAGGGTTGTGGGCAGCTCTGCTTTGAGAATTATGTTCCATTTATCATGACCTTATTTCATCTTAATTTTTGGTTAATATTTTTTTGAGACTCATGCGGTCTTCATGTTTCACCTTGGTACATGAAGGATAGGGAATAAGGTTTTTTTTTTTGCCATAAGTGTACGAGCCATACTTATTTTATGAGGTTCTTTGCTAAATCCTGTCATCGGGTGCTTTGGATTGTTATATTTTCTTTATTGCCCGAGCTAGGGAACGTCTGGCTCAAGGTCATATGTATCAAAGCTTAGATGCCATCAAACTGCAGACTTAATTTAAGTCTTAAATATAGCAACTGTATTAGCTAAATATCAGCCTTTTCTTATTGTGAAAATGTAATTAAAATATTATTATTTACCTCATTCCGCCTCTTTACAAACTTATCATTATTAAGTTATAAGGAACTTGTCCAAAATTAATTAAAGTTATAACCCAACCTACTGGCACTTGATTGACTTAATCAGGTCTTAATGAGCTGAACATTAAGTGCGGCAAAGAACTTGAGCTAATACACTCCTCACATAATTGAGCCCGTCGTAGGACTTCTTATATTTCCAACTAATTCTAGCATCATTCAGCCTCCGGCTGTTTAAGTCTCACTGTCAGAGAAACCAGAAATATGCCAACAGCTCAATTTGCCGACGGAAAAATGTGGCTTTCGCATGTCTGTTGCCCCTGCGACGGGGCAATTATAACAAGTCCAACACACATTTAACACCCGGCTGAGGAAAGCTCATATCCAAGAGGCGCCACCGAAACGAAAATTTCATCAAAATCTGTCACGTACGTGTGTCCGTCCGCAAGAATCTAAACCCACACTTAACCCCATGATGATGGCGATGTCGTGTTTGTTGTTGCGCCCAGATCCCAGCTCCCAGCTCGCAGCTCCCAGCTTTCAGCTTTGTTGTGCACATTAATTTTGACAAAAACAATTTTATTTAACGGCATTTCCGGCAGACAGCAGCGCGCACACACATCGCATCGCTAGACAGCCACGATTGCGACGACATTTTAACCAAAAACCAAAGCTGTGTGCGATATGCAACCCGAACTCGACCCGAACCCAAACCCAAACTAAGCCCGCCCCAAACCCGATCCCCAGCCTGGCCATGCTCGTAAGCATCCCCCATTTGCCACACAAGTTGGCAGACAACACAACACAAGTTAACCAGGCGCATAACTGTATAAGCATGTGGACATCTCTACAGCAACAAAAGGAGCAGTTTGGCAAGAGCATCTGGGCCTGGTCAATGCATTTCAGACCTCGCCCCGCCACCCCACTGGGCCCACTTGATTGTATTGTCATTGTCGGGGCTTTTGAGTAGTTGACCAGTCTCTAGAGCTCTAGGTTTGGGTATATTAGTGCAGTAATTGGATCGGGTTATAAACGGAAGTGTGAATTATTATTGAAATTATAAGATTTCCTTGAGAGGGATTTCAAAAGATTAAATTTATTGTATAAAAACTTGAGATCTTTGTTGAAGTTTTAATGAAAATTCAATTATTATACCTTCTCTACCTTCAGCTTATTTATAAGCAGCCAATCGCACTTTGTAGTAAAATTTAAAATTTATTAATATCGATTGCATTTACAACTTATCGATAACCTCGATATATAATCTTACAAAAATAATAATAAAAAGCCCAAAAATAATTAAAATGTAATATAATGATATCGTTATTAATATAAATGTATGTAAAAAAAAAATATATATATCATTTAAAGGGTGTAAAATATCGATTACTTGTTTAAATCCTCGATAAAGTCGATATATTTTGACAAAATGTGTGCCTTCAAACTCAAAATCAATTTAAATGTCAGAATTGATGGTGAGTTAAATGATAAGTATATAAATGAAATAAAAATGTATCTGGAAATAGCAATAAAAAATTAATATATCGACATTATCGATAATTTGTACAGGTAATCGATATTGTAGAATCTTTTAATTTTCTATTGCTATTTCCAGATACATTCATATTAACACGTATACATTTATATACTTATCATAAATAAAGCATAAATTTGTTGATAATATATCGACATTATCGATAATTTGTACAGGTAATCGATATTTTAGAATCTTTTATCAACAAATTTTTGCCTAAGAACCCAATAATAATCTATGTGTACAAATTTATCAAGGATAATTCGATAATCGATAACTTTTTAAATACACCGAAATTATTGTTTAAAATTGATAAAATATCGATATTTTCTGACCACCTCTAAAAATGAGTGATGCTACATATTATGAAGGCCACTTTCAAGCCATTTAAGAGTATTTAGACTTCGTTAGAAAGGTTTATGGTCATGATCTTAGCATTCCTTGTGCTTATGTATTTGCCATATTTGAAATTCCTGGTGTGTTTTCTCTGCTCCACTCGCTAGTGTTGTAACGGGAAGTTATGTCTAACACGCACGTACGGCCAATGGCACGACCCTTGCTCTCTCACCCCTTTGCCCGCCGCCCGCCCACTCAATTCCGTTGATCCTGCCCGAGGACGATTCCGCTCCGGGCACACACCCCGCAACGATTCCCATTCATGCGACTTGACTTGATGTTTTGCTCAATATGCCAGTCAGTCACTTGGCCGGGAAAACATGGCCAAAAGTGAAGCGACGGAGGGGAAGGGACATTTGGCGAAATGATTTTCATATTTCGCCTGCTTGTGTTTGGTTATGCTTACACATACTAATGCGGTGTAAGCTCACCCACACTCCAAGCACCACACACTCACTTTTCCGGGGGGTGAAATTTCATTTGAAATCCACTCATTTATCCCCCGTGCCCCCCGTGCCCGCCGTCTCAAGCAGCGCACACACAAAATTCAAATTAATGAGGCGTGTCTCACTTATGTTTTGTTGCCTGTGTCAATATACGCGCAATAATATTATCGTTATTGTTATTTATTATTGTTGCATATTTGCTCAACGGCCACGCCCCTTAGTTTATAGCCGGTGCTCTGTGTGCGGCGTGCGTAAGCCGCTTAAATAATTAGTTAATTGATTTCACTGGCAGGCCGCACTTGAAATGCGTAAATTATTTTTTCATTTTCATGCATTTCGAATTTCCGTGGTTTTCACGCAAATTACTGTTATGTGTAAAATACCCAGTCATTATGTTGATTAATATTAGTTTTGGTTTTTCAATTTAATTGACCTTTTTGCGCCATAATTGTTGCGGGGGAAGCGAGAGGATTAGTTATGGAATTATTCAAAAGCCCAGTTAATTTGTTTGGAATTTCTGTGTGTCTGAATTTTAATACTTAAACATTTGTTAAATATTTATAGATTAAAGATGGCAGAAAATATAGATATTATCGATAATGTATCGATATTTGATGCGAAAGCCGATTTTTAACGTTTTAACGTTGCGAAATACGAGCAAAAATCGATATTCTATTGGTTATATCGAACTGTGCCAAAGAAGAGCCTTTACTTAGCTTAAGCATCAATCTTTTAAATAAATATAAAGAGATTTTCAATATAATCGGTAAAAAAAAATCATAGATATTCAGTTAAAAGTTTTCTGATATCGATAATATCGATTACAAAGATATTTTAAGGTTAAATCCGATATTTTTCGATTTTTTAAATTTTGATATATCAAATTATACGATATGATACTACGATATAAGACTAAAAGATAATGAGGAATTTGTATAATATTTTTTAAAAGAATTTATACTCGCTTATCTGAAACTGAATACAAATATTTTCCCAACTTTTTCCCAAGGCAGATTTATCATTTGCACTTTATCACCGCTCTTCCTCAAACTCCATTAAAAACTGAATCCAAACAAAAGCCAATAAAATCGTTAACTTTTCGCTGGGGCTTTCTTGACCGCTTACGCTTAATTCCTTTATTTATTTAGCTGCGTTTTGACACTTAATACCTCAGCACTTCATCGCCACGGCCACTCTACGTCCTGCTCCCTTTTCCGCCACTCCATCAGCATCAGCAGCAGCATCATCATCCTCATCATCTTGGAGCCATGACTCCGCTCCCTCTGTGTTTTCTCCTTCGATGGCAACCGCAGAGTTTAACGCCGCGACCACGGTGTCCATGGCTGTAATCAACTGCCACTTGATGCGAAGAGTCGACCCGGGGCCACCAGTGGGGCAACATGCTGAAATATATAGGAAATATATACAAATTGTTAAGAAGTTTATCGCACTTAGCTTTCAAAAATGTTAATGCAACATGTTAATAGATAATTTATTTATGTTCTATACAACATTTTACCTAAAATTAAATTAGAGACCTTACAACCAGCCCCAAGCTAATTTTAAAGGCAAAGTCAGACTTAAAATGTAATCTAGTTGACTAGATTTCTTGGAAAATAAGCAGAAATATGCTAATCAAAGTATTTATAGCCTTAATTCCAAGTTTTGGGCGCTGTTTCAGCTGAGGGCTTTCATCTAATCCTTAACAGGTAATCGCTTGCCATTCAAAATTCAACGCGCACCTCTGGCACGGGCAAATTTTCGTAATAATGTTCACAGAATTTAATAGCAAATTAATCCGTAAACAAAAATATTTTCAAGAACGTAAAAACCACTGTTCCGCTTACATTCTGTTTACGCCTGCGCTGCTTTCACATTAAAGGCTACGCGCGGTTCTTTATTTATGGCCATCAATATTTTATGACGCGCAACGCGCTTGGAAAGACGAGGAACAGGCAGGCAGGGAGCAGGAAGGAGCGACATAAATGCCTGGACAGACGTAAGCAAGCCGTTCTAGGAAGGCACCGACTTTCTTGCCCTCCGGCTGGTTCCCTCGGCTTAGGCACTTAAGGAGTAAACGCAATTAAGAAAAAAGTGAAAAAGCCAAACCGAAGGACGATGATGGTCACAGAAGAGAATAACAACAACACACAGCTGCGGGGGATGTCCGGGAAAAAATACTCTTTGCAAATTAGTTTAATTATAAGGAAATGCAAACAAAGGCAGCAAAGAAAGTCGAGAGAACACAGTCGGAGACATTCCATTAACTACTCGGTCAACCCTCGCTAGACCGGGCCATGTGTGATGCTCAACGCTAATCTCGGTCGCCATGCAAAGCGTTGGCTTAATTAATATTTATAGGTTACTATCCCAGAAGAGAAACAACGCCACAAAAAAAGAATGATTCACTTATTTCGCAGGGGCACTCGACGTTTCTGTCTCGGAATAAAGCTAATTAAAACATCACGTGAAGCGAACGTGCAGTGAATTTTGTGTTTTGATTTATTAGTTCAGGGTATACTTAAACCTACGAATTAAAGACATTTTACTCAACACATTTCTTATTTACACAAGTTTAGGGAAATAAATGATTTAAGTCTTTATCTAAATGTTGCAATTATAAGATATTTAATATATTAAAAAATCTATTAGCCAACAGCACTTCTGCCTCCCCTTTTTGGTGTGTGTTTGCCCAGCTTAAAACTAGAAAATTAAACTAAAATAATTGTCAAATAAGCAACGCCAAAGGAAGTTCGTTTAGACAATGGAAAATGTTTAGCATAATTTATGCGGAAATATTAAAAATAATGACGACACAAAATAAATACGAAATTTTCATACAAATTGTGAGTGAAGGGAGCGCGAAGGGATTGCAATAATCCAGACTGAATAGATGAAGGCAGCCGGAAATAACTGTTTGTTGATGCCCGTGGGGAGTCGTGGTAGGTGGTCGGTCGTCGGTCCTCGGTCCTCGGTCCTCGGTCTGGTGGTTCCATCCAGTCTCTCTCCCTCTCTCTGGTAAAATGGTAAACAAGGAAAGTAAATACAAATGAAAATTGTACTAAGCTGGTGTACTTTTCCTTGCACAGTATATGCCTTTTACCTTTTAGAAGTATTTTTCGCTTAATTTGTAACTCTTTTACGTTTGCGAATGTGATTTTGTTACTATTTAAAGTCGTTTATTTTAAAAAACATACTTAAAGTGTTGCAATTGAAATTCTGTCTAGAAATAAGGGCATTTTATTAAAGTTTTTTATGCAAACATACATTGTATGCACTAAAAGCCAAACTAACTATAAAGCCATATTATTACACAATGTTATTTATATCGATTTTTTTTAGCAAGAGTACTTTTGATGAATAAACTCTTAAACTAAATTTTTTAATCGAAAATGTGTACATGTTGGTTGAGTGTATGCACTGTTGCAACCACAAGTACTCGCCATTTACCGTCGTTTCGGTGGGTTTGTGTTTATGTGTTTTTGTGCCAGTGTTGTGGCGCCAAAGTGTCCGCATAACTTTGTTTTTAATGTAACCTTGTTATCAGCAGTGTGCCTTGCACACGCAACCTGTCTACCTGTCCGCCACTGTTGTCTGCGTAGCCCTCTCTATTGGCCAACAGGTCGATGTCAATGGGCTCGAAATTGCATTTGCTGGGCTTGCTAATAAAAGGAAACCCTGCGCAATGGCTGCGATGTGTGGTGATCAATTAAAGTGGTTTTCATTACGTATACGCACCCTTGTTGTCCAAACAAATTCCACGGCTGGCTAATTTGATGCAATTTCTAGTTTAAAACTGAAATAACTTCTGTTGTAGCACAGCCAAAATTAATCTTATAAATTGCAATATTGGGGTATAGTGCCCTCTCCCTAAGTATAACCGTTATATAATTTTTCTCGTGTGAACGGAGAGAGGAAAATAAATTTAAATAAACACATTTTGTATTGTTGCTGCTTTGCTTGTACATTGCAAGTAAAACGTGAAAGGGATAACAAGAAAAAGAAGGGGTACACACGTTCATAAATACGCAAAAGATCTTTTCGAAGAGCAACCGATCTTCAGAGAGTGAATGCTCTCGCATTTAAGGAAAGAATGCAAGAAGAAATATCGAAATTATCGGTTTTTTGATTATCTATTTAATCGACTCGGCGTGCAGTCGGTCTTTTCTGAATTTTTAGCTAAAACGGACCACCTCTTGCGGTCTCTAATTATAAGAAGCTTAATAACTTTATATAGATCTTAGAAATACTTTTATTCACATTTATACATGTTGCAATGTGTTATTAATATTCAAAATTCTTGGAAACCCTACCAGAAATATAAACAATTATTTAATAAAATTATTTAAATCCATAGAATTCTTGGATTTCGTATATTCAGGTCTACGGAGGAACGCGAATTCTGTGTTATTCCGCAGATAAGGAGCACTGGGGCTAGTCTTATCAATCCAGCTACTTCATGGGACCACATCCCCCCGCGATTGCCTCTAACAAAGCCGAGGGAAGAGCAGAAAAAATAGAGAGAGCGGACGACTAGCGAGCACATGTTGCAGAAAGCAACGTAGAAAAAATACAATAAATTACGACCGATAAACACAGCCAAAGTAAACGAGAGCCAACGCAGAGAGATAGACAGAAACAGAGAGCAACGCTTTTCGTTTACGCTTTTCCCTCGGCATTTTCCTTGTGGTGATGGCTACGAGAATTATTATTTTCCGTTTTGTTTTATTTGAATTTTTGCTATAACCTAATAAATAATATGCGCATAATTCTTGAGTCATCACGAATAGATCACAATTGGTAATAATTTATTATGACATGGATGGGCCGTAGTTTCCTAAAGGCCATATTTAAAAGAAAAGAAAACAGAAAGATAATTTAGAGGAAAGCGTTTATTTTTATAGATTTTTCTTACAAATAAAAAAAAAAATTAAACGAAAGCTTTTTTAAGTGTTTTGGACCACCGAAAGTTAAAACATATTCAATCCTGATTCCCTTTAAAGGGTTTTCTATACCTTTTTGCTCAACTTTACATTCTTTATCTTTTGCTATTTAATAGTAACAGATTTTCTCTTTGCACACAATTTTTACACAACGAAATACAGAAACTTGTTTGTTGCGCGCTTTTCCTTCCTCTCACGTTTTTGTGATTTTTCACAATTTAATTGAAATTAATTGATTAATGTTGAAAACGTTTTTATTGCCTTGGTGGCTGTTTCTGTCGGTTTCTGTTGTTATTGTCGCTATTGCCGTGCTGTTGTTTGGGTCTGCCATTTTCCAACTTGTTGAAAGTTTTCCCCCCCGGCAGTTGCTGCTGCTGCTGCTGCTCTCCTTGGCCCGCAAATAGTTGCCCTTACCAAATTGCGCGATAATTTATTACGAGACTGCAGCACAGTGCGAAGACTACGGCGAGACCTCATCAGTTTTGTAATTATCCCCGACTCCTCCCCGCCTCACACACAGAAGATGAATTGGCTACGCTTACATTTTGACAACTGTGCGCGATTTTGCGGTCAAGTCGAGTTCGAAATTTTCCGAATTTTCCTTCTTTGCAAAATGCAAAATAAATGTACAGCCGACGTGTATAATGAAAATGTCATTAAATATTAATGGCAAGGCGCCGGGTTCATGATTTATAAAGCACACACACACAAATATGTGATACCCTAAGAAGCCGCAATAAATACGAGTATCTTGGCAAGTCAAGAGAGCGACACAGATGCATGTCGAAATAGCACTTGTGCATAACTAAACCGTTTTCATTAAGTTAATTGATTTGCCCGTAAGGTGGCCAAGAAAGGCAAAGCAAATAAAGTAAACTTCAGGTGTTTTTGGGGTGAAGCATTTGCTGTTTGCTTTGCTTTGAGCAGATAGTTAAAGCATCTTTATTTGCATTGCATATTATATTGATTTAGTCAAGATCAAGCCAGACATGACCTTTAAATAATTAAAAGGATAGAAAAGCACTTTAAAATCGAGCTATTTAACTTTAGATTCTAGTGTTAGAAGGTAAGAATAATTCCTTATCGTTTGAGCTACATCCTAGGGATGTATATTAAGAAAAATGTCCGATATAATATATTGACAAACAATTTGCGCTCAATATCATATCGGAACTATCGTAGAGTTTGATGTATCGGAAGTTAAAACATCGAAAAAAGTTAAAACATCGATATAATCGATGTTATCGAAAACATCATTAAAAATATTTTTAAAATACAACTTTTGCCAACCTGTTTATATTTATTTCCCAGAATGATAGTTTAAACTAATTTAAGGCACAGTTCGATTTATCAATATTTCCTTTAACCATCAGGGATGCCTCAGAAATCGCTGTAAATTTAAAACCCATTTAAATTCTGTGCAGATGTAGGCTACAAAATGTGTCGACTAACCAAAAAACAAATGTTCCTTGAATTTCATTGCATACTTTCGGCCACCTTAATGCCGTATCACCATTCCTTTTAAAAGTTCCCTTCTTTCTGCGCCATTTCTGGCCCCGAAATATGTTACCTCAAAGTTAACCGCACGAAGGAAGTCACATTAAGAGCCATAAAAATGTGTATACCACAAATCGCCCTAGATCACTCAATAAAGCCTAAAAGCAGGCAACGAAAAACAATTTAAAGACACATCGACAACTTTAATGGCCCAAAGGGGCAAAGGCCAAATCGCAGAGGGCAGAGAACGGGGAGGAAGATGGACAGACAGACAGAGAAGACTGGCGCACATGTGTTGCCAAACGCAGCTACCAAGTTAGGATATCTGCCGACGAGCCCCACAAAACTCATACACTCTAGTTTAAGGGGCAAGATTAGGAATGGGTTGGGGAAATAAGGGTTGGGGGGAAAAAACGTCGGTGTGGACGGTCGCGTCGCACGAGTAAGTTGTCAAAAACAGCGGCGGCGGCGAGCGACAGCGGTAAACCCAAAGCGCCAAAAAATGTTGCCCCAACTATCAAAGTGAAACTTTTCTGCAAAGAGTATGGGAACCCAAGGGTGGCGGCAAGTGGGGGGGCTAAGCGGGGCGAAATGTTATAATGTAGATTATACATACACACTTGTACACCACAAAAAATTGGACAAATTTGCTGGTAAAACTTGAACTAAAGGCTTAAGTTGTAAACAATTGTTTTACGAGATTGCCAATTAGTTTTTCTGAGGATACGAATTTTTAAGGAAAATCAGCTTAAAGGCTGAATCAACATAAAGTAAATCAGGCTTTCGCAAAAAGTGTTAAAGATTTTAAATGTATTAAAATGGTGCCCAAAGGTATGCAATGATATATTTGAAACTAAAGGAAATTATTAAATTAATTATAGGATGTGTTTATTATATATAAATTCTATTAAGAAAACTCATAAATTTTCTAAATACAATTGTTATGAATGGGAATCAAACTCGGGACCATCAGATTCATAGTCCAGCACACTACCTATTACTCCACGAAGCCAAAACAACATCAAATAGTGTCTGTAAAAGAAAAAGGTAGGCCAATCGACACCTCCAGTAGTGTAGGGTTACTTTACTTAACATACTTCTCTAGTAACCACATTTTTTAAACCATCAACATTTAATTAAATTCACAAAATACCCATAGTATGTAGCTGTTTTTTTTCTCTGTAGAGAAATCGCTGGCAGGAAAAACGAACAGAATTGTGTGAATGTGTACGGGGCAGGGAATGAGGCTGAGGAGCGAGGAGCAAGCGGTAGATGAAAGAATAAAACTCGCAACTAAACTTTAGATACATTTATTTCAAATGTAGTCACGGCAACCAACCAACCAGTAGTCGGCAGAATCAGCTCAGCTGCGCCTCTAACACTTCAAAAAGGACCTACAACAAAAAAATACAAACGCTTTTTGCGCGACGCGATGTTGCCAATTAAAATGGGAATAAAAAGCGTGTGTAGGGATTAGTCAGCGAAATGTGCGGTAAATATGGTCCACTTAAACCCTTTACTGTTAATTTTGCAACTGAAGCTTAGCTTCTGAAAGGAGCATTTACTTAAATAAAATCGGGTTAAGCGGCAGGTACAAAGTCTCGCCTATTAACCCATTTTTGAAGGCTATTAGTAAACTTTTTGGCAAATATTTGCAGCACAAAGCAACCAAAGAGAGCTCAATTACAATTTATTATTTAAATGTGTAATTATGTCAGCTTTTCGCAGTTTAAAATGGAATTAAAGTTGAGTGTCTGCAGTTTGATGGAGCCAGTGCTTGCCCAACTGTAGGCAGACAGGCGACAACGTCAAAAAGTGGAACCAACAATTGTTGTTGTTGTCCCACCGCAGAACTTTTCTCTCGCTCGTCACTGGTTTTTCCCGGGGAAAAAAAAAAAGAAAAGGAAGCCAAGGGTTTTTGTTGCACGAACTGTTGTTTTTCCCCGCCGCTCTTTTGTACTTCTTGCAACAATGCAATTTCAATTTAAACTGTTATTATTTTGTACATTTCACTTGAACAATTTCTCTGATTCGTTTTTGTTTTAGCCAGCGGAGCAGAGAACCAGCAGCTGCTGTGTCGTCGTTGGTTGAATGGGCGTCATTGTGCCCTGCCCCAATGGGCTCCAATGGGCGTGGCAGGTTATTTTCCATTCCAGATATTTTCCATATGCAGTCTGAGATTAAACCCACAGAATTAGAGATTGTTTGGTCAGAAATTTCTAATAAATCTGAGGTGTTAATTTTTTTCCAAGTTTAACTATAAAAGAGGGGTTTTTATTTTGAGGAAGATCAGGTAACCATTGAACTTTTAAATTAGTACATTAATTCTTCAATGTACTTAATCTTATTTAAAGCCACAAAAACATAGGTCAAAAGAAGCCTTATCACCTTTAAGCCATCCTTATATAATGTCTAACTTCCTTTGTCGCTTCACAATGTCAGATTCGCTTTTAAGTAATAATTACTTAAGACAATAAGGTCCTGCGGCGAGGGTAAAAATAACTGCGGTTAACCACAGAACGCACATACATATATACTGTGTGTGTACATACCTTGTGTAAATCCCAAGGCCATTGCTATTTAGCACCTGTGGGCGGTGCTTTAAAGTTACCTTCATATCTAAAGCCAGGCAATTTAAGGCTGTTGATTCACTGCCACAGTTGGAGTGCAATTTCGCTAAAAGATCCACAGGGATGGAGCTAGATTTACGGGCAGAGAGAGGAGAAATTGCAGTAAGTGCTTGGCGATTAGATTAATATCGAGGTAATCGCAATATATAAATGCTTAAAGGAAAAAATAAAGCCTTATCCTTTGACTTCCTTCACAAGGCTTGCTTACTCTTTTCCTATTCGAGTCTCAGTATTGGAAAGAGGACAAAGTAATGAAAGTAAACCAAAAAATTGTGGGCTACATTTCCCTTATGGCTTCCTTGACCCTTTTCTTTTTTTATTCTTCTCAGACTTAGTAAGTAAAGTCCCAAAAACTATTATCGTTTTAATCAAATCAAGCCGTCGGACAAACAAAAAAAAAAGGCAACAGACACAGACACAGCAACAGGAAGCTCCAGAATTCTCAAAGGAAAACATGGAAACGAAATGGAGTTCAAAGAATGAGGTGAAAAAATAAAAGGATATCAAATCTTAAAGATACAAGAAGTTTTGGGTGAAACTGGCTAAAAAAAAGGTCAATATGCCATTGGATTTAACAGAAAAATAAATTAGAAATGCTAGACAAAGGAGTGTGGATTTTTAACAGTTTGTAAAGTGTTTTAGGTAATTTAAAATAAAACCAAAGAAACCAATTTAGGCAGTTACTTTAATTTTATCTTACGGTATTACTTTACATAGAATCCAATTAAAACTAAAGCTTCTGTAAACCCGACAAAATCTAGTAGATAAATATATTTAAAATCGCTTTAACTATCCAAGTTAAATTCAATTTATGTCAATGTAAATAATAACTGGCACGGAACTGTTTCAATTCCCCTATTCATTCCGGCGAAAGTATTAACAGGCAGGAGTCCAAATGGGAGGAAAATAGTCAGGTCGCCTGATGGAAAGGGGCAAGGAAAGGCAATGGGACAACAAGCGCAAAATGACCAAGCCAGCCGTCGGCAGTCAGCAGAACCAGCAAGGATGTCGGAGTGGAGCAGGAGCAGGAGCACTCTGACAGGACTTAACTAGGTGGAAGGGGAGCTAGAACTAGGACGACGACGTCTCGTTAAAAGCAAACGCCAGGTGGGAACAAAAAACGATAAAAGTGGAAGAAAAAGAAAAGGGAGCAGGAGCTGGGAACGCATTGCAGTTTTTTAGACCCTCGTCGTTGGATAGCATACTTTATGGCGGCGTCGCTGTTAATGAAGCAGGAAATATGCGTCAGCATCAATATGGACCAAGGACCTGGGGGCGGAGGCAGGGGCAGACGAGGTGTTTGTATTTGAAAGCTAGCTAGAAAGCCAGACCGAACAAGTCAAGGAGCCTCAACTGATAGGCGCTGTTAGTGCAGATAACAGCGCTTCTAACGATAAAGCCAGGCAAATTAAACCAACCGATGGGGTGTGAAACCAAGCTGTCAGGATTGTGTGTGTGTGTCTGCATATGAAATTGATTGGAAAATGCATCCTGCAAAAAGTAGCCATTTTAAATGAACTCAATCAAAGATAATTGAAAAACAAATGGCCTTTCAATCGGTGAAATGATAGGCCAATCACAATATTTAATAACAGCAGGTTAATTTGATGCTAACCTGGCTTGACTTGAGTGCTTTAACACGATGAATATGAATGCTTTATGGTAATTTTAAAGCGAGAATATACAAGAGTGCTATGGAAATATATGTGGGCTTGAAATCAATTGAAATTGTGTCTAAAAGTAGGCCTTAAAATATTATTACAATGCCTTTTGCAGGCAAAAGATTTAATTGCATACATTTGAGCATGCTTTTAATTTATGTTGAACACATAGCGAATATTAATACTTAAAAAAAGGATTAAGCATTAAAGATTTATACATAAAAATCCGTTTAAATTACTATGAATGTTTATGGTATTTTTAAAGCGAGAATATACAAAAGTTCTATGAAAATCGATGTGGGCTTGAAATGAATTGAAGTTGTGTCTAAAAGTAGGCCTTAAAATATTTGTACAATGCCTTTTGCAGGTAAAAGATTTAATTGCATACTTTTAGGCATGATTTAAATTGATTTCAAATACAAAGTGAATATTATTACTTAGGAAAGGGATAAAGCGTTTAAGATTTATTTATAAAAATCCGCTTAAATTACCTCCAACTATCAGATTGATTTTACACTCAACTCGACACTTAACTGCTCAAATTAATTAAATAAATTTCCAGCGACAGGGCAGACAGACAAACTATCTCCTCCCTCGCAGCTCGCAGTTCGCAGCAGGTGGAAGAGACCTTAAAGAAATAAATTAACCCACCTAAACCGAGAGAGCGCAGTAGAGAGCAGTTGAAGTTGGATTCGAGCTTGAGTTTGAGGCGCTACGCTGCGCTGAAAGAAAGTTTAATGAGTGCCATAAAATTTGTTGACTCTGCTTGTACAGACATACGAAAGTACTATGTTCTATGCCATCCGAGGGGTGTGAAGTCATGGGAAATGGTTGGGATGGAGAGGTAAAGCGACTGTGGCTACGGTCGTTAGTCTATGGCGCCCATTTGATAATAAATCCTGGCCAGGACAAACACACACACACTCACACAGGCGCATACCTCCTCGGAGAGCAGACCTGGCTTTGTTTATGCACTGCCCAACAAAATGGGGATAATTCATCCCCCTCCTCGCCTCCTAACCGTCGCTGCCCACACCCCCAGCTATCTGCTTTCTATCCGTTGTGTAATAATACCCTTGTCAGGGGTATTTTCATTCACCTAAGCAGTTGTTGGAGTTTAAGGGAATATAAAATTAGGGGATTAATTACAAATTTAAGCTAAACGCACTGATGAATAAAAGGATGCAGAGTTATCTATGTTAATAGTATCGATATTTAACGCAAGGGTCGATATATAAATCGATATTTATACTTTGAGCAATAAGTCTGTTGATATATCGAACTGTGCCAAAGAAAAGCCTTAACTTAGTTAAAACTAACATTTTTGGAAATAAATTTAAAGAGGATATCAAAGATTTTATTAAAGATATTCTCATATAATCGGTAGAAATAAAAAACAATCGATTAGTTCGATAATATCGAAATTTTAACGTTAATTGCGATATTTTTCGATAAATAAAGAATCTACATTTCAGACATTTCGTCTCGATATGGTAGTAGGTAGGGATGTAGTTGATGCTCCATATTTTTTAACGATATTTCTATTGATTTTAGTACCCCTTAGACTTTAAGAGAGCTAAGTGTATGAAAATTATCTATATTAAATGCAGTTAAATGCATACTCAAAGCCTCACCTCTATCTATCTGTAAATACAGTATTAGCCTACCTAATATATATTAATCTATATTGATTGAGGGTATTTAAAGCTTCGTCCACCAAAAGCGGCCACGGGACTTCCTTTATTCTTTTCCTTTATATTTTCACCTCTCCAGTTGGCGGCTTAGCGGTGGCGTCGCTGCCCGTAGTTTCCATAGGGGAGTTAAGTAGACTTTTGTGTTATAAATTAGGCGTGCCAATGTGTGCAGTGACTGCCTTTTAGCTTGTTCCTTGCCGCCAGCCCACCTCCACCTGCTATCCTCCTGCTTTCACCTCTCTCTCTCTGTGCCAGCGTCATCATCTTGCCCTGTTTTGCCAGCTCCCTCGGCTGGTAGTTAGTCTAAATATGCATATGAATATGAAATTAGTCGCATGTGTTCGTTCGCCTCCGCCTTGGTCTTCATCCTGCCTGCCGCCTCGCCTCCCCTTGGATTGAATTGAATTTTCTATGCCAAGAACTCGGTAGGGTCCGGGTAGGGTCCTGTGTTCCATTGCCTGTGTCTGGGGCCTCTGGGTCCTTGGTAAAAAGGAATTCCATGCGTAATTTAATGTTTGTGCATGTTGTTAAATGATTCACGATGAGCTGGTTGCAACAGCCATGAATGAAGTGAACCTGATTGGTATTAGGGATCATCAAAACGAGACCCAAACAGGCTAACTTTTACTTTTGTCGGCCAGTGGTACATACATAAATGTGAGTGTGAATTTTTCACACGTGTCTATTAATTAGTTTGGTCTTTATTTGCATGACCCCAAATCTAAAACTTTTCCTAACACAACATAGACCGCCTTACAAATCTTCAAAAGAAATACACAAAATTCTACTTTGAGTCTCACGCAACATAAAAGCGATTTAAATGTTAATAGAGCACCGAGACCCCAGGAAAAAAAGAGTGCAAACAAAACAAATACGAATTTATAACGTCGCGAATTTAGCTAAACTCCTGGAAGAAAGGATGTGGCAGTACCCATGGCCGGGGTGTTGGGGGACCACTCTCCCAAAACGTATTTGCATAAAATTCATAACATATGCCCCGACACAGGCGTCGAAGGTGCCGCCGAGCATGTCCTTTGCCTGTGTGTGTTTGTGGGTGACGGCACTGGAAAGAATATTGTCCTTGAGATAAGATCTTGTAAGAAATATCTTCAAAACCAATAAATAAAATTGTGCATTCCAAAAAGAAACTAAATCATCGAATAGGAATATGATGCATTTGCATTTCAAATAAATATTTTAAATTTGGGAACAGTCTTGGATACTATAAAAAAAATAATAACATTGATAATTTGATCTATAAAAAGTGATTAAACAAATCTTTTAATAGTTTTATTAATAAATTCACATATTTTTAGTTGGAAAAACATTAAGAAACGTCTTAAAATCAACTGCCAATTAACATGCTTTCATGTTTCTCAGTGTGTGGCAATGGGTTTCGGTTCGGGACTGGATTTTGAAGTCGCCGCTCCTGATGCTACCACTTGCTGGCATCAGGGTCCTGCTCACGTTTTCCTTTCCTCGGAGTTCGTCGTCATCATATTTGCTGGGAAAAAAGGAAGGAAAAGTAAATAAATAGACATGTGTGTGAAAAACCGATGAAGCGTCGGGGGCAGGCGAGGGCAAGAGGGCGTGGTTGGTTTCTTTGCCACGGCAAAAAGCAGAAAATTAAGGAGAAAATTGAAATTGCTTAGGGGTAAAAGCCAGCAGAAACTCAGAATATGCAAGTTCATGGCAAGTGTTTCACAGTTTTCTTAATATTTTTAATGTTTTTAATGGAGATTTTATTTTCATTTATTGATTTCCATATCTGTTGATAGGTTAAGGTATTATTTTCATTAGCTATCGTTGTTAGTCACTCTTACTAACGGCACAATAAAATGTTATTTCCGGCTCGAAGGACCAAATGTTGTAGTTGGGAGCTGTTGAAGTGGGGAACGCCAAATAAATTAACTTCGTTGTGTTTCATTCTCAAAATTTTATTCTGGCTTGCTTCTAGTATCGTATTCATAGAAGTGAATCTATATGTATATACATATATATATGTGTTTAAAATTCTAGTGGTTAATCTAGTGTTCCACACGGCTGATTTTACCAGATCGTTCATCTTATAAGTTTTATTTCTTTAATGTTAGGTATATCAATGACAAATCAAATACTGACTGCTGGCTGAACCCTTACTTAACCCTCTCGATTCCTTCTAAACCCACACCTGTTAGTTCCTCATGCGTAGCACTCGAAAATTTATTGAAAATGATTTATAAATGCCGCCACTGAATATGCAAATTCCCCCGACTGAACCAAAAGTCAAAATGCAAATAAACCAAGAGGCCGGCCAGAGCGCCCCGAACAAAAACTCAAACAAACACACAGAGAGCAGAAAAAGACAAACTATTCTAGCTTTAGATTAAATGGACGCACATTAAAGCAGGCATACATTTGAGTTGGGAGTGCGAGGTCCTCTCGGTGGATGAGTAGAGTTCAGTGGTTTGTTCTGGACCTTCACATGTCTACATATAAATAAGGCAATAGAGGCGGCATCAGAAAGTTTGTCAAGCTCTTTCTCCGAACTCTTCTCCCATTTATTTTCGGCGGCGTGCATAAACTATTTGCCCAGCCCTGTGACCGGGGCCGGCCGGGGAGGCTGCTGCCAAATAAAATAATTAAATGTGTGTCTCTTTCTCCCTCTCTTGACTCTTCTTTGGTTGAGATGTTAACAAAATTTATAAGACAAATAAATTGTTGCAGCAAAAACAGAAAAGTGAATACCCAAAAGCCAGCAGATTTGTGGCACTGCCCCCTCTGTCTATTCTAACTGTCTGTCATTCGCCTTTTCCCTTTTTTCCCGACTGACTAAAGGGAAAAAGGGTCAGCTTGGTGCGTCTGTCTGTCGTTCGTTGTGGGTCCTGTGACCAGAAAATTAATTTTACTGGCACGTTTTTCATTCATAAATAATATAAATAAAACTATGAGCATGTACATGTCAACGGAAAAAAATACACAGAAAACAAGGTGGCCTAAAACATAACATAATTGGATGCCAAACTATTTTTATATTCATTATCACAAAAATTGGTATGTTTTAAGGATTAAAATTTTAAAAATTAATTAAATTTTTTTAAAACTCTACCCATGAAAAAAACGACTTAAAGCCATAACAATTGTCTCAAATACATGGTCTTTAACGACTTCAGCTTGGGACTGTCTAATTCATAGTCCAGCACACTACCCATTGCTCCACGGAGGCAAATAATAAATTGTTTGAGACTGGTTTTGAGTTGTTTATCTCGCATTCATTTAAGGCAATGTTGTCCATAATAAGTTTATTCACCGCATATAGTTTCTAAGTGTATTTGTAAAAATTAAACATACTTCAAATATTATGTGAGTGCACAATTTTTGTTCCGAGCTTACAAATGAGAAAATAGAGAGAAATAAAATCAACTGTAGGCCTGCCCCAATTAAACATATGTCAGAATAACGCATATTTTATTCCTCTGATTTACAAACCAAGCATCTGGAGTCACTCCTGATAAATTCAAGCTCCAGTTGTATCTATTTTGTCTTTATTCTCACTTGCATAAAAAGAGCTTTACCTATTTAAATTTGCGGAGCAGCGACACTGGTGAGCCCAACTTGTGGCCTGGGTCGCTCAAGTTGCAAATTTTCCATAAGAATACGCCCAAAAGGACATCGTTGTCCTCCGCCAGTCTCGGGTTAAGTGAATCTAAGCGCTGCACTCCAAGCCAAGCCAAGCGGATGCGTCAGTTCCTCGGCTCTCGGCTTGCAGTTCTTGCGGCGAGTTGTTCAAAGGACAGGAGGACAACTGGGGGACACGAGGTTATATGTCTGTGTGTGTAAGGTGTCGCATCTGTGGGTTGCATGTGTAGCTGGGTCTGGGTTTCCGTTTGCATAATGAGAAGGCAAGAGGTTCACATCCCCATTTGCCTGAATCCTGGTAAATGAGTACACTCCCGTATGTGTGGTGGTCCCAGGTATCTAAAGGTGTAGAATGATATTGCGATATAAAATAATTCTAATTATGCAACTAAAGTCGAATAACCTATTTTTTAAAAATGTTATGCCTCAAATCAGACCTCGTAAATTGGGTTCAACCCGTATTTTCTTTCTTTTATAGTTTTTCTTGTGGTTCCATCAGTTGTAATCGGAGTTCTCTCGGAGCTCTCTCTCCCTCGTTCGCTATTGCTTGTACATTGCAGACAAAGCGTGGAGTAATTTAAGTATCTATATTTCTATACTATTAACTTACTATCAAAGTACGCTATAGCTAGTACTAAGTACCAACTTTTTATACCGGGTACCCATAGGGTACAAGGGTATTATATGTTAGTGCCAACCGAGAATGTATGTAACAGGCAGAAGGAGAAATCTCCGACCCTATAAAGTATATATATTCTTGATCAGCGTCACCAGCCGAGTCGATTCAGCCATGTCCGTCTGTCCGTCTGACCGTCTGTCCGTCTGACCGTCTGTCCGTCCGTGTGAAACAACAGATCTCAGAGATTATAAAAGCTAGAGTTACCAAATTTGGTGACAACATTGGAATCTGTTGCACGCAGATCAAGATTGTTTTAAAATTTCGCCACGCCCACTTCGGCCCCCGAAAATCATAAGAAACGGTATATAATCTATGAGGCGTGATTTTCGGGTTAAAGTAAATATGAAGACTTAATAAGTAGGCAGTCGTGGACGGGTTCTGAAAATTTGAGTAAAATCGGATGATAAACATAGAAGTTATTAAAGAATAAAGTTTCTGTGTAAACTTTTCGAGAGAGAGAAAGAGAGAGCGCGTACGTGCGTGTTGCTCAACATGCTTTTGAGTGTTGTCAACATGTTCCTAGCAACATTTGTCTCTTTTGAGTGTTGCTCAACATGTTTCTAACAATATTTGTCTTCATTTGTCAACATTTTCTTTTTTCCATGTTCATGTGCTGTTTAATTTCACGCACAATACTTTGGGTACCGGGTATCTCACAGTCGGTCACACTCGACTGTATCTTTCCCACTAGTTTGTTTTAAAACCCAAATTGCGCTCAGAAGTAGGCAACTAATTTGTTTTCTTTCTCTTCTGCTTTCAGGTACTGCAACTTTAATAATTTTCCTACTCAAAAAAACCCAACACTCTCACACAAACACAAGCACAACAACACAACTCAACAGAACAGAACACACACTTCTAGAGACATACTCAAGCAATAAAAGACTCCTAAGCAGCCGTAGAAGTACATATTTATACTAAAACATAAAAGATACGATAGGAAAAACACAAACAAATCAAATTCAAAGCATTTACGAGCCAAGTCTGCTAGAAGAAAGCGAGGAAAAAACCAATTGGTTGAAGAGGAGACCGAAGAGAGGAACAACAACGATATATTTCTAGTGCTTGTCAAACCTGCAGAGCCTTATTAAAACGCACTCCAACATCAAAATGTTGCAAGCGCCAAAACAAAAGCAAACTAGGAGAAGCAACAGCAACAACAACAGCAGCAACAGCAAAAGCATCAACAACAGCAATAACAACAAGAACAGCAGCAACAGCAACAAAATAGCGCCGTTTCAACGTCGCAAAATTACAACGATAACATAAGCAATCCGAGCGAGATAGAGTTTAGAGAGCGAGCAAAAGAGAAAAGGAGAAGAAGAAAGTTCAGTTAAACCACCAAAACGTTGTACTCTTCTTTCCCCTTCTCCACCCCTCCTTATCCTCCTCCTACTCCCACTCTCCATTCTCCGCTCTCCACCTCCCCTCTCCTGTTCCACCTGTTTTTCTTTCTAAACTGTGTGCGTGTGTGTGTGTCTGCCTGACTGTCTGTCTGCCTGTCTGTGCCCTCTCAGCTGAGGATAATTGAATTATTTTATTTGTACTAAGCGCGCGTTATGGCACAGCAGCAGCAGCAGCAACAACACCACAGCAGCAGCAGCACCGGCACCAGCGGCGGCAACAACAGCCTTCTCCTCCTTCAGCAGCCGCAGCATCACCAACAACAACAACAGCAGCAAGACCAACTGCAGCAATACAATAACAATTTGTACAGCCAAAATTATAAGTAAGTTTTAGAGTCACTGACGCTGCACCCACGCTCTCTGTCTCTGTCTCTGCCTGTCTGTCGCTGTCCTAGTCTGTGCCTGTCTCTGTCTTTGTTAATTACCGCTGTCCCCGTTTCCGTTTCCAATCGGAAGTAAATGTTGCTAGCTGTTCCCGTTTCCGAAAGGCGATCTTACTCGTTTCTATGAGACAGCGGTACTTATCATAATCTTTAATGTTCTGGGCATGATATTTAGACTTAGTATAAATATTTTTAATGGCAGGCCACTATTGCATTAAACCTCAAACCTAACAAATTGTATTAATCGCGCACTGGCTTTGAAATCAATTAAAACTGTGTCTAAAAGTATGCTACACCCTAAAAAAATCGTCATGGAAACTATTATTGTTACATGAATTCTATACTCTTGAGTATTCAAAATTTCTTAATAAGATGCTTTTTAATTTGATAATATGAAAGTTTAAAAATTATACTAATCTGCACCAAGACTTGAGAAAAAATAATACTCGAAAACACACAAGTGTAAATATAGAGCATATTCTTAAGAAAACGCGTAAAAAGGTTAAAAAATTTTTTTTTTTTTTTTTTTTTTTTTGTAAAAAATTGATTCTAGGACCTGGATGGATCCTTAATTCGCCAATTAAATCATAGAGATTTACAAATTAGCTGCATACTTTATAAAACATGGGCTAATTTATATCAAAGCTCAAAAAAAAAAAAATAAAAAATTTATTTCAAGTTTCCGAAATACAATCTTAATTATGAATAAAACCATTCTTGGAACGTTTTCATTTTATATAAGTGGATGTGCTTTATGTTAAAAATCCTTGAAAGCCAAGTAAATCGATTTACCTTCGAACACAAATCGGAAACGGGAACGAAAACGTGTATATGTATGCGTTAGTTCTCAAGCCGGTCTGCACTGCTTGCTACTAGAAAACTAGAAATAAAAAACAAGACAAAATCAAATGCAAACATTTGCTTGATTCAAACGCCCCCGAATGACGCTTCCTATGCGGACAGCACTTTGTGGGCCTACACACTACACACCCATCACTAACCCAGCTTGCGTGTTGCATGACACACATTGAAGGCTTGTCGAACTCTTGACACCTAACAACAGCCAAGTCCACACTAGAAGCTTAAATATCAGCAGGGTCCTAAAAGTTACATTTTACCAAATATTAACTTGAATTGGATAAACAAATTATGGGGATGTTGATTTTAGACTTTCCTAGTGATGAATTTATTGTGCTGCATATGTACTATGAAAAATCAAATCATGTATTAATAGCTATAGCTATAGCTACAAGTTTTTTCTAAAAATATATTTTTTGGAACAAAAACTTCAAAGATATATAATTAAGTCATTTCGATTTTAATTAAACTTAACATTCAGTCGTTGGAAGCTGATAAGAAAGATTTAGTAGACCAGTATCAATATATAATCAAAATATTATTTTTTATTAATTAATAAGAATTTAAACTATTAATGGCTACGTTCTTTGAGGAAAAAATTATTATTACATTTCTAAATTCATCGTGTCAGTTAAAGAATGAAACCAAAAATGTAGTGTCATAACACCATTAGGTAGTTCTGGGTTGCTCATGAGTGAGTGAACAAAAAAGAGTTGTTCACTAAACTGAGTGAGTTCCTTCCTATTTGTTCTTTTTCGTTCACTTGCTCTTTTTTACTAACTTGTTCAGATATGCTCTTTTGCTCATTATTGCTGAGCTGTTCAATTTTGTTCAGCAACTCTTTTTTATATGGTATTTTTTTGATTGCGCAAAAATGAGGGGTGGTGATGTTTTGAGCAATGAACAACTGAGCAATGAACAGTGAACAAGTGAGCAAGTAAGCAATGAGCAGTGAACAAGTGAGCAAGTGAGCAATGAACTAGTGATTAAAATGAGTGAGTTGACTCTTTTGAAAAAAAAAAGAACAAGTGAACATGTTCACACAAATAAGCAGTATTTACCCAACACTACCATTAGGTATTTACAGATTAAAAATATCGATAAGAACGGTATTTTTTCGGTATTTTATACTAGGTGTGCAGCTTTTTAATTCAAAGAAAAAGAAGTACTCACATTTTACTAAAAAGTGGATAAATGAGCCAGTGGTTAAACTATTTAAAAGGCTTAATGATTTTTGATATTAAGCAAACTTCCACTGGGATAATTTTGGCTATTTATTGAAAATACTATTTTAAAGACCACATTAACCATATTAATTCCAATTCATAGTGCTCTCTTGTATGTGCCTAACTCCATTTAAATTATAAGGAAATCATTAAACCCATCCTTTTATAACATACTAATAATAAGAATAAGAACAATAACAATTATAACAATATAAAAAAACCCATTAGTGCACACAATTGCCGTTAAGGCTGAATCCTTGAGTCCTTGCCCAAGCTCCAGCGCACGCAATGCATGTGAAACTGTTTGTCCTGGAGGAAAATAGCCTTCGCCAAGCGACGGAGATGTTTGCTTGCTCCATGTTTGTTGATATGTTGTTGATGTTGTTGATTGATGTTGTTGATTGATGTTGTTGTTGTTGATGTGTTGTTGTTATTACCTGTGATGTTCTCTGTTTGCTGTTCTAATTGTTGATGTTACTGCACCCCAAAGCCAAAGCAAAGGCTTCTATAAAAGTGTAAAAAGGAAGGCAGTAAGTGAAGCGAATTGAAGCGATCTCTAAAACCTGGTCTCTTTTCGTTTGCAGCATGGAGGAGTACGAGCGTCGGAGAAGACGGGAGCGCGAGAAGATCGAGCGACAGCAGGGCATCCAGATCGACGATCGGGAGACTAGTCTATTCGGGGAGCCGCGCCGGCTGACGGAGGGCGATGCGGAGATCACCGCCGCCCTGGGCGAGTTCGGCGACGCGCGGGTGTACATCAACCAGTCGACGGTGGGCATCAGTCGGCATGCGCCCGGCGCCGGCAATCCGCGTCTGCAGGCGCCTCTGTCGCTGCCGCAAGCCAAGTCGATGGGTCACTCCCCCTCCTCCATCGCCGGCGCCGCCTCAGCTCCTCCTAGTTCCGCCTCCGCCTCTGCCTCCGCCTCCGCGAACTCTGCGTTGCCCGGCCAGCAGCAGCAGCAGCAGCCACACTACCAGCAACAGCAGCGACCGCCGACGTATCTGAAGCAGGCGGACAACAAGCCGCCGTACAATGGACGCGGCGGCTATCCGGGCCAGCCCATGAAGAACGACATTCCGTCGAGTAGTGGCATGGCCCCGCCCCGCGGTCCGCCGAGATCCAGCTCCAGTTCCAGCAACAGCAACAGCAACTCGTCCAGCGCCACAAACAATGCCAGCAGCGGCACACAACCCACAACCCTGGGTCCGCCGATCTCCACCCAAATGCCCAACGGTCGGGGGGAGAAGTCCTTTCTTGGCCCACCCGCACCGGCGCTGGTCAACGGCACCGGAAGCGGTCGGTTTGTGCCCCCGCCGGCGGCCAGCAAGCGGCCCAGCGGACTGCCGCCGCTGTTGCCGCCGCAGGAGAAGGACATCAGCAAGATGATCAGCGAGATGACGAACAGCTTCCGGGTGACGACGCCGCTGACCTCGATTGCGGCCACGCCGCATGCGCCCACGCGCGAGAACTACAACCTGAAGGGGCCCAACAAGAACAAGTACGCCATCGATATGATCGGCTCCCCGCCATCCGCCCAGCCGCCACTCTTCCCGCCCATTGCGCCCATCGCCTCGCCCATTGCCCCGCTGCTGACGACGCCGCCGCAGGCCAGCCAGCTGCCCCTGGACTTGATGTCCAGCTCTGCTGGGACGACGCTCCCGACGCAGGCGGTGGCGCCACTCCTGCAACTGCCACCCACTCCGCCCAAGGCAGCGTCCGTAGACAGTTCACCGCCAGCGGCCAAGCCGCTCAAAACGGAGAAGAACCACTCGTTGGAGAAGCAAGACTCGTGGTAAGTGTCGGCAGTCCCTTACAGGAGCTTTTAATACGCTCTCCCGTTCCTATTGCAGCCTGGAAAACGATCTGGAGCTCTCCGAGTCGGAGGACGAGCAGCGCAAGAAGGAGAGGTGAGCCAGGAGAGAGGTGCCCGTGTTGGATATCGTATAATAACCTTCAATCCCTTTCAGCCGATCGGCGGGCAACAGCAGCAATAGCTCCGATACGGACTCTAGCGAGTCGGGCAGCGAGTCAAGTGCCAAGAACGAAGCGCACCATCATCCCAACCATCACCAGCAGCATCAGCAGCAGCAGGCAACCCTCCAGCAACAGCAGCAGCAGCAGCAGATCCTCCAGCAGCAGCAGCAACAACAGCATCGGCCACAGCAGCCGCTGACCACGTCCAATGGCAGCCAGAGCAAGAAGATCAGGCATGAGATCATAGCCAGGGGCAGCAATACGATCAGCGGACTGCTCAATTCCAGCGGATTCGGAAGCGCCAGCACTGGAGGATCCGCTGTGAACTCCTCAGGCGGAGCCGGAGGTGCTGCCGGTGGTGGCAGCGGGTCGGCGAGTAGCAGCGGCGGCGGCAGCTCCTCGAACAAGACGCCCTCGCCAACGGAGAGCAACAAGTGGACGCTGAGCCGGTTCTTTCCCAAGCCCGCCAACCAAACGAGCTCCTCGGAGAACGTCTCGCCCGGCAATGTGAGCATGAAGGTGCCGGGCATCCTGCCTGGCGGCGCCCAGATCATACCCGAGTCCATTGAGGTGACCACGGCGATTGTGAAGAACGAGAAGATGCTCGTCGACGATCCCATGGACATGGAGGAGGGCGAGGAAGAGGACGACGACGACGAGGAGCAGCAACTGCGCTATGGAGCTGGTCTCAGTGTCACTCCAGTGGCCTTGAAGGTGAAGAAGGAGGCCATCGACGGGATGGACACGGAGATGGCACTGGGAGCGTCGGCGATACCAAAAAACCAAATCAAGCGCGAGTCCGCGGAGTCTGCGCTGATCAATCCCAGGCTATCGGACTCGGGGACCAGTGGGAGCGGCTCCTCGAGCGGCAGCAGCAGCAGCTCGGACAGTGCGCCCGGTGGCTCTGAGGTGGTGCCCATGCCGGGACCCGGCGAAACTCTCCAGCTGCCCGGAGTTCCAGCAGCCATCACGACGGTGAGCCGAGTGCCGCCGCCCACCTCGCAGAAGGCACCGCCGAGCAGCAGCAACAGCGTCACTCTGACGCCCATTCTGCCGCTGCCCACGTCGCCGAAGCAGCGCCTGAAGAAGCCGCGCAGGAAGAAGCCGGCGACGAGTGCTGCCTCCATCCTGGAGTCCAGCGACGACGACGAGCCGACAGCCAAGCACCCCAGCATCCTGGAGAACTCATCTCAAGCGCAGGCTGCGGCGGCGGCGGCGGCAGGGCCAGTTAAAAAGGACGCGGCCGGCCACGGAAGCAGCAGCAGCAGCAGAGCGGGGGCAGTGGCAACCTGAGCAGCGCCTCGGCCGGCAGCAGCTCACAGACCAAGGGACCCACGCTGACGGCCGCCAAGAAGCCGCTGGCCAAGGGCGGTCCCCTGGCCATGAGCAGTGTGCAGCGCAAACGCGACCATTCCAGCCAGAGCAGCTCCAATGGCAACACGCCCACCAAGAAGCTGGCCACGCCGCATCTGGTGGCAGCCGCCGCCGCCTCCCTGCCGCAACCCGGAGCCGATGACAGCACCAGCAGCTCCGACGAAGACAGCTCCTCGAGTGCCGGCAGCAGCTCCAAGTCGAGCAGCTCCTCGAGCAGCAGCGATGACACGGAGACGCAGAACACCAACTGTCGGATCGTCAAGCTGAACAAGACGAGCGCCGGCGTGCCGCCCAAGACGCTGCTGGGCGGCAGTGGCAGCAGTTCGCCGAGCAGTAGCGGCAGCGAGGCGGAGGATCAGGCCAGGATGAGGCAGCAGGTCCTCCCGGGTAGTGGGCCAGCGCTGGCGCAGCAGCAGCAGCTGTCGTCTTACAAGCCGCAGGTGATGATGAGCCAGCACAGCCAGCAGCTGAGCAGCTCCGAGTGCTCCTCCTCGAGCGGCGGCTGCGGAGGCGGTGGCGGCGGCGCCAGTAGCAGCAGCAGCGGCGAGGAGGACGAGGCGCGGCGCGAGAAGGAGCGGGAGCGGAAGCCCAAGAGCGACAAGAACAAGATCAACACGCTGACCAGGATCTTCAATCCCAAGGAGGGCGGCGCCAAGAAGCAGGGCCAAGTGGTGATCGTGGACCTGCAGGAGGAGCAGCAGCAGGGCAAGCTTGATCCGCAGCAGGCTCCACTTGCTTCTTCCGTGCCGCTGGCCAAGTCCCGCTTGACGCCGCAGCAGCTGGGAGCGGCTCTGGCCTCGCCGGCGCGGACAACGACTCCTCACCTCACCTCCCTGATCTGCAAGATCGATCTGAGCAAGCTGTCGCGAGAGCGCATCATGCGCCTCAAGAAGCTGACGCCTGCACAGCAGAATGGCCACCTGACGCCCAAGGAGCAGGCGGCCGCCCAGGTGCACAACGGCTATGCCGGCGAGAATTCCGCGCCAAAGGTCAAGCACGAGCATCCGGTGAAGCCGGACCCCGACCTAGACTCCGGCTACGAGGCAAAGTTCAGGCCCGGCAGCGTCAAGCAGGAGTTCCAGCTGAAGCAGGAGCGCGACCGCGACAGAGAGCGGGAAAGGGAGCGAGAACGGGAACGGGAGCGGGAGCAGCCTCCGGGGCGACGGCGCAAGCGCAGCTCCAGCTCCAGCTCCAGCCCGTACAAGGAGAAGAAGCGGAAAAAGGAGAAGGGAGCCGACCAACAGATCCAGATCGGCAAGGAGCTGCTGCCCGTGCCCGTGCTCCTGCCCTCCAACAACCACGAGCGAATGCTGCCCAACAACCACGATCGCCTCTCCTACGACAAGCTGCAGCTTCTGCACGAGGACGCGGCGGCGGCGGCGGTGGCGGCCACCGCCAACGGCAGTCCCAGCAAGAAGCTACTGGCCATGTCCCCGCTACCGCCCCCGCCCACGACGGCCACCGTTGCCACTGCGGCGATGCCCACCACCTGCAACGAGGCTGTGCAGACGACCCCCCCGCCCTCGTCGGCGACGTCCACGGCGACAACGACAGTTACGGCGGCGACAATGACCACAGCGGCAGCGCCGATGGCATCCGTTAACCCGGCGCCCATCACGACGACGAGGCTCATCTACCGTTCGTACTTCGATCGCGAGGAGGAGCATCCCAGTGATGATCACAGGTAGGAATTGTGACCCAAAGTCTAGAAGGATTATTATTAAACATCTCCTCTTTTATTTTAGAAAAAACAATCAGTTCCTGCAGGAGGCCATCAGTCGGAAGCATGCCGCCGATTCGGAGCGCGATTCCTTCAACCAGGTTACCCTATATCTGGAGGCCGTTGTCTACTTCCTGCTGACTGCCGACGCCATGGAGCGCTGCAGCTCCGAGGCGGCCACCTACACCATGTACAAGGACACGCTGTTGCTAATTAAGTGAGTAAAGTGGGGCCCACAACCGACATCCCTTGCTTATGCGAGAAAGATCACAAGTAATTACATTTGAAATTCCTCAACTTTCAGATTTATCTCCTCGAAGTTTCGTCCGTATCAACAGTCAACGAACGGGCAGCACGAAACGCACAACAAAGTGGCCATACTCAGGTGAGGGGTTCAAGCATCTTATAAATAAATAAGCAACAGCAATTGCTAGCATATTTTGAATTTATACTGAAACAATCACTCTACATTTATTTACACTTTTCAATTCAATGCTATGTTATATAAAGAAGAATTTAATAATGTGCATATCTCATTGGATTTGACAATCTTCTTGTTTTCTTGTCTTCTTGTTTTCGTATCCGGCTCAAGGAACCAAACAGATTTCGTAGAGGCCTAATACGTAGCATTGCCTATTTCCCAAAGATCCAATTGTCATTTTGTGTCTAAAAATTGCCTTTTTTTTAAGTTAGATGTAACTTTTTTTTAAGTCCGCTATTATTTATGCAATATTACAACCATTTTAGGGTCTTTTTTCTCATATCTAGCCATTTCGTTCTCGCACAGATGCAATTCTAAGATGTAATTGTTATTCTAAAATAAAGTTGTCAATAAATATTTCTTTAAGACTGTGGTGCCCAAAGGCACTGTCTCGCGAGTCAGCAAAATTCTCTGCCCGGCCTCTGCTGGCTTATTCTACGTATCCGGCTCGAAGGACCAAAATGATTCGGGGCCTGATACGTAGAAATTCCTTTTTTTCAAATGTAAAGAAGTAGAGAAGGAGTTGGCTCAACGCTCAGCGTTGTAAACAACGCTAAAGTACAATAAAAATTTAATTTTGTGGCTATACATTTTTTATTTTTGTTTAAGTTAAATATAATTTTTATAATTCTACATTACAAAAATTTTAGGCGCTTTTTTCTCATATCTAGCCATTTTGTTCTCGCACAAATTCAGTTCTTACATGTAATTGTTGTTCTAAGATAAAGATATTTAACTAAGCTTTAAAAAAGAAAACTAAATCCAAATTACTTACTTAGTAATTTATTAATTTAAATAACCAAATTCTATAAATGTTACTTATTCTTTCATAAAATGCCTGAATGAAACAGTTTGCGTTGCCAATCTCTGATATCGCTGAAGCTGTACAAGCTGCGAAGGGCGAATTGCCGTGTCATCATTGCCAGCCTCACGGATTTCTTTCGCACTGGCCGGGGTGACATTGTCAATGGCAATACGCCGTCCTCCATATCACCGTCGAACTCGGTGGGCTCTCAGGTGAGTTAATAATCCCAGAAGCCGATTTCATTCATTACCTTTCTCGTGTACCTAACAGGGCTCCGGTTCGAATACGCCGCCAGGCAGAATAGTGCCTCAGGATATACACAACCAGCTGTGCAAGCAGAATGAGTATCTCAGCTATGTGCATATGGCTCACGAGTTGTGGGATCAAGCCGATCGATTGGTGCGCTCAGGCAGTCATATAGGTGAGTTCTGTTGTTCTTAATATTGAAACCTTACCCTAATTCCTATTCCAACTCATAATTGCAGACTTCTTCCGCGATTTGGATCACGAGAACGGCCCGCTGACGCTGCATAGCACCATGCATGAGGTGTTCCGGTATGTCCAGGCGGGCCTCAAGACGCTCAGGGATGCCGTGTCGCATCCGACGCATCAGTAGCGACAACGGAAACGGAAACGAAGACGGAGGCGACGGAAACACCACCAAACGTGTCTAAATAAAAGTCAGGCCAAATTAGCAACTATTATTATATACATACTACAAGCAACTAATTTAGTTAGTCAACAAACGAAAGGAAAAGAAATCGAAACCAACAACCAGCAACCTTCCAACAAAAACGAAAACAGCAAGCAGAAGCAACAAGCAGAAGCAGAAGCAAAAGCAGCAACACAACAAGAAATGATTTTTGTTACTAATTTATAATTTGTATGTAATATGTAATATGTATTTCTGTATAATGCACACCAATTACTTATTACTTATTTTCCTTATGCTCAATTTTCAATTGTTTTTTAAGAACGTTAAGCTTTATATTTATGCCTAGTTTTAATTGATATTACCCGCAAAAATACACACACAAAAACCACACATTACAAGTTATATTAGCTATATGTCTAGACCGTAAGCCAAAAATGAAAAGAATCCAACCATCAAGTAGCCCCTTTTACTTGTCTCTCCACATTTTTAGTTGAATTTTGTTTTTGTACAAGAGATGGATGGCTTTTTAAATTGTTTAAGTTTTAGTTAATTCTCGCTCTGCAGCCCTTGTTAGCAAATATATATATTTATATATATTATCGCGTTTATATAAAGAAAAAAGTTATAGTTGTAAATTCTTTGTAATAATTTCATTACGAGACTATTTTATTAATTTTAAATTAGTTTTTATTAAAAAGCAATCACACCACACACGTTTTTAGAACAAAATACACATGAATGAAACACACACGATATATCGTACATATATTAATATATATTTCAAATATATACACGTATATGGAAATTTGAACTTTGTTTTTGTTTTATTTCGTTTTGTTAACACTGAAAACTACAAAACATCTCCCACATATGAACTTATACATATATTCAATCTATTATTATTAATGGGTGCCTCAAAACTCAAACAGACGCAACAAGTAATAGTGCATTAGTAGAATTAAACGAGTTAAAAATCAATCGAAATAGACTTGCCCTTGAAATCGATATAGTACTTATACATATACATATAAACTGTACATATAGCCGCCGATATATACACATAACATATATATTTTTAATATGCCAAACAAACAACCGCGAAATGCATTAAACTAAAGCCTACTTTAAGTCCGACTTCAATCAGCCAAAGGACAAGGCGGGCCCAGGTGGAGGGATATATAATGTGGACTAAGTGGCACGTTAAGGGTTCGCCGAGTTACTCACCTTGGCAGCATATTATGGTTGACTCCTTTTCTTTGGCATAGAGTCAAAACTGACACCACGAAAATCAAAGTGAAAACGTAACGAAAAACCAAAAGGGAAAGCAAACAAACAAACCGCAATTAAAACTTTATTAAGTAATAAAATGGTTCTGGGGAAACAACAAACAAAGCGTTCGCGTTCAACAAAATGTAAAAGAAAACAAACAATTACGTTATAGGCAAATTTTAAGTTTAACTCTTAGGATACGAGGAGGAGGATCAATCACAATTTTATTTGTGCAAAAAACGGAACTAAGTGTAATTATTATAAATTAAACCTCAAACTTTGGGCGAGGGTGCCACGGAAATCTCTGTGGACTGGAAATCAATTGAAAATTGTGTCCAAGAGTACGTTAAAAAATCCCAAAAATATTTAATTGCATACTTTTTGGCGCCCTCTTAATTGATTTCAAATCCATGGCAATTTCTGTGGCACCCCAGATGAATTGTTAATATTTAAAACTTTGTAAATAATACAAAATATGTAGACACTGGAAGACATACGTACATACATATACATTAACACATGCATACATTTACATTACTTATATATTGGTATATACGAAGATATACATATATATATATTTTTATATATATACACGATGAAATACAACTAAACAACGGTAGAGGTCATAGTTAAATTTTTTCAAAACGACAAGATCAACAACTTGCAGCAATAAGCAACCGACAACAACAACAGCAACAAAAATAACAAACGAAACGCGCCTAGAAATACATAGTTAATAATTATATTTTGTTAAGCGTTATTATAGAAAAGAAAAAGAAACAACAAAAAAAAAAAAGAACAAAGAACAAAGCAAACAGAACGACAGAACGAACTGCATGAAAACCAAAAGAATTAAGTTTTAAGCTGGGCATTAGAATGGAAAACACGAAAAGGTTCATTAACAAAACTAAAGTAAATATATATATATTTTGTACAAATATAATTAAAATCAGCCGCAGCTAAAACCAAGTACACTTATTAAAGTTTAAGCAACAACAACAACAACAAACCGAAACAACCAATTTAATATGCAATTACCATAAAAGTAGTTGATAAATCAAACGAATAAAACATCAAAAAATTGTAACATTTAAATATCATCTATCGTTTTATTTTAAAACTGTTGAAAGTGTTGGAACGACTTACAACAACTAAATAAGGGGGAAAATAAAACTTAACACCAACATGATGGGACAAAAATATATTTTACAGATTATTTTAGGTGCATTTTTCTACGCCAAAGGTTTTTTTTTAAAACATCACGTTTATTAAGAAAGGAAGCCAACTTCGGCAAGCCAAAGTTTACATATATACCCCTGCATTCTGAAATTGCATCATTGAAAACCGATCCATTTTGGAAGTTTGTATTTTTGTATAACATTTACCTACACATTTAACATTTTACATGTACATATATCAGATCTAGTTGTCTGATCTTAATGAAATTAAAACCGTAAAAAACAGCTATGTATTCAAATTGATAGAAATTCGTTGAAAAACAGAGAAGTTATCATTTTTTCCATTAATTTTCCGATCATTCCTATGGCAGCTGTAGTGTCTGATGTGTCTGATTTCGGCCGTTCTAACACATAACAGCTTGCAAAAGAAATAAGACAATGCTGAAAATTCCAGTCCGATATCTCAAAAACCAAGAGACTAGTTAGCGTAGAAAACGACAGACAGACAGAAAAGCGGACATGGCTAAATCGACTCGGCTGGTGATGCTGATCAAGAATAAATATAGATTCTTTATGGGGTCGGATTTGTCTCCTTCTGCCTGTTACATACATTCTCGGTTGGCATTAACTTATAATACCCTTATACCCTATGTGTATCGGGTATAAAAATTATCATATATTTCGTTATAATACGCAATCTTTGTATACAACGAAAATCGGCAATTTGGATGAAATTTTAAGTTAAGGGATATAACAAAATTAAATTATAATGCACCAAGCTTTAATCCGATTTCTCAAAAAACAAGGAAATTAGGCTCATTTGTTTGGTAAAATTTACATTTTTAATTTAACTACTTATTTATCTTATCTAGTATGTTTTGTCATTCTCCAAAAGATTTTTCTCTATATTCTTTTGAACTATACTGAAGAGAAGCGTTGAGTTTGGCTATATCTGGCTCGATTTGCAAAATCTTTAATAACATAAATTCGGTCATAGTATTTTATTGTATCCCTGGTTTTATAAAGAGTTTTGTATTGAGTTTTATCAAACGATGCCAGTTAAATATATGAATATAGAGGGGACTTAACGTCTTCTAAAATTAGACATTTCATTAAAAAAAGGTTTTGAAAAATTTCTTGGAAGAGCCAAAAATAAAAGTGCTTCGATAGCTAGAGCAGTGTTGGTCAACCGTAAAACCACGATCGTGCAGCGCTGCCACTCAGTTTGCGTATCCTCAGCGCTTTCCAACACATCAAAATGTGTTTAGTTGTTGTGACGATCGTTTCGCGGAATGTTTTTGGTTCCCGGTTTTAATTAATTAATTATTAAGCTGTTGGTAATACGTAAGTTAACTGCAATTATGTCATGTTTCCATTGATTTGCTTAAGCGTGATCAGTTGCGAGGATTGCATGAGAAGTCTCGGCCATGTGGTCAAAATGAGCCGTCGCAGACGCCAATAGTCAGAAGAGCCACCTGCACGAACCGATCCTTACAAATGTGTAGTTTCCAAGAGAGCAGCTGGACGTGGACATTAATAAGGAACTGGACAGGTCCCGAGGACGACATGGAGTTTCAGGAGCATGGCATGGCGCACCCACCACCAAAGAGCATGGAGTGATTTCTAAGAAATTTACTGCAAAACAACGGCGACTTCCGTAAAAACAACAACAATGAAAGCATCTGTTACCCTGAAAGATTCATCCAAATCCAAGGAAATTATTTCATGTATGCAAAATATGCCGCAACCCCCACTGGGAGCGAGCTATTAACATCGTCAAATCCTTTGTACAATGCAAGAGCTTCTCAATATGGTATAAAACACCAATTGTTCAATAGAAAAACGCCTAAAATCAAACAGCCACAGCATCCTCCTCAAGGGCCTATTAGGAGCCTAGAGATATCGGAAGAGCAATGATTTGCAGTCATCTTCTCTGTCACGTCCCTTCAATGCCAATACATACCAACTGAATGTGTTGCCCCAGGATTCTTTGAAGCTCAGCTATGCTTACATATGTATGTATGTAAAGCGCACCAGTATAACATTTTTTATACCATTCCACAGGGTATTATAATTATACCCGGTACCCATAGGTATAAGTTAGTGCCAACAGTGTAACAGGCAGAAGGAGAAATCTCCGACCCTACAAAGTATATATATTCTTGATCAACGATAAGCCATGTCCGTCTGTCCGTCTGTCTGTCCGTGTGAAAGAACAGATCTCAGAGACTTTAAGAGCTAGAGCAACCAAATTTGGTGACAACATTGGAATCTGTTGCACGCAGATCAAGTTTGTTTTAAAATTTGGCCACGCCCACTTCCGCCCCCGAAAATCATAAAAAACGTTATATTAGCTATATGCGTGCGGCTTTAAATAAATAGATAGACTTCATAAGTAGGCAATCGTGGACGTGTTCTAAAAATTTGAGTAAAATCGGATGATAAACATAGAAGTTATTAAAGAATAAAGTTTATGTGTCTACTTCTTCGTCTTCTTGAGAGAGAGAGAGAGAGAGAGAGAGCACGTACATGTTGCTCAACATTTTCCTAGCAACATTTGTCTTTTTTGGGTGTTGCTCAACATGTTTCTAGCAACACTTGTCTTCATTTGTCAATGTGCTAATCAATTTCACCCAATGCTTTGAGTACCGGGTATTTCACGGTCGGTCACACTCGACTGTAGCTTTCCCACTTGTTTTAATTATGGCAGAAAAATGTTTGGAATATCGTACAAGAAATACATTTTTCAGATCATTTGTCATACAAATAGCAAATATCGAATAAACTTATAGTTATCGCCCTTTATTATCTAAAAAATGTTATGCTAATTGCGAATAGGTTGATATTTAAACATGCTCACCATAGTTAAAATGTAAATCTCTATGTTTACCTAGTCAGAATGACTCTTAATTCCCTGACAGTTTCAGATGCCCTGCGTCCCACTACAGTTTGATATCCATCGCCTAAGCATAACTTATTGCGTGCGTGTTGGTAGTTGTTGTTGGTGCAAACAGCAACAAAACAATCCAAAAGCGGAAGAGCGAGGGGACTGTTGCATACTTGTGGGCGGCGGGGATGGGCAGGATGGAGAGATGGGCCATTCCGCTGGCAGAGTTCAATGGTCTTTTGACAAAATGATGTCAAGTTGAGCTCGCCGAGCGCTGGCTTTGCTTGTCCTCCGTGTTGGCTCTCGCTCTCTCTCCGGGTCTCCATCGCTCTCTCCGCTCACCGTCTCCACGAAGCTCCAGTCAGCTGCCTGGCACTCTTCGCCCCCTGATTGTTGTTGTTTAACTGTTTGTTTGGGTGCCTTTTTCGGCTCTCTTTGCGGCCGGCTTGCGATGCTCGGGTCTCTCGCTCACACTCGCTGCCACCTCAATGGAGAAAGGAGAACCTACCGCAATTCGTTTTGTGTTCATGGCTGCATTTCCTTGTTTATGTTTTGCGAGCGAATGTAGGGTACTCACGGCCGAGAGAGCCGCGGAGAGTGTGTTGTGTTGGGCACCGTTATGTTTCCGAAGCTGTTGCAGCCTGCGCAAGTTGCGACTGCAGCTTTTTGTGAATTGTTGGAACTTGTCGTTGTTTGCAGTGCCTTTGACGTCTTCTTCTTCCCTTCTATCCTTCCTTGGCTCCTCCTCCTTCCATTCATTTGTGTGGAATACAATGTCACAATTTTAACTAATAGTGCTTTAAATCGGAAAATGAAATTAAATTTATTTCCTGGTTTTTCAAAAACTTTTGTTTTTCGAATTGATTTTTTTAGTGGCCTATTTTACGTTTTTTTTTTTTTGTGATTCAGGGCTAGTGTCAATTCCATTTGTTGAACCTAAAATTTGTTCATACAGGTGTATGATCCCTATGGATTTAAAATCAATTGCATTTCAATTTTATCTGCGAACGTCGACCAATAGGATAAATGAAATATTCAAAATGAATTCGGAGTCAATGAAATGTAATTTATTGTCTATCTATTTTAAATTTATACTTAGTCCAAAAGAAAACTAGCAATATTATTAAAAATTTTAAAAGTAATTATAACCACATTAGCCGCTACAATTGGATATCTCAGGATACTCATTATCATTGAAATTAATCACAGTATTTGCTTGTAGTAAAAAGCTTGCATTTACCCCACTGTGCATGCCGGTGCAAAACTACGCAGTTATGCTGTGCATTCGTTTTCCGCCAACACCCCCCGTCCACCCAGTGAGCTGTCTCCACTCTCCCCCGACCCACTCCCACTCTCTCAGAGCGTGCTCAACTGTACGCCGATAGGAGGAGGAGAAGGAGCCGCTGCTGCCGCTGACTGCGACGCGGCAGATCTGGCGCGGGTCCTGGCTGCAGTTGTCCTGGCGGCAATCGAACACTTTAATCATTTAGTTCTTGCACTCTCCGGCAGCAAGTTGTGTTTTTTGATTCTCGTCGTATTGTCGTCGTTCCTGAATTGTTGTATATCGGTATCAAAGTACACACATCTTGCATACTCACACCACTGCGCCCACACATGTACATCCGTGTGCCCATTTGCACAGAGTGCTAAGTTAAACATCTAAAAATCAGTTCGAAAACCCCAAGTGTGTGCGTGTGCGTGCTCAACTAAGTTCTAAAACTCATTTGCAACAAACAGAATTTCTCGCGTTTTTCAAAGCAGTGCCTGTGAAACGAGCGAAACTAAAGTAAATTGGCGTAGGATATTTTGCGGCGCTAGCAAATAAAAGTAAGCTTACAGAAATAGTTACGGCATTTTATTTTGCATGCACAGTGCAAAGTGCCCCACCCAAAGTCGATTTTTCGCTTTGCATACATGCACAGGAACCAGTGCCTGTGTGTGCGGTGGAGAAGCGAATAGTAAAACGGGGCTCAATGGGGCGGCTCGCTGTCGGCAAAATCGCAATTTCTCTACACTGTGATATATATTTGCCGCCTACACTCACACTGACGCTTACACTCTCCCTCATACTCTCAAGCTCATGCAGCTGCGTTTCAGGCAGCGCCGGCATCGCAGTTTTCAATTCGTTGCCTGCAGCCGCCGTTTAACCTAAAAAAACGGCGCATCCCAGGAGCGTGCCACCCAGGGGGCTCAGCTGCACACCATCTCTAACTCTCAACGAAACCCCATTCTGTGCCTTTTGGGGGCTCGAACTCGAGAAATTGTAATTTCTTAGATAAATATTTCACCCCTTTCAATTATTTAGGTAGCCATTCCAGCGAAAACCGGAATTCATCTTATAATTAATAATTTGTGGTTTCAAATTAAAGTTATAATATTTTGCTCCGATTTAAGCCCCTAATCGACCCCTTTCCGCCGCCCCTGCGTTGGCAGCCCTGTCAACTGCAGCTTTCGGCTAAGCTCGCTCTCTGCCAGCCGAGCGGCTCTCACTCTCACACCGTTGCATATCTTCTGGCGCGCTCAGCTGACTGCTGCGCTTCCGCTGCAGCTTGCGCTCTTTGGAGCTCGGCCTCTCGCTCTCTGCTGTTTATTTTTGCCGCACCCAAATGCAAGCGGCCTCCAGCCGTTAGCCTTAGATGCTACTCTATTTTCTTGCCCGTTCCTTTTCTGGCCACTTTCTCGTGCTCTCTCTCTCCTCTTACCCTTTGCCAAGGTGTGTCACTTTTTTGTTTTGTTCCTGCTCTTTGAATACGTCTTCTGCTCCGGCATGCGAACACACACAGTGACTCCCCTTGTCTGCCAGTGTGCGCCTGCAAAGGTATTGTGTCGGTGCAATCGGTGCTCCCATCAATTAGCAGGAAGCGATTTTAAACAATTTATGAATGAAAATTAATGGTTTGGACACCCACTATTTGCGGGCATTCATTGAGGGAGTGTTGAAAGGGCCCATTCCGCAAGGGCTGACTTAATTTTCAGACTATCCCACCAAAGTTCTCAATTGGCTAAGTAAATTCTAGGGCTCGACTTCAAATCGAAATTGGTAAAAAGTGCAGTGAAGACTTGGCTTAACTGCCACAAGATTGAAATTACTAAAATAAATGTAATTTACAATTTTTAAATTGGAAATGATCGAACATCTGACGTGGGCGTGGTCAAATGTTATAAAAGGATAAGTTAATCAAATAAGTTTTTATATAATACTAATCTTATAGTGAGGTCTTAACGATCATACGCAAATGCGTAAAACTCCTAGCCATAATGATAAAGAATATTTATATAATACAATTTTCGTCTCTTCAAAAAGGATTAAAATGTTAATCCTGGATTTAGTGAAGAGCCAAAAAAATCCTGCTTTTTAAGCTTTCCTGGAGCTTTCCTCGTTCCTATTCCACCTGGCATTTTTCTTCTTTTTTGGCAATGACTAGAAATTTCAAGAGTCTGGATCCGGAAAATGTGGGGCTGGGATTATGTCTTTCTTTACATGGCGAACTTCATCTTTTGTTGTTTATTAATTTTCACTGAAATCTGATATTTTCGGCAGAAGCCTACATATCGCCATTTTTTATATGGCCGGCCTGCTTATTACGTGGATTTGGCAAATCGGATTATTTTATGCTTGTCGATGCTTTTTAAAATAGGGTATTCCATAAAAATGTATGTTTCAGAGTGCTTCTACCGAACTGCATAGAATAGTCTGAACATCAATAATTATATATCATACACAGTCTACTAAATATATCTTTTCCTGCTGCTTACATTGAACCTATCAAAAATTCCCTTGAAAAATAAAAATAACATAAACCTAAAAATGTGTATAAAATGTAGAGGTATAAATTGACCGATCGCTCCTACATATGACAGCGTCCAACGCTCCATTTTGATAAAATTAAGAAGGTAGTTTTTAAATCGTATAAACTTACTACTACCTGGAAAAAGGATTAGCAAAAAAGTGCGAAAATCTCCTAAAATGTTAGGAAAATTAGCTACAAAGTGCGGCAAGGACATTAATTAAATTTATGTAATGCTAATTTGACCTTTTTGTGGCCTAAATGTGTGATCTGAAATTACCTAATTTTTCACGTTTAAATTATATACATATGTACATATATAAATATATTTTTTTGTTAAACTGTTGTATTATTTTTAAAGTAATACCAATAATAGCCAAAATTCCAAGAGTTGGCCGGCAACCGGCACTTCATGCCACGGATGTTACAACCATTTGGAAATTGTATACGAATACGCAAATTAATTGTTTGCTTCGCAAAGACAAACTGGCATGTTTTTATACCCTTGCAGAGGGTATTATAATTTTGGCATGATATTTGCAATGCAGTAAAGGAGGCATCTTCGACCCCATAAAGTATATGTATTCTTGATTAGCGTCACCAGCCGAGTCGATCTAGCCATGTCCATCTGTCTGTCTGTCCGCCTGTCGGTTTCTACGCGATCTAGTCTCTCAGTTTTTGAGCTATCGGGCTGAAATTTTCAGCATAGTCTTATTTCTTTAGCACGCATATGTCGGAACAGCCGAAATCGGACCACTATATCCTATAGCTGCCATAAGAATGATGCCGAAATTTATTTAAAAACATTTTTAACTGTTTTGTTTTTCAACGAATTTCGAGATATAGTCGTTTTTTATAGAATTACGGTTTTAATTTCATTAAGATCGGACAACTATATCATATAGCTGCCCTAAAAGGAATCGGTCGATTTATATGAAAATGTAAAATGCTACATGTAATATGTAAAATTTAAAAAATTTACATAGATTGATATTTTTTCGACATTACCAAAATTAATCGATTTTCAATGATCCAATTGGAGACTGCGGTTTACCGAAGTTAGCTTTCTTTCTTGTTTTCTTGTTTTTGAAAAGTAAAAACCCAAAAATTTTTGATACTGAACACCTGAGACCACCTGGTAGTTATTTATTTATTTATTTTTAAAGATTAGGAATAAGAGACTTGTTTTTAGGTAACAATTGCTTAAAAATCAAGTCTTAAACACTTCTTGAATCTAGAAAAAAAAAGTATACCTTTTGCGATTTTAAGGTAAGTTATTGCCTAAAAATCCATTTTTTCTGGGTAGAAAAAGATTATTTGTTGCTGATCAGTATATGCCGAAAATGTCAATAAAAGGTAATATTTTCTGCAGTTGAAAAGTAAAAAGCCCATTAAAACCAGTATCCGTAACGATAACAAAAAATTAGTAACTGCTTTGGTTATTTGTGCACTTATCTATTATTCATTGCCTTGTGGACACCAGTTACTGTCCTGTATTTAAGAAGTGCCTGCCATAATCACAGCTGTTTTTGTCGGCCCGCAACTCCAGCATTTGGAAGTTGCCCACAAACACTTGCATTTCTACACTTAATCCTGCATTTTATGATACGGTCATTCCCGTAAAGCACATAGTATGAAATGCTGTACGCTCGTGCAAAATCCAATTATAAAATACCTCAGCCAGCGTCCATCTCGTGCCTCCACCTTGCGAATACATAGTACCAGGCACAAGCGCGATATGGACGTCCGTATGGTGGGGATCCATACTCTCTTCCCTCGCGCGCGCCATGAGCAAGAGCAAGGGCCGCGTTCTGGCCAAGAAGCCGCCACTCTCTCGCTGCTCCGCACGCCGCTCTCCGCCTCTTGGACACATTTGTAGTCGCCTTCGCCGAGGGGCATAAAAATAATTTCCACGCCGCTCGCCAATTCAGTTTATTTCTGTTCTGTTGAGTTGCAGGAACACGTTCTTTTCTACTTTCCGTTCGGTTTTATTTCCTTATTATTATTGTTATTACGAATTAGTTTCACGCTCTTCGGTTTGGCTTGGTTTATTATTATTATCATTATCCATTCGATAAATAATATTCCAAAAATTATTCGTTCGTTTCGGTTATATTTGTATATGAGTACGATTTTCCGTTTGTCGTTTTGTTTTTTGGGAGCGCTTTCCTCCCGTTTAGTTTCGGTTCGTTCGGTTATTATTAAAAATAAATAAAGCAAACACATCCCCTGAAAATTGTTTCGTAATCGCATTGGAATCTAGAAACAACAACCAACAAGAAGTTATATTCGATTTACTCCAGAGATTTAGAGACTAAAGGTAACCACACAGGTCTGCAGCGTTTATGTAATTCGGAAAATAGTTCAATATTTTGAGATCGGGGCAAAATCCATCTGCCCAAGCAGCTACTTAACCTCAAACACGCGCTAATGAGCGGCAGCCCCTACACATATACGTCAGCATCAGCGCCCAGCTCCCTCCCATCCGCCATCAGCTGCGATGTGGTTTTTGTTTTAAAAATATTTTCGAAAATATAATCTCGCCGGCTATGCGGCGGTGGGATTTTCCTCGCACTCATCACACACACGCCCATTTGTTTGTTTATTTTTAAAATATTAGTTTTTCGCACGATTTGCGGCGTTGAATGCAACCAACTGCCTTCGGACACTAGCCATGCGAATTGAAACACATTTTTGGCCAAAAGGTGCAAAATTCTGTTCTTGATCTCTCGCGCCAGCCATTCGACATTGAGCTATAGATATATTGAGAAAAACTATTGATCAAATGAGCAATCAAAAAGGTTTATTATTTTTAAAACTATCTCGAAGTTGTACTGAAAATCATAACAAAGCCTGTTTATGCTTTACAACACGTCTGCAAAAATATTTACAAACAATATGGCTCTGATTATTGAAGGGTTTCGAATTACTTTACACACTTTAAGTGCCACTATTTATATTGGAGTCCGTTTTCTACGTCAACCAGAAGTCAGTGCTCTTAGTTAGTACATTTGCTACGCGGTCGCTATGTACACATGTGTGTATGTACACGCTTACTAATTGCGTTCCGTAATTATAAAGGCCAATCTGAATATGGGCTAAAAATACATTTCTGTTTTTGGCCAAATTACTGTTTGTATAACAAGTAGCAGAAATAACTGTGGCGGCAAACAGAAGCAAATTGGGGAAATAATCTATACATCAGTTGGGAATTTTTAAGATAATTTAGAGAAGCAAAGTATTACATTGCAAAACCCCAACTCTTGCCATTTTGTGGTCTTTAATTAAAAGAGAGATGTTGGTTTCGCTTTTTATTAAACTCTGTACAGCGCCTATAAATAATATTATGTTGGATAAACAACCATGAAACCATAGATATATCCATTTTCCAATTTATAGCGAAACCTATTTTATTTGTATCGATTTCCAGTCACTTTTTAAATTGTCTTGCCCTATTTTTACTTACCATCCATCCACATCCATTCGGCATTTCAGTTTGGCAGCCAACCAGCAAATTTGCAGAGACCGCAGAGACAAAGAGCCTCGGACATTTGTGTGGCTTCATTAAAAAAGTTTACTTTTGTTATTTCCGCCGTTCCGTTTCCACGGCAAACGACGCTGGGGCAGTGGGCAGGCGGAAGATAGCCCGTATTTTCATTTAAATTTAATTAAAATAATTGATTTTTATTGCAATTTCGTTTCTTCGCTTTGCAGTAACAACTTTCGGGCCCACAAACATATAACGTTTGCATACGTGGCTGCCATTCGACGAAGCGCTTTTAACTAGGCTATAGTAAAGGCTATATTCATCCACTGCGGTCTCTCGGCGTGTGCATCTCTGAATAGGGTAAGCCAAGCCGGAAGTCAGGGCTAACCTGGAACTAATCGAATTTATTCGCTTATAGACTGGACAGCAGCAGTATTATATCTACAGCGACATACAAAACCATCTATCTTCCCCCGTCTATTTCTGTTACTCACTCGAGCAAGTTTCCGAAGAAGAAGAAAGCGGTAAATGTAAGCCTTCTTTCAAATCTATATTTGTGGAAAAATTAAAACCAATTAAATTAATTGACTGAATCGGATAGGCCTGTACCTGTGAGCCTTTGTACCTTTGATCTTTATCAGTATTAAAGCTCAGTTTTTAACACCAGGCATACCCTTCTTCTCCCAACAGCAACCTCCTTACAATGGTCGAGGGTCAAACAGCCGTGCAGCAGCAGCAGCAGCAACAGCAGCCAAGCGGGGCTGGCAGCAGCACCACTGGAGCTGGCGGTGGATCGGCGGCAGTGACCGCCAATGTGAACAACAGCCAGGCTCAGACGAATGGAGGCACCACCTCAGCCCCGTCTGCGTCGGCGGGAGCGGGAGCCGGCGTCACTACAAACACAGCAGCTGCTGCTGGCCAGGCTACCGCAAACAATGCGGCCGCCAGTAACAACAACAACAACACCAACAATAACAACAACAACAACTCAACGGCAAATAACAATAATAACAACAATAACAACAATGAACCAGATCCCAAAACCAATCTGATTGTGAACTATTTGCCGCAAACGATGTCACAGGACGAGATTCGCTCGCTGTTCGTTAGTTTCGGTGAGGTGGAGAGTTGCAAGTTGATCCGTGACAAGGTGACAGGTGAGCGCATTACCTAAGGAAATCGGAAATCGGAAGGGGTTTCCCTTAAAAAGTTGTACGAAATGTTACGTCGTAACAATAAACATTTTATTGCATACTTTTAAATACTTTTTTAAGGTATTTCAAACCCCTAGTGTTTTCTGTAGCACTCCCGCGCTAGTCAGGGATGCCACAGAATTCGCTAAGGATGTGAAATTGAACTCGATCGAGGTCCTTAAATAATTCATTGCATACTTTTAGACATAATTTAATATCATTTGAAATGGCTGACTAGATAGATTTTTATAATTTTCCATCAAGAAAATCTTGTACTTTCTTACAAGTAATTAATTCTCTTTCCCTAATTTTTCAGGTCAGAGCCTGGGTTACGGTTTCGTAAACTATGTCAAGCAGGAGGATGCGGAAAAGGCCATCAATGCGTTGAATGGCCTGCGGCTGCAGAATAAAACCATTAAGGTCTCCATTGCCCGACCCAGTTCCGAGAGCATTAAAGGTGCCAATCTCTATGTATCCGGTCTTCCAAAGAATATGACACAGTCCGATTTGGAATCATTGTTCAGTCCATACGGCAAGATCATAACTTCGCGCATTCTTTGTGATAATATCACTGGTGAGTGTTGTAACCAAAGACCGGTCCGAAAAAAGGGGAGAATATATATGGTAGTTATCTCAATAGTCGAAAATAAATAGATAAACCAGATTGACTTTGACTCTCCTCCAGTTTTTAGTACAAACAATTTTTTCTTTTTTTTTTAAAGCATGTCCCAAAACGTAATATCTTTTCTGAATAGCCTGCACAATTTGATTTGGAATTTTGCTGGCGCTCCACAATATATTCTCCGTTTTCAATTAGTGCATTTATAATTAATCCAACATTTTATTTACACTTTTATTTATTACATGTAATACCAAAAATAAGATGAACATGCGCCGGGTATGTTTTGTGCTATCATTTTCTTGTGTTTAACTATTTCCTTCTGCTGTTCATCGATCATTCGCTTAAATTCGCTAAAAAAATTGAATTATTCGCTTGCAAAATGGCTTAAATATAAAAAAACACATACATTTATCATCTGTAATGCATGACAGTATAGAGCTCTGTTGCTTTTCTAGATGCTTTCCATCCCGAACTTCCCACATTTACTGACACATTCTCCCTGGTCTTTCAGGTCTCTCCAAGGGCGTTGGCTTTATACGCTTCGATCAGCGATTTGAGGCCGATCGGGCCATCAAGGAGCTGAACGGCACCACACCGAAAAATTCCACCGAGCCGATAACCGTCAAGTTCGCCAATAATCCCAGCAGCAACAAGAACAGCATGCAGCCTTTGGCCGCCTACATAGCGCCCCAGAACACGCGGGGCGGCAGAGCGTTTCCCTCGAATGCAGCAGCCGGAGCAGCAGCCGCCGCCGCTGCAGCCGCCATTCATCCAAATGCAGGACGTTACAGGTGAGAATAAGTCAGGGCCTTGCCTATCTGTATACTTTGTAACTTTTAGAGGGAGCAATATGATTGATGGGTTGTTTCTTACTTTTTCTACAGCTCTGTGATTTCCCGCTACTCCCCTTTGACCAGCGACCTAATAACCAATGGCATGATCCAAGGCAACACCATTGCCAGCTCAGGCTGGTGCATTTTCGTCTATAATCTGGCGCCCGAGACCGAGGAGAATGTGCTGTGGCAGCTATTTGGACCATTTGGTGCAGTGCAGTCAGTGAAGGTGAGGGGTCTAAGGGATTATAAGGGCTAGTAGTCTAGTAAGATATATATTTTTATTATACCCGGTACCCATAGGGAACAAGGGTATTATAAGTTAGTGCCAACCGAGAATGTATGTAACAGGCAGAAGGAGTCATCTCCGACCCCATAAAGTATATATATTCTTGATCAGCATCACCAGCCGAGTCGATTTAGCCATGTCCGTCTGTCCGTCCGTGTGAAACAACAGATCTCAGAGACTATAAAAGCTAGAGTTACCAAATTTGGAATCTGTTGCACGCAGATTAAGTTTGTTTTAAATTTTGGCCACGCCCACTTCAGCCCCCGAAAATCGTAAAAAAAACTTTATATAAGCTATAGTCGTAATTTTTCGCTTAAAGTAAATAAATAAAATAAATAAGTAGGCATTTGCGGACGTTTTCTGAAAATTTGAGTAAAATCGGATGATAAACATGAAAGTTATTAAACAATTAAGTTTCTTCTTCTTCTCCTTCTACGCCACAAAGGCAATTCGCAATGCAGCTGCGTACAGCTGCAGAATAAGTCTAATTTGAACTTTGCTCAATATGTTTTTGGCAACATTTGTCTTCATTTGTCAACATTTTTTTTTTCCATGTCCGTGTGCTATTTAATTTCAAGCACAATACTTTGGGTACCGGGTATCTCACAGTCGGTCACACTCGACTGTAGCTTTCCCACTTGTTTTTTATTTATTTTATTTTTTTTTTATTTTTATTGTCAGCACTTATACTTACACTATTAAAAAAAACGTACTTCTAAATATTTCGTTATTTCTAATCCCATCTCAGGTGATTCGCGATCTGCAGAGCAACAAGTGCAAGGGCTTCGGCTTTGTTACCATGACTAACTACGAGGAGGCTGTGCTGGCCATTCAATCGCTGAATGGCTACACTCTGGGCAACCGGGTGCTTCAGGTCAGCTTCAAGACCAACAAGAACAAGCAAACGTAATTATTAACCAAGTTGGCTGCTGTTGTCAATGCCAATGCGGCGGCGGCGGCGTTGGCGGCCAATGGTTTGGTCCTACACAATCATCACCATCACCACAACCAGGGCAGCATCGCTAACAACATCAACATCAACAACACCAACCACAATAGCTATCAATTTGGCAAATACCACAACAGACAGCACAACAGCAACAGCAACAGCAACAGTAACAGTAACAATAGCAATATGAGCAAGCAGCAAAGTAAGCAAGCGACCTCGACCAGCAACAAGCAACAATCAATAATGCCGCCACCTAAGAGATTGGCCAGCAGCACTGCAACAGCAGCAACGGCGACAGCAGCAGGAGCAGCAGTAGCAGCAGCAGCAGCAGCAGCAGATATGGCCACAGCAACACCTCCGAACAACAGTAGTAGCAGCAACGGAGATGCCGCTTCCTCCTCGTCGTCGAGCAACATTTTGAAGACTTCCACGAAGTTCATTTACAACAAGCCACAGAATCACTACGAGCTGCTGCAGCAGCAGCTGCAGTTGCAGCAGGAGTTCGCCCAGTTCCTGACCAATGTGGCCAACAGCGCTGCCGCAGGCACAGGCACAGGCACGCCCAACAACAGCAGCTCCACCAACAGCTCGGTGAGCCACCGCAATGGAGGAGGAGGAGGACTCGGAATGAACGCCAATCCATCCGCTGGTGGTGTTTCTGGCAATAAAAACAGTAACAACAGCAATGGTTACATGCCCTCCTGGTCCAATTATTTCTTTTAAAGGTTTACCTTACCCATCACCAGCCACGAGTCATGAATCCTTTGTACATTTAGGTCCAGCTTACTTTTTTTTAACCAGAACATTTGAAATCATGCAACAAGCCCTTTGAGTTACTGAGTTACTTTGATTTTTGTAGCGTTTAATTTTGTTTAAACAGAAGAAGCATCTTCGCTTTTGTTGATTAATTATCGAAATCTTGAATTTTTTCCAATATTTATCCTTAGGTTAGGCAATCATACGGCCATGTTTATTATGTAGACTGTAATTCATTTTCTCTTCTTCGTTTATGACTTTTAAAACACGTCTAGTCGCCTCTCGGCAAGAGAGGAAGAATAGCTTCCAGAAAGAAAGATAATAGGAAACAGAAAAGGTAAACAGCTGTAGTTAAGTTTTTGTTTGATCTAGAACAAAGAGCGTACATACTCTACGGATATTTTTAAACAGAGAATAAAATACAAACAATTTGAAGGCATTTGAAGAAGCCAAGAATCCACCAAAGAAATTAAAACAAACTTGACAAATATTTAAGCTATAAATAAAAGTGTATAAAGATGAGATACGAAACAGAACTGAATGATGCGTGAATTTTGCGAATAGACATTGCAGAATAGAAAGGAAAAGTAGAAAAAACCATACACAAAGCAAAAAGCAAAAACCAAAAACCAAACAAGACATACATAATATATATGTTTATGTTTTCTATATATTTAATGTAAAACTTTTGCTAAAAATAAATGATGTATGCATATAAAATATTATAATCGAACCTTTTTATTCTTATCTAAACATTTGTTAAATTGTTCCCACTAAACCTAACACTAGTCTCACTTTCATCTATGTTACTCATGCAGGGATGCCACAGAACTCGCTGTGGATGTACAATTCCAGTTCAAACAATGCCCAAAAGTGTGCTGCAAAAGTCGAACGAAACATTAGAAAGTATATTGCATACTTTTGGACACCTTTTCCATAGATTTTAAATCTACAGCGATTTCTGTGCCCCTAAATATTACGTGTCCTTTAGCAAATATTATAACTGATATAGTCTCCTTAAAATCTTGGTATAGTGCCAGACAAGCACGAAATTGAGTGAGCAAAATATGAGAAGGGCAACAAGAAGAGCTGAGCGATGATGGCAGCAGCAGCAGAGGCATCCATGAGAATTTTTCAAATACAACGAATAAATGTTTAAGAAAAATTTAATGAAAACAAATGAGAAATCGAGAGAACTAAAATAGACGAGATGTATCAACGATTGTGTAAGGCTTAACCAAAATCCAGCTAAGATATCTAAGCACGCCGCCACTCAAATCGATGTTAATGAAGAACTGAAGACAAGAGATCAGAACAAAGTCCCTCCCTTAACAAGAAATCAAAGCGAGATGTACGTAACATAGATCACAAAACGCGCGTTTCAGCCTAACGAATTTGTTTAAGCCCCAACTCACAGCAATAACTTAAACTAAAGAAATACGAGAACAATTTAAACAAATTGCCAAACTAAATATAATGAAAAATTTTAAGTAAACAAATTCACAGTTGAGAATTTCATATAAACGAGTTGAGTAAAAAGAAGAAGGCTGGCGTAAGCGGAAATAGTAAGGATATTAAAGATATCGAATTGGTGCTTCACAAAATTTCCTCCAAAATAAAGAAAAGAATCCTTAAATAATACAAAAATCGTATTTAAATATGAACTTTGTGGAAAAACAATATTAGTTCTTCTTAATTTATGGCACGGGAAACTTACATAGCGAACTTTTCATTCCGATTTTTAATTTCAGTTCCACTTTAACAGACCCGTAATTGAGATAAGAAAATATTGCAATGTTACACACGACTTGAACTATGCTATATCTTTCTGCATAAAATCTATAACTATTTATATTAAAAAAACTATTACATATGATTAACAATATATTGATGTTGTGTATTGCAAATTTTAAATGTTTATACATACATACCAAGGAAATTATTATGGAAACTTAACTTATTCACGGCAAGCATTAACATAACAAACGGAAGATCCATTTTCATGTATACGTCAAGTAAATTTATTGCATAAACTATTTAAAACTAATTACCAACAACAAATTATATACACATACAAGCATAAAGCGTTACGATTATTAGGCATGTATGTGTGTAGTGCATAGAGCGCCAGCGGCGGCTTAATTCTCCCAACTTCCAACTCCCGACTCTAACGTACTCTCCTCCTACCAGCGTAGATCCTTACTCCCAACTCCCTTCCCCTACTCACACTAGTGTGCGCAAAAGCTTGACTGAACATTTAAATAGAAATTCTGGCTTTTAAGCGGTAAATTAGGAATAATAATACCTTCCAGTAAATCTCAACAAAGCAAGTTCAACAAAACGAAAGTTGAAAGAGAACAAACACCAAGATGAAACGTTTTTTATACAACAATGTAAGAGTGGAGTTGAGGCACAATTTTTTGTGCATATTTGTGTGGCACAGAGGAATATGTTTAGCTAAAATAAAGATTCCAGGCAAAGGCGCAGGTGCAGGTGCAATTTGCAATAGCAACTTACCGTTGAGAGGCAACAGTGAATTATAAGCATCAACAACAACCAAAAAGCAATCGATTATATACATTTTTTAAGAGGGAAATGTTTTATAAATGATAAATACAAAACAAAAAATGCAAGAAAACCAAGAAAGTATTTTAAAAATTTAAATATATACATGAACACTATATATACAATATATTATATATACATATTATAAAAAACTTAATGGGTATGGTAACGAACAAAAACACCGCACAATAATATACAAAACGAAAACGAGAAACCGAAACCGAGAAGTGAAGAGATGGGACATACGTAAGAATTCAAATTCCGAAGGGGGTCTGATCACTGATCACCAGAAAGTTAAACTAACAGTGCAGAAAAGACTAAAGAATCGAGGAAACTAATGAAGCAAACGAAACAAACGAGGCAAATTTATAATTTTTACATGGTAAACGCAATAATGTTAACATTTAACGGGGACGACGAGGACAGTAAATAGAAAACAAAGCGCATATCTTGAAGACAAAGGATGATACCAGTGTATTGAGACGACAGGATCTCAAAGGAGAAAGTGGAAAACAAAACTAACCAAATAACAAAAAACCAAGAACGAGAAGTTACCACAAATTTTAAACTAAACAAGTGAAAGGCCTAGTTAACGCTACACTTTTATACTTTTACACCAAAACGATAATGTTAGTCGTTTTTCTCGAGACACCTTCGCGTTTTGAAGCCAATAAGGTTGTGCAAATGCCTGCAGATCTGGCCGGAACCGGGACCGGAAGCCGAATCCGAATCCACTCCCGGAACCGGAAGTCTGCAGTGCGCCCTCTTTAAATGTCTGTTTCTCTCACACACAGATCACACAGCCCCCACTCAACACAGCAACACACTCCTTTATTCATGAAGTCATACATAGTAAATGAATGTTGAATAGTAAAGAAGCTCGGCTCGTCGTGAGTCGATGATTATAAGCTAACGATGGCTTTTAGGTGCTGGTGCTGCCCCAGGCAGGACACACCTTCGAAATGAAGAAGAGCAAAAGCGATAGAGATCTTGTAGCGGAAATCGCATCCTTAATCCCTAATTTAACCCGAGAGACTTTGGGAAGCTTACGTGCGTTGACTCCCTTCCAGCTCAGATCCTTATTTCAGCTGTTGTAACTTCCTCCTCCACAAGATCCAAAAATCGAGCACACAAAAAAAAAAAGAAAAGAAATAAACGAATACGAATAACCATTTTGTAATGCGAGTCATCATCCAGTAAGTTGCGGACGGAAAGACGCTCTCTCTATATATGTTTAAAGATGTTCAAGTAAGAAAGAAGAAACACTTAAGATATATATTATAAATTAATTAAAACCAAATCTTAGTCGAAAAGAACTTAGTCAAAGGTACTAATTTTAAGCACTATTGTTAAACGCAACTCAACGGCATTAAAAACGGAAATGGAATCACTCTTTAGCCAAAGAAAAAAACGGAAAACGGAAAAGATATATGAAATCTTAACTCAACTCAGAACTCTAGTGGCATTCGCTCTTTCAAGCTCAAAAACATAAGTTAACGAACATATAATTAATATTTAATTCCACATAACAGATTATAATTAATAAATTCAAACTTATTTATATTTGTCTACTGGGTTAGCCTTGCATATTGCATTATGCCACATATTAAGTATATATGGAAACTACATATGCAAGTTTTTTTCTCGTCGTTATATAAACATAGTCGAAAAATATTGGTGGACAGTATCGCGTATTGTAGTAGCAAATATGTATTTATCTTTAATCATCACAGAACAAAGTGAATAACAAATTATTCCAATTTAAATTAAAGTGCATAAATTATATATTGAATTACTTACTTGTCGAGTTATCTCTCTCTCTCATATGGACACAAAACCTTAACGATTTCCTTCAAATTTTCATTCAATTAACTTAAAGACAAGCAAACACAAAAGGAAACAAAAAACGAACTCACAATATTAAGTGCGGAAAATGTCAAGCAAATTTATATAGCATATTTACGGTATTTACTCTGTGCAAGATTTATTAAGAATCAATTATACTTCATTATGAATTAATCTGAGAATTTACAAACAACAAACAAAAACACACACTACACACGATGAATGATGAATGAAAGCAACAATTTATTCAAAATAAAGCTATGAAATGATGTGTTTAAATAACGTTTTTCGCTGCAATATATTTCAATTATTATTTTTGATATTGTTTCTCATGTTAATTGTGGGGTTTACACTGTTTAAGTGCAACTTTTTGGGGTGAGGATGAGCCAATCTCATGGACTTTTACCTTAAAACATATTTAAAGGTTGTTTGGTATAAAGTAGTGGATAGTTTATTGAAAACGTAAATGGAATTCGAGCTACGAACACAATTACATATTTATAATTTAATATATAATATTTATAATTTATCGCTTGGGCGATTTGTTAAACCTATTTTTCGCAACAATAATACATTACACAAATAATCGCTGTTTTTTTTATAAATTAAAGACTCGGTAATATTCGAGTTTAGAAGTATAAAATCCAATTTTAAATTAGGAATATGAACTTCAAATTTGATTACATATTATAAACGGATAATTGTAAATAGCATTAGCCGTTTTAGCATTTTAAATGGCATCTCACTTTCTCCTTGCTACTGCAGCTTCTCACGAGAAGGGTTCATAGTTTTGTCACGCCTCTACACGGCCATGTCCATCTGGATTTTGGGGTAGGGATTGTAATCGACTACCTCAAAGTCTTCGAAGCGGAAGTCCTCGATGTCCTGCACCTGGCGCTTAATCACCAGTTTGGGAAACGGGCGCGGCGTTCGCTGCAGCTGCTCCTTCAGCGGATCCACATGGTTCAGGTAGACATGCGTGTCGCCCATGGTATGGACAAAGTCGCCGGGCTTCAGACCGGTCACATGGGCTATCATATGGGTGAGCAGGGCGTAGGAGGCGATGTTGAAGGGCACGCCCAGACCCATGTCAGCGCTCCGTTGGTACAGCTGACAGGACAGCTCGCCACGGTCCTGGGAGACGAAGAACTGCGCTAGGCAGTGGCACGGCGGCAGCGCCATCTTTGGTATGTCAAGCGGATTCCAGGCGGACATTATGATGCGCCTGTCCGAGGGATTGTTCTTGATCGTCTCGATCACCTGACGCAGCTGATCGATGCCCTGGCCGCTGTAGTCGTCGTCGCAGGTACGGTACTCTGCCCCAAAGTGCCGCCACTGGAAGCCGTATACCGGCCCCAAGTCGCCGACTGCTCGCTCCGTGTGACCTAGCTTGTCCAGGAACTCCCGGGTGCTGTTCCCGTCCCAAATGTGCACGTTCTTTGCCTGCAGGAGCTTGGCGTCCGTCTTGCCTGCGACGAACCACAGCAGCTCCTCGGCCACCGCGCGGAAGAAGACCCGCTTCGTGGTCAGCAGGGGAAATGTGTCGCCACGCATGTTGAAGCGCATTTGGGCGCCGAAAACCGACAGTGTTCCGACCTGTGTACGGTCCATCCGGCGTTCTCCATTCGCGATGATGTGGGTTAGCAGATCCAGATACTGCTGCTCGTCGCTATTCGTTGCCGGCTGCTTCTCTGCCGTCTCAGCCCGCTCGTCTAGCTCGAGCCGCCGCTTCGAGGGCGACAGCTTTGCCTTCTCCGGGGATGCCGAATCTTTCTTTTCGGGAGTCATTATTATTTCGCAAAACCAAACTGCAAATTTGGAGGTAAATATTTAAAATGGCGGGAAAATTGTGCCCGCAACATTTTTTTAGACTGACTGTTATAAACTGTGATACGTATATGGTGATCTTGTGATCTGGTCACACTGTCGTCAAATGAGCTTTCTTGAGGGTTATTGAGCCCTTTACGAGCCATTCTTGTGAAGTTTCATCGCTTTTTCGCGGAAAATCTATATTTCCTGCCTGCCCCCGGGACTCTGCACACAGATTAAGGGTATTCAACCACTGCAAGGAACGTGAAGAGCGGAAAAACATGTTTAGCAATTAGGCAACGCCAAATGTATCGTGACTTTTTTCTTTACACCGTCTGGCAACGCTAGAGTAAAGGGCTCCAATTTTAAAGCGCAATTTTTTGAATTTTTACAATTATTTTTTGAAGGGTTTTATATAAATTGGATCTATAAGAACTATATGTAACCCAATTTTGATCAAATTAAAAATAAATTTGTAAAGCTTTATGTATTTTTATAAAATCGTAAAATAAATAACTAAATTCCAAATATACCGAAGTTATTTCGATTTTCCTATTCTGTAACTCTGGAATATATGTTTTTCTCAGGGGTTGCAAATAACAGTTATGAGATAAATAAAAATTGGAGCCAAAAAAATTAGCTGCGACGATAGGAAAATTATGTATAACTTATTTTTTTAAGGACATTGCAAAAATAGGATAAACTTTTATTTGCAATTTTTATTTTGTTAATCTTTTTTAACTGTTATTTTTGATTTTTAATAAAAAAGTTAAAAATAATTCTTATTTTTCAATTTTTATATAAAAGTTGAATCATAACTCTTATTTGTAATTTTAAAAATAAAATTGCCAATAAGAATTGTTTGTCAATTTTATTTTGAAAATTGAAAATAACTGTCTTCAATTTTATTTTAAAATTGAATACAATAACTTTGAACGGAGCGGTTTATTTTAAAGATCGAAAGATATTTTTAATCTACGTCTCAATACTTTTCGTTTGATGTATTATAATGTATATAATGTATTATAATTTACCATATGATATATACATAAATATGTACAGGCACTTGTCATATGGTAAAAATTCATGCATACATACATATATATATATATGTATTTTCCGGTCGGTTTTATGACAGCTATATGATATAGGCTTCAGATACGGCCCGTTCCTGGAATAGGAAGACTATTTTCACTCTCTTGAACTAAGAGACTAGACTAGATCAAAGATGACAACATGACGCAAAATTGTGGAGTGATGACTTTATTAAAAAATACAAATTTGGATGATCATACAACAAAATAATGTATTAGTACATGTCTCGCTGGTATCAGATTAAAAAGCAAAATACAAACCAAAACGGAAAACAGTTCGCACACGTTGAAGTAAAGATGACAAATGAATTTTGCCAAAAAAAAAAAACAGAAACATAAAGAGTATACGCATGTACATACATCCTAAATATTGAAAAATATGGTGATCGGGCAGTGGTCGCTGCCAAGGACTTGCTTGCGAATCGTGTGCTCCACTAATTTGGGAACGAATCGCTCTGAGACTATGCAGTAGTCGAGACGCCAGCCCACATTGCGAGCCCGCGCATTGGACATGTAGGTCCAGTATGTGTAGGCTCCCTTCTGGTCGGGATACAGATGCCTGAAGGTGTCCACGAAGCCCAGGCTCAACAGCTCCGTCATCTTGTCGCGCTCCTCCTTGGTGAAGCCGGCGTTCTTGGTATTCGCCTTCGGGTTCTCCAAGTCGATGGGCATGTGGGAGACGTTCATGTCGCCGCAGATAACCACCGGCTTCAGGGCGTCAAGCTTCTGTACGTGGGCCTGGAAGAGCTTCTCCCAGCGCATGCGCGGCTCCAAGTTGACCAGCTTTCGACTCGAATTCGGCACGTATACATTGACCAAGTAGAACTTTTCGTACTCCGCCGTAATCATGCGTCCCACATCGTCGAACTCCTCGTTGCCAATGCCGTACTCCACATGTATGGGCATGATCTTGCTGTAAATGGCGACGCCTGCGTAGCCACCGGGCATGCACAACCAATAGGGATGGTAGCCTGGCAGCCGGGTCACCTCCTCCGGCAGCTGATCGTTGGCGCACTTGGTTTCCTTCAATCAATGCGAATTGGATAAGTGATTATTGTGCTATTTTGGCCGAAGGATTCCCTTACCTGCAGGCAAAAGATGTCTGGCTCCTCGAGGTCCACCAACTGCAGGCCGTCCTTCTTTAGCCAGGCCCTCAAGCCGGCCACATTCCAGCTGGAAATCTTTAAATTGAACTCCTTGTCGGCTGCCAGGGCGAAAGCGCCTTTTCTCCAATGCCTCATTGACTCCGCCCTCCATCGGCTTCTTGGCTTTCTTGGATGCTGGAAAACAGAAGTTGAGCACGTTTTGCAAGCTTTTCAATACGGCAGCACCACCGCAACCGGCCTGCTCCGCCATACTCATACTTTTCGAGGCATCCCCTTCCCCTCCATCCACATCCTCCTCGACAACCTCCGCCTTGGCGGCGGCCCTTTTTCGGCTGCGAACTGTGGAAAACAAATTGATTTAGAACGATGTGTTGGGTAGTTATTCGTAGGTACTTTCACCTGGTTTGCTCTCTACAGCCTCCCCGTTGTTCTCCTTTTCGACTGACGCCTTCTGCCCGCGCTTCTTGCTGGGCGCAGCCGTTGGCTCCTCTTCCTCCGCCTTCTTCTTTGCCCGCTGTTTAGTGGGCTTCTTGTCTTCGGCGCTAACCCCGTTTTCTGCAGCAGATTCTTCGATCTGCTTTGCCTTTTTGCCTCTTTTAGCGGCGGCTGCTTTGGGCGGGACTATATCGGAACTCCCGGCAGCCTCGGGTTCGGGTTGTACAGCCTTCGGCTTCCTGGTTCGTTTATTTTCTGCTTTTGGTTCCTCCTCTCCCTCGTCCTCCTCTTCCAGGGCAGCGGTGATTTCCGAGTCAGCCAGTCCCTTGGGTGCACGTACCCGCTTGGCAGCTGGCTCAGCTTTTTTAGGCTTGGTCTTGGGGGCTGGCCCTGGTTCTGCCTCCTCTTCGATCTGCGATTGGGGTGGATCTTTCTTGGCCCGTCGCTTTGGTGGCTCTGCTGCGCCTTCCTCCGACAATCCACCGTTGGCTTCTGCCGAAGACTCCTTTCGCTTGCGTCCCCTTGCTTTTGGCTCCTCGACAGCAGGCGTCTTCTCGCGCTTCGAACGACCCCTAGACGGTGCTGGCGGTGCCTCCTCCTCCTCTGTAGCGGGGGTGGGCTCCTTCTTGGTTCGCGACTTGGATGCCTTGGCGGCTGGTGGATCAACCTTCTGCTCGCCTTCAGCACTCACCTTCTTGGCGCGTCCCTTCGGCTTGGCCTCTGCATTTTCTGCGTCTGTATCCTTTGGCTGCTTCTTCTTGCCCCGTGCAGCTGCCGGCAGCGGCTTCTCTTCTCCTACTTCCGGTGCATTTTCCGCGACTTCTCCAGCTGTCGTCGCCTTTGGCGCTTTCCTTGAGCGTGCCTTTCCCTTCGCCGGAGCTATGGCCTCGACCGCCGAGCCGGCTGAGGCGTTTTCATGGGTGTCGTTGCCATTTGGAGTGGGGTCAGCGGGCTCAGACACCGCCGTCTCCGCTTGTTTCTTTACGCTCTTTGCGCGGGGCATTTTGCAATAGTGTGGAACGCGTTAAATGCTCTGTACAGACGGGATTGTATTTACTTTCAGAGTTGTTTTTCTTTCCAGAGTCTTGTCTGCGCCCTTCTGCGGACCAAAAACAACAAAAAAGAACTGCGCGGGCAACGCGCGGCGAGACTTAAAGAAGCCGGTTTTAGTGTTGGAAAAGGGACGAACGATATCGAACGATATCACCACTGCTTCTGGTCCGCCGCTGGAAAAATGGAGTTCGAAATGTAATTAAACGTCACTGCCACAAATAAAAATAAACTCATAAATCGCCTAAAATTATAACTTACATAAAATAATGTTTTACTTAAGAGATAGACAATTTATAAAAATTTAAAAATTATCAGGATCTATTTCGAGAATCCCATGTGCTTAAAAGGGTTGAACCGGAATACTTGACATTAAATTAATTTATAATGCACCGGGGACTCCGTTCAGTTGATCCAGGTAAACTCTGGATAAATCGCGGCTCATTGAGGATGTACCACCTTCTTGTGTACGTCCATGAATGACGAAAACGGTCGCGCTTACCAACACTGGTTGGAATAAATTGCTAATACATCCCCGCTGCGGCAATTTTTTAAATATTCGTCCAAATTTGTTTATTTATTTGCTAGTTTTGTATTTAATTCGAAGAACCAAACTATTGAAAGATTTAATTAGTTTACCGAAGACAGAGTTTGGGACAAAGGGGACGACAAGGAGACAAAGTTTAACTTTTGCGTTATTCGCTTGATCTATGTAAAGGCTGCAAGATGCCAAGCGAAATAATTACCCTGCAGCTGGGGCAATGCGGCAATCAGAGTAAGTTTATTTGTCGAAGAAAAAGGCTCCCAACTTACGTTGATCATTTGCAGTTGGTTTCGAGTTCTGGAAGAGGCTGTGCCTGGAGCATGGCATTTCGCCGAGCGGCGTGCTGGAGGACTTTGCCTCAGATGGCATGGACCGCAAGGATGTGTTCTTCTACCAAGCGGACGACGATCACTACATTCCGAGGGCCGTGCTGCTGGACTTGGAGCCGAGAGTGATCAACACCATAATGGGCTCCGCTTACTCCAAGGTAGGTGTTTGTCGAAAGCCTTAGATATTGGTTGACTGAAGGCATTGTTCCCTTTGCAAGCTCTACAATCCGGAAAACGTATACCTGTCGAAGCACGGTGGCGGCGCCGGCAACAACTGGGCATCCGGCTACAGTCAGGGCGATAAGCTGCAGGAGGAGGTGTTCGACATCATAGATCGCGAGGCCGATGGCAGCGACTCGCTAGAGGGCTTCATACTCTGCCACTCCATTGCTGGCGGTACTGGCTCCGGAATGGGCTCGTTTATCATGGAGCGGCTGGCGGACCGCTATCCGAAGAAGCTCATTCAGACGTTCAGTGTGTTCCCCAACCAGGACGAGATCAGCGATGTCGTGGTGCAGCCGTACAACTCCCTGCTGACGCTGCGCCGCCTGACCAGTGCTGCGGACAGTGTCGTCGTCCTGGACAACACGGCTCTCAATCGGATTGCCTGCGACCGCCTGCACATCCAGAACCCGAGCTTCTCGCAAATCAACAACCTGGTCTCCACCATAATGAGCGTGAGCACCACCACACTACGCTACCCCTCGTACATGAACAACAATCTCATAGGGCTAATGGCTCCGCTGATTCCGACGCCCCAGCTGCACTTTCCTCATGACTGGCTACACGCCACTGACCAGCGATTCCGATCTGAACAGCCTACAGACAGTGAATGTGCGCAAGACCACCGTACTGGACGTCATGCGGCGCCTGCTGCAGCCCAAGAACATGATGGTGTCGACGGGGCCCGACAAGTCGAACCACCACTGCTACATCTCCATTCTGAACATCATTCAGGGAGAGGTGGATCCCACGCAAGTGCACAAGTCGCTGCAGCGCATACGCGACCGGAAGATGGCGCAGTTCATCCCCTGGGGTCCCACCTCCATCCAGGTGGCCCTCTCGCGCTCCTCGCCCTACGTGCAGAGCAACCATCGTGTGTCCGGCTTGATGCTGGCCAACCACACCAGCATCTGCTCGCTGTTCGAGCGGGCCCTCAACCAGTACGACAAGCTGCGCAAGCGCGGCGCCTTTCTCGACCAATTCAAGCGCGAAGACATCTTCAAGGATGACCTCAATGAGCTAGACGAATCCCGTGAGACGGTGGACTGCTTGGTACAGGAGTATGAGGCAGCCACACGAGCCAACTATTTGGAGTTTTCTGTTGAAAAGAGGATCGGCAGGGGGAGACCCTAGGACTCCGGATGACGGAAAGTCGCTGGCCAGCGGTACAGGCTAGCTCGGTGCTAGCTGCTCCCACTGAGTGCGTGCCATGCTATTTCTCGAATGCATCAATCATCCCTAAAATGAGATTTATATTCCCACAAAACGTATTGACAAGCTAACAGTTGTAGAAGTCGAATTTATGTTAAAGAAGTTGTGTTTTATAGTTGCTTTGTATTCAAGTACAATAAACTCGAAATTAAATATTGTTTTTGGCATATTTGTATTTTGAAAGTCTTTGAATTTCATCGAAACAGAAAAATGAGATATAGTGTCCAGGATACCGCTGTGAGGAAGCGGTAATAGTGTGCTTCAATGGGCTTTTTAAAACATAAAATGTAGGCCTTTTCCCAGGGCCTTTGTAAAAGTTAATACTTCGTTTGTATCAGCTGTGGTGGTGGTTTTCGATGAGATTGCTGTATGTCTTTGTTTTAATTAAATGCCTTCTCCTTAGCATCTTTGTTAAATGTAGCTCTCTGTGAAGAAATGGGACTCGATAAAAGTGAAAATTTTTTTATTATTAATTTTTACTCACTCTTGGATATTTTTTGTCAGTCTGCTATGGACGTCCGAGGCTTCCTGCCTGTAATGTAGGAGAGAGAATGCACTTATTGCTCATCCTCCACATCGAACTGCTGCTCGATGTCATTAATAATATCCTCCTCGTCATCTGCCCCAATTTCCTCGGCATCATCTTCCCCAACTGCCTCGATATCATTTTCCTCAACTGCCTCGGCCTCCGCCTCATCTTCAGCAATAGCCTCACACACCTCCTGCTCATCGTCGTCATCGCCTTGAACCTCGTCCAGAACGGTCATGTCGGAAATTTCCATATCGCCATCCTCTTCGGTCAAATCAACCTCAGGATGACTTTTAGGAGTTTCTTTGGGGGCCTTCTTTTTGCGCGCTTGCGGGATCAGCGGTGCTTTGGTAATGCGACAGGAGAGCTGCGCGAAGCGGTAGCTAACCTTCATGCCTCGCTTGACCAGCAGATCCATGGACTTGTCGCCAATGCTAATAGTCAAAATTTTTCCGTTCTGTGTCTTGAAACTGCGCACGAGGGACCAGTATTGGGACTGAAGGTCGGTATTCTGCTCCTTTATAAAACCCATCGTGACTTCGTCTGGCTCCTCGATTCCGCGCGGCACAAAGATAGTAATTCCCTTGGTGCCGGGAATTTCACCTTCCTTGTAGACGCGTAGGGATACCCCTTTGATGACGGTGATTTTCGGCACCATCATCTCCAGCCATTCCTTGGAGCGCTTGTCCAGGCAGGTCACTAGAAGCATACCAGGGCGATATCTGATGCCTGCAAAGTTCAGACTGTGAGTCCAGCCCTTGATCATTTCCTCGGTTATGGCGTTCTCGACCTTGGACAGCTGTTGCTTCTGCAAGACGTGCATGGGATGGTTCTCCGCCACTACGGCCACAGTCAAGCGATTTTTATTGGAGCTCACTGCTCCGGCTGGAGGCAACTCTGTGCCCTTCCTCGGCTTCTTCGGCTCCTCCCTAGCCTTGTCGTCAATTGGGCGCTTCCGTCCGCCTACAGCTGGGGAAAGATTGCACCGGAGGACCGTTTGGATAATTTCTCTTGTATTCCAGCACCTTGGCTAAGGCCTCCTCCGGAGTACACCCGCTTTCCAGATACCGATTGAACCATTTGCGCGAAGCCCCACTAAGGCCTGTGAGATCAAGATTCGATGTTTCCGAACGAGACTCCGGTTGAAGACGGCGTCCGCCCACAGCTGGGGAAGATTGCACCGGAGGACCGTTTGGATAATTTCTCTTGTATTCCAGCACCTTGGCTAAGGCCTCCTCCGGAGTACACCCGCTTGCCAGATGCCGATTGAACCATTTGCGCGAAGCACCACTAAGCCCTGTGAGATCAAGATTCGATGTCTCCGGGCGAGGCTCGGGTGGAAGACGGCGTCCGCCACTAGTATTTCTTCGCTCCACCTGCGCATTGCCATCCGCATAACGTCCGTCAGGCAGCGAGGAGTGTAGTGACTCCGGGTGTTTACGATTGCGATCCAAGACCCTATCTCGAGCGTCTTCCGGACTGCATCCCATATCCAAGTAGCGATAGAACCAGTCGCGCCCAGCGCCGTTGAATCCATGAAGAAATCCATCCATCTGTCCCTGCGGTGGCTCAATGATATCGCCATGCATCTGCACGTGCTGTTGCTGCTGCTGGATCCTTCTTGAGTCCGACCACTTGTCGCCGTTGGAAGGCCCTGACCACGAATTTGGAGCCGCTTGTGCGCCGCCACCACCTCTCATCTCGTCCCACTCAGACTGGTGGTCGCGGCTCCAACGAGTGCCGCTGCGCTGCGGAGCTGCCTGGAAGTCATTTGATGCTACGGGACGACGAGAGGTGTCCGCATATGGGGACCAGCCCGCTAATGATAGTGAAGACCTCTCGGGACCGGGATCCTGTGCCGACTGATACCCACCCCAGTTGTCGGAGTTGCCGTTGTTGCCCCCGCGGCTGTTCATCCAGGGCTTCTTTTGCTTGTAGCTCGAGTCCATTGTAGAATCACCTCTACCGGAACCGAAATCAAAATGTAATTGAAAGCGTTCACGTACTGGGAAATAGTAATTTAATAGCAAAAAACCCCAGTTTCCAACTAGAGACTGCCAGTCTCGCTGTCAGCGAATCCTTAATGTTCGTGACACGGCACGCGACAGTGAAATCACAATTTAGTGTTAATAAAGTGACTTTTGATATTTTTTTGCTACAGTGGATATCCAGGAGGTCTATAAATATTCGAGATAAAAGAATCTGTATCTATTTTTAGATATACAAGATCTGAAGCTTGTCTACAGAATTACTCATTTTAGTTTAGTGCTTTATTTGTGAGAACTGACTACGCATTCAGTGGCTAATATTTTCAGTAAAATTTTTCGTAACTTTGCTTTGTTAACTATTGGGTGATTTAATTTCCTATAATTTATAGTTACCTTATTGTTTACTGTTGTAGTGTTTCAAGGGTCAAATTCGACATTTATTGAATGAAAGAAAATGCGAAGCTGTCACTATCCTGTCACGGTTCCATCTCTTGTTGCTAAAGCTATAAGTACCAGTGCTGCCAACTTTTGAAAAATTATGGCAAGAACGCTAGATCTAGTAAGGAAATAGCTAACTTGGCAACACTGGTCAACACAATGCATTTAAAAATTTTTATGTAAATATGTACACAACTTAAAATGGATTCAAACGAAGTAAATGTGGATCTGGAGTCGGGAGATCAGCCCAAGATTTCTACATTTGCTGTGCTAGATCTGGAAACGACGAACTTGCCTGCTTACAATAATAATCGCGTTGGCATTACGGAACTCTGCATTTACGCATTTGAAGCAGCTCTTCTGAAGCAGGATTACTCGGTAAAAGGGGCCAAGGATGTGAGTCAGCAGGGGCAGGATACCTTGCCAGCGGCACCGCGTGTGCTGCACAAGCTAAATCTGCTCTTCCAGCCCTCTATGATGGTGCATCCAGAGGCCGAGCTGCATACAGGTTTGTGGGTTTACAATAGGTAGGAAATTATGTTCATGTCAATTTCATCACAGGACTGAGCAACTATCTGCTTGAGCGGGAATCCAAACTTGACCGGGACTCCGCACAACTCATCATCAGCTTCATAAAGCATTTGCCAGCTCCCGTTTGCCTGGTGGCCCACAATGGTTGGGGCTTCGATTTCCCTATTGTGAGGAAGGCCTTTGAAAAGGTCAACTTGGAGCTCCCCAGTCCGTGACTTGTGTTGATTCACTTCGTGCCTTTTTGGAGATTGACGACAAGCGCTTTAAAGAAGAAAGTATTATAAGAGAACCCGCGAAAGCAGAGCAAAAGGATCCTGAACCTGAGTGTGAACCCGAACCCGATAAGGAAGTCCTTTCTGACGGAAGGACTGAGCCCATCAAGCTGCCCGAACTAGTCAAGGAAGTCGACTGGCAAACCAGAAACGAAACGACTCCAAAGCGTCCGATTCTAACGCCTTCCCAAAAGGCTGCGAAACGCAAGCAGCTTTCCGATGAGGATGATGACTTACTGGAGTCTCAGACGTCAGCCAAGCGTACACTGAAGGAGTTCAGCTCGAGACGCCTGTTGTTCAGTGGATTAAAGTGTGCCGAGACCAAGCGCTATCCGCCACGCCTTAAGTACAGACTGGGAAGCCTATTTGCCAGCAGATTCAACCGTCCTGCCACTAATGCTCACCAGGCGGAGGCCGATGTAGCCATGCTCACCAAGCTCATACAGCACTATGGCATGGACTTCCTGGCTTTTGCCGAGGAGCAGGCCATTCCATTCCACCAAGTTAAGCCACTTGGTTCGTGACCACACTGGCCGCCATTAATACTCCACATAACCGTAACACCTTGCATGAACAGTCCTTTTATTGTGTGGCAAATAAATGCATGATTTTATATATTTTTTATACACAATATATTGTGCAGTTTATGAAATTCAGGGAAGTGCTTAAGGGGAACTTATGATTTCCTATTCAATATGTTTATAGCGTGGTCGGGGACCATTACTTAAAATAAAATAATTAACGGGATCGGACAAAATCATAGAATAAAAAAACTATACCATTAACTCGTGTTTGTTTTTCAATTTAATATATATTTTATAATTTATTGATATACATCATATATTTGTATTCAGACACTACAACGTACTTTGTATATTATATCATAATTATTAGTACCTTTAAATTTAACTAAATTACACTTCTCTGAATTCGCCGTTTCTTTTTATTTCTATATTATGGTAAATATAAAAGAATGCAATATAGACAAAAACAAATTCATAGCGCTTTGTTGCTATACTTCGTATCCTCATTGCTTTTGTGTTTTTACATTCATATAAATTAATGCATAAATATAGTAGTGAGAATTTGTAGTTGGTTTAAAAGCTTTTCAAACGACTTTGTTGCATCGTAGGCCACATACACTGACTGCACACTTCCATAACCTGCTGCTGTACAATTTAATAGTAAAAAAATATTGATTTATACACAAACGTTGTCTATGATTAATGTTGGGCTGGTATTGCCGCTCAATTCATGATGATGATGCATCGCCTGATCTGTGCCAATGGGTGTGACATTATGTAGTCTATATAGCCGCTAGGTATTACTTGTACATGGTGTATATAGAGCTACGCTAAACGTATATTGTATGCAGGTGTGTTTGCTTGCATCCGTGCTTAAGACTAGGCATTTTATGTACAAAAGACGCATAGTGTGTTCCGTGCCGCCCTCTCAGGTCTGCGTGCGTCGCTCGTAGTCGCTGCTGCGCCTGTAGTCGGCAGGATAGTCACGCGGCATCACAGCGTAGCCGCGAGGATCGGTCCGATAGACCGATGGTGGAGGTGGTGGCAAGCCGGGAACGACTCCGTTCGGCATGTAGTAGTTGGGCGGCAGGTAATGGTTCGAGTAAGCATGAGGCGGGAGATGGCCAGAGGGGAATCTGAATTAAGGAGTTAAATCGAATGTGAATTAGTCCGTTAATCGGATCATCATATAATGCGATTTACCTGCGCTTATCGGGACGACGGTCGCGATCGCGTTCGCGGTGATCCCGATGGTAACCTCCTCCCGAGGCTCCGCCACTGCGCGGATACCCAGCCTCGTAGCGATCGCGCTTGTATTCCAGGTTGTACCTGCTTAAGCGAACTGAATTAGGAAATGTCCAAAACATGTCACAAAGATCTTGAGACAATTACCTCTCGCGGGAATGCCACCGCTCCATCTCTGGCGTGTAGCCCGATGGAGGTGGTGGTGCATCATAGCCGCCCCGACCCCCTCCTCCTCCTCGACTGCTGTTCGGCGTCGAGGGCGAGTTGAGGCCTTGCCGGCGGCCACCTTCGTAGCCAGCTCCACTACTACCTGGAGGTGCGCCACTAGCGCCAAAATAGTCGCCGCCGGCGCCGCGATGGTGCTTCTTGCGATCCTCGTGGCGCTCCATGTTCTGTCGCTTAAAAGACGACATTGACTTTAATTGTTCGCTAATGCCGCCGGCCCCGGGAATTCCAGATACTCCGCTGCTGGCATCAGCGGCATCATTCTCGTCTCTCTTTCGCTTCAGCGGTGAGTCATTGGCGAATCGCCCGCCTGTGGAAGGAGTTCCTGTGTCCAGATAACGCGCCCCACCTGAACGCTCCTTGTCCTTGTCCTTTTTCTTTTTTTTACCGCCGCTCTTGTCCTTTTCCTTCTCAGTCGAGACCCCGTTTCGCTTGGACTTGCTGGGACTACCCGCCGCTGAGTCCTTGGCCTTTCCCTTCCCTTCTTCCTTGCCACCTTGCGTCTGCTGCTTGAGCGCATGCTTGTAGATCTTGAACAGACGCTTGGCGTCCAGCTCCGTGAACTTGGAGACAAAGTACCACAGGTTGCTGCGCCACTCCTTCTTTTCCGGCTCGCCGTACGGCTGCAGGCAGACGTCGATCTGTCTGCCGATCTGCAGCAGACAATCCCTCGTGTGCTGCAGCTGGTCCTGGTCGGACAGGCTCAGGTCTGGCTGGTCGAGAGCCTTCAAGGCCTTCTTCACCGGTCGCATTTTCTCCTTGCACTCGTTGAATATGCTGGGATCCAGGTCGCCCAGCACTTCCAGGGCGCGCGGCTCGTTGTTGGCCGTAAAGTGCATCGGCTTGTTGCCGTTGTTGTCCGAGGCGCTCGTCTTTTTTGTCCGCGCCTTGGACTTTTTGGTTTTCTTCGTGGTGCCACTGCTGGACTGATCGGCGGATGGGATGTTGTGCGGCGAGGAGGTGGAGTGATCCACTTGACTGGCATTGGCAGTCTCAGCGGCAGTGGCGGCCTCATCGGCATCCTGCGACTTACCGTCGGCATTCGAGCTGCTTGCTGCCTGAAGGCTGGCCGCCACAGACTTGGCGTCGTTGGTGGGCCGCGATGCCCGGGGTCGACGCTGGCGACGCCGCTGGCCGCCCTTGGTCAGCTCAACGTTCTTTTTGATGATCTTGAGCAGGTACTCGGCACGCGTCTGCAGCTGCTTGGCCTGCGGCTTGCGCGTGTCGTTTAGCAGGATCTTGTCCGTGAGTTTGAGCGTGGGATCCAGCTTCATCTGCTCCCAGGATCCGATGCCATACTGATAGATGCCGCACAGCAGCTTCGTGTCCTCTTCGTTGCTCCAGTCGACGTCGAAGAGTGGGGCGCGCGTCTTGATGTTGAAACTCCACTGCAGCCGCTCCTCGGCTGCGCTGGGCATGATCTCGTTGAGCGGCTGCAGCTCCTGCTCGCAGGTAAGCAGCTTTTTGGCGTTAAAGGAGACCCCGCCCAGCTTGACCGAAAAGGTGGCGCGGGCGCGTCGCTGTTTCGCACCCGCCGTCTCGTCCGTTGTCGCCGCAGTCTTGTGCTCTTCCTCCTTGTGCTCGTCCAGGAACTGAACGCAGCGGTCGTGCAGCATCTCGCCGAGGCGCTTCAGTTCGGCCAGTGGCTTCTCCTGCAGCTCGGCATCGCATGCGATGGCCTCCATGCGGTTGAGAGGGGCGGGGAATTTCTTGTAGCTACGGATAAAGCGCCGCAGCTCGGCGTCGGTGAAGCCAATGATTTTCTCCTTCATGGTTGGACGTCCCCGCTTTCGGGGTCGGCCATCGTCGCCGCTGCCCTCAGAGCCCAACTCGTAGTCCGAGTCTCCCGAATCGTCCGCCTGTTGCTGCTGCTTGCCCTTGGCCCCTTTTCCGCCTGCCCCCCGCTTCGTCTCTCCCTTGCGTGGCGGCGGTTGCAGTCTTCCTGCGCGGCGGCAAGTATAGATCCTCCATTTCCTTGGCGCGCTCCTGATCCTCGATCACTTTTCGGAAACCCTCAGGGATAATGTCGTCCCAGTCCTTGCTATCGTCCTCCTCGTCGGCGGCATCTTGCTCTGCCTGCTTGTTGGCCGCAGCTTCGCTGGGCTCCTCCTCAAAAGCTGCTATGCTGGCCACCTTGAAGGCGGATAACAAGTCGTCGCCCGGCATCTCCGGGTCCTCGTTGCGGGTCTCGGCCCGGCGCAGGATCTCGTCAATGTCGCAGACCAAGTCGTCGTCGTGCTCCTGCTCGTCCTTGAACAGCTCCTCGGCGCCGAACTTAAGGATAGCCGACAGATCGTCCTTGTTAAAGGGATTCGAATTGGAAGAGTGCCCGTTGCCGCTCTTGTCGAGAACGGTGCGACCCGTGGTATCCATCCGCTGGATGACCAGGTGATCCAGCACCATCTTCTGCTTGGCTCGCTCCACGATCTGCTCCTCAACCGATCGAGCGGTAACCAGGCGATAGATGTTGACCTGGTTCTTCTGCCCAATCCGATGGGCTCTCGCCTGGGCCTGTAAATCGTTCTGCGGATTCCAGTCAGAGTCGAAGATGATCACCGTATCGGCAGTGGCCAAGTTAATACCCAAGCCGCCGGCCCTTGTGGAGAGCAGGAAGCAGAAGTCCTGACTGCCCTCGGCGTTGAAGTGATCCAGGGCCTGGCGCCGCATCTCCCCCTTGATGCTGCCGTCCAGGCGCTGGAAGGGAAAGTGACGCTTCTGCAGGTAGTCGGCGAGGACGTCCAGCATGCGTACCATCTGCGAGAAGATCAGCACGCGATGGCCCGTCTCCTTAAGGCGGCACAGCAGCTTATCGAGCAGCACCAGCTTGCCGGAACCCTTGAGCAGCGTCTGCAGCGCCTCGTCCTGCTGCAGGCCCATGAGCTCGAACTCCGAGGGTCGAATAAGAGCGGCGTGGTTGCAGCACTTCTTCAGCTCGATGACAATGTTCAGGAAGGTGGAGGTGCTGCCGCGCTTCCCCTTGCGCAGCGCATCAAAGTTCTTGGTGAGGATCCACTTGTAGTACTGCTTCTGCAGGGAGGTCATCTCGACCCGTAGGATCTGCTCCACCTTGGCTGGCAGCGACTTCTCCACGTCCTTCTTCACTCGACGCAGGATGTAGGGCTCCAGCTGCTGGTGCAGTCGGGTGTACCCCTTATCCTCGGCATTGCCGTGCTGCACCTCAAAGTTCTCCCACGTATCGAACTTCTCCGGCATGATGAAGTGCAGCAGGGCCCAGAGCTCCTTGAGCGAGTTCTGTAGCGGCGTGCCCGTAATGAGCAGCCGATGGTTGGTGTCGAACTCCTTGAGCGACTTGTACAGCAGCGAATCGTCATTCTTGAGCCGGTGCGCCTCGTCCACGAGCAGGGCTGCCCACTGAAGCGTGCCCAGGAACTGCTTGTCCTTCAGCACAATCTCGTAGGTTGTGAGGATGCAGTTGAACTTGAGCCGCTTGGAGCCCTCGAACTGCCACTCGTACTGCTGGATCAGCTCGCGCGACTTGATGTCGCCCAGGTAGGTCACCACATTCATGTCCGGCGCCCACAAATCGAACTCCCGCTGCCAGGCGGTCATCGTGCTCAGAGGCACCACGCACAGGAACGGCCCGTAGAGGTGGTGGATCTTGAAGAGCGAGTAGAGGAAGCAGATCGTTTGAATGGTCTTGCCCAGGCCCATTTCATCGGCCAGGATCACAGAGTTCTCCTTGCACCACGAGTGGAGCAACCAATTCAGGCCGTCCATCTGGTAGTCCCTGAGCACCAGGCCTGGCACCAGGAACTCTGGCTGGTTCTTGATTCGCGAGAACTTCGGGCGATACTTGAGCACGCGACAATGGCGAGATGGCGTGCACTTGGAGCACTCCCGTTCGCTGAACTGCTCCGCACAGCGCTGCCACTTGCGCAGCACCAGGGCGGCGTCCTCCCACGTCGACTCGGCGTACGGCAGCGACTGCCACTTGCACAGGTACTCCTCGGCCCCGTCGTCCGGCTTGCAGCCCTTGGCAATGATGCGATCCACGTTGTTGTACGACTTGAGCAGCTCGTGCTGCAGCTCCATTTGGCATTCGAAGTAGTCAATGTCCTCGGGCCCGGCATAGCGGCGCCAATATGCCTGATCCTGCTCCTTTTTGATGAAGTTGTCCAGCTTCTTCATGCCCTTGGCCTTCATATCTCGCAGGGTTGCCTCTGACTCCCAGGTGTTGTGGATATACGACCAGCCCTTCCACTTGATCAGGAACTGCGACTCTCCGTCCGCGTCCTTTTCATCGAATCCCGCATTCGGATCAAAGCCGTTCTCCTCAATGGCATAGATCGTCGTCTGGTTGCCGGTGCATCCCCTCTTGCCCACGCGCTGCGCCAGGATGCGCTCGATCGTCTCGCACTTCTCCTCCTCCTCGGCGGCGGCAGCAGAGGCGGCTGCCTGACTCTCATCGTACTCGCACTCCAGCAGGTCCTCCGAGTCGGTTGCCTCGTCCTCAGAGGCCTCCTTGTAGCTAACAGCGGCGGCTGTGCGACGCGTGGCGCAGCTGCTTAAATGAAAGGTGAACATAGGATACAGGTCAGGTCAAGGACACATCAGGAGATCGGAATAGATCATTACCGCTTGCTGGCATCGTCATCATCGCTGTCCTCGGAGCTGAAGGACTTCACCCGGCGTCGATGTTGCTGCTGCTGTGCCGGCTTGCTCCTGGAGGTAGTGGCTGCTGACTTGCGCTTCTGAGCGCCGGCGGACACATCGTCGTCGCTGTCGTCGCTCTCATCGCTTTCGTCCGAGTCCCATCTGGCAAATGAAAACAAAAGCTGTTGGCAAAATAGATTGGGAAACCGAAGGTTCGCAGCAGCCTCACGTTTTCTTTTTCTTCTTTTTGGGAGCTGGAGCTCGCTTAGCTTTGTCCGCAGCAGCAGTTGCTGGTGGCTTGCGCGCTTGGCGCGTCCGCTTGGGTCTGTAGTCCTCCTCTTCCTCCTCCTGTTTGAGAAAATGTGTTAGGAATGCTTATGGGCTACCTCCTCCTCAGATCCCGACTTACGCTGCTGCTGCTGGAGGATGTTGGAGAGACATTGGCAGAACTATCACTGGCAGAACCGTCGGCAGAGGCCTCGCTGGCTGGCTGCTCATGACCAGCCTCAGTCTCATCGTCCTCATCCTCGTCGTCCCGATCCGGCTTTGACAAACTGCTGCTGCTGGTGCTCGTGTTTGTCTTGTTGCTGTTGTTGTTGTTGCTCCCTTGGTCCCTGGGATCGGCTTGGCCATCGGCATCCGAATCGGAGTCGCTGCCACTGGACCCGGCACTGGAGCTGTCGTCCTCCTGGTCATCTGTGAATCCATTCGCCTTGCTGTCCGCCTGGGCGGCAGCAGCCGTTGGTGGAAAACCTGCGGCCACCGCCACCGACGATTTGGCCTCCGTCTCCGGCTCCGGGGAACTGCGTCCGTCGCTGGAGTTGCCAGAGGAGCTGTCCGAGTCCGAATCGGAGCCTGAGGAACCGCTTCCGCTGCCGCTGCCACTGCCACTGTGGTCGTCGGTTCCATTGGCCTCGTCTCGAGTGTCATCTTGTTCGTCTGAGCCAATACTATTCGCCGATTCATTGAGTGCCTGCCAGGAAGAAATACCAATCAGTCTAGGATGCGGTATATAGATCACGTGGAAAAGGCCCAAGGGATCTCTGGACCTGCTAAGGGCAGTGAAAACTTCTAAATATTACATAAAATACTCTGAAAATAATAACGATGGCTGAATGCATTTCTAAAACAGTTCCTTGCTCAGACAGATGTCTCCATAAGAGCCGACTAGAGGGAAAAAAGGACCTGAATCCTCCAGATAAGGGTTCCAACTCAAAAGGGCTAAAACCTTCATAAAATGATTATGTTCTTCCAATATATGATTAACTGCCCATTGACTAAGGAGGCTCTAAAGGTAAACCCGTGTGGAAAACCCTTCAAAGAAGTCCACACTATGGGATTCACAGGGCCAATCCTGTCCAGAAATTCATCTTAGGGCTCGTTTATTCGAAAAAATTGAAGGAAAGCCAAGAAACAATGATGGTCCTGGGGGGTTTAACGAGGAATGACTCGAGTACTTTACACAGAATCGCGGTAAACACGAACGACTGATCCTGGACAGCAAAACTATCAGAGATCCTTAAAAACAACCTGGTTTTGGGTCTCCAGGCCCTATGATTCCTTCAAAAAGTCTCTAAACTGAGGAAATATGCTTCTTAATCCGGAAAAAATAATTTTAAGCGATTGTTTTTGTGAAAAGGAGGCGGAATTAGCCCAAAAACAATGCCGGCTTCCTTTTGGCGGGTTCCGAATCCCAAGGAAATTGGCCAAAAATCTTTGAGAGAAAACTTTGCACCTTGTGATTTCTGATTACGTAATCGGTGAAAATTTTCAATTTGCTGCGAAAACCAGTGAAATCCATGCAATTTGAAGCGTTTTTATAGCCGTATCCAATAAAAACAAACCGAAAGTCTTGAATTTGAGCAGAATTTGCGAAAATGGGTACCCAATGTATTTTCATAAAATCCACTCTGTCTGCCACGTAGGAGTCTCGGGGAACAGTCTGGGGTCGTCAGAAGGATGCAACACGGTCTCGTTAATGGGTAAATCCTTACTTTTACCAAATGCCCCACTCGCAGCCGCAATGCCAGCCTCCCAAGTGCGGGTGTCTCGGCGACGAGGAGACTCCTATGGACTCTGGGGTTGAGCGGCCACGCCCACAAAACGGAGCGTGTGTTTCATATGTAGCACCTATTTCCAGTTAATACTCACACGACGACTGGGATGAAACTGATTTGGAGCGTTTCGTTTCGAATGATGGAAGAAATTCATAGTTTTTTCAACTTTTTCACACACACCGACGTTCGACATTCACAGCTTTTTCAAGGCCTACTCACCTGGCTCATTATATTGTCGTGGTAGCACCCCCAGTTGCCTTATAGCGCTCATTAAATACAGCCAATACACTTGAACACGGTCACTCTCAAATGTTTATGTTTTTCCAGCAAGCCACTTGTTTTTAAATGCACTTTTTCCAACACAAAAAGATCGTTTTTCACGTTTCATGCGTTTTTTTTTTCATGCGTCGCAGCAGAAATATCTCCACCATTTTGAATTAGTGTGGCCGTGCCATTTAAACTAGAGGTGGTCGAATAGCGATTGGGATGGGAGACCTCTCTAATAATTTATTTGCTATATATATTCTAGAAATATTATTAATATATAAATGATTATGTATGTATCAATATATCAATCGACCTTTGATGTATATTTCGAATTAATACCAAATATTAAATTATTAAATATAAATGAAAATAATTTTTCAAGTCTTAAAAACTTTTTTATTACAATTATTTGGCCGCACTTTTACTAGTGCTGCATTTTTTCTGTGTAAAAAGTACAGAAACATAGAGGAGAGAAAAAAATTGTGTTTAAAAAAATGCTTGTGAAAATACTAGATAATTTTAGTATTTTTTTGATTGCTGATGTGTGATTATTCGCAACTACCATCTACTAAAATAACAGCTGTTTTTTTTTTAAATCAAATTTCGTAACCGATGGCGAAACAAATATGCCTACCAAATTAGAGAATATACGTTAGATTCTTCAAGTTTCTCTGTTCTTCTGTAAGCCTGGGCCAAGAATCCAGAGAACTTCGAGTTTATAGAAATCTTGCTTGACGCGCCGGTCTCTTGTGGCGATTTGTGAAACATTCAAAATGTAGTATATTTCTTTGATGCAGACGGTCATATTGAAGTTCAAAAAATATCGACTACACTCGATAACTAATTGGACGGCACAGGTGTTTCCAAAGTCAGCTGTGGATGTGGACAAATTTACAATTTTGTTGTTTTGTGTTGTTCTTGTTCCGAAACTGCAATCTAATTAAATTATAAAATTGGACATGTAGCGCAGCTGAATATTAATAGTCAAACATGAAAGAAGTGGGCATCGCTCTTCCCAAGTCGCGAGGCGTGGGCGTTGGAGTACTCGCAGCCTTCCTGCTGTGCTTCATATTCTACTATTTCTACGGAGGTTACATGACGTTGGCCCTCTTCGCTGGAATACTCCTCAGTACGTAAGCAGAAGCTGGAGCAGTGACTTGGCATTAAGAACTATTCCCTTGCAGCGGTATTCTACTACGCCCAGGACCTGCTGCTTTATCACCCCGATCTGCCCGCTAACTCGCGAATTTACATACCCATTCCGACGATGCACAACCTGCCCCACATCACGGTCAGCATTAAAACGCCCGACGATGTGACACTGCACGCGTTCTGGATCAGCCAGCCGGAGGAGCGCTGCAAATCGGCCCCCACCCTGCTCTATTTTCACGGCAACGCCGGCAACATGGGCCATAGAATGCAGAACGTTAGTGCAGCTGGCAAACTTTGTTTTCTCCCCCGATCTTAAAATTCTACAATTCATTTCAGGTCTGGGGCATCTACCATCACCTCCACTGCAACATCCTGTTGGTGGAGTATCGCGGCTATGGCCTGTCTACCGGTGTTCCGACTGAACGTGGTCTGGTCACCGACGCCCGGGCAGCTATCGATTACCTGCACACGCGCCACGACCTGGACCACTCGCAGCTAATCCTTTTCGGTCGCTCCCTGGGCGGAGCAGTGGTGGTGGACGTTGCTGCGGACACTGTCTACGGCCAGAAGCTAATGTGCGCGATTGTGGAGAACACATTCAGCAGTATACGGGAAATGGCCGTGGAGCTGGTTCACCCCGCTGTGAAATATATACCAAATATATTGTTTAAGAATAAGGTGAGCAAGCGCACTGCACAAATGGAGATTTAAAAATCACCAAAATTCCAATGCCTTACAGTATCACTCCATAAGCAAGATTGGCTCGTGCTCGGTTCCCTTTCTGTTTATATCGGGCCTTGCGGACAACCTAGTGCCACCGCGCATGATGCGTGCCTTGTATACTCAGTGCGGTAGCGAGCTGAAGCGCTTGCTAGAGTTCCCTGGCGGATCGCACAACGACACCTGGATAGTAGACGGGTATGTCTCTGCTCGGCTCTGCTCTGATTTTGCATTCTAGCTTGCCTGCTTGCTTCCCTTTAGATACTACCAGGCGGTAGGCGGCTTCCTGGCCGAGTTGCAGCAGCAGCCAACGCCACTGCAGAAGGCGCCGGAGAAGAGCAATGTGTGGGTGGAGCTGGAGCATAAAATCATTGATGTGTAGATCCTGGTTACCCCAGCATCAAGTGTTCTTCTATTGACTGTGTTAACACTGCGAATGGTTAAATACTTACATAGATACAACCATATATATACAGATATATAGATGGACAGGAACGTGCTAGCGATGCCAGCTGTTCATTTTAAATAACTACGACTATGTGCTAAAGCAACTGAACAATTGCAGGAAACAGTATCCACATTAGAATTCGAATTTTTCCAAACAACTATCGATCACCGGCGCTGTTTAATTATAATTATATGTATAGCTATTTATACATTACTGGCAACTTAAGAATATGGAAATTAATCAGTATTTTACAAGAGAAAAACTGTTAGTCCATCAAGGCTTTCATCACTAGCACGTTTACAATTTTGTAAGCCGGTTCCATTTTTTAAATGTTACACTATTTAATTGTTAAGAACGTAACCTAAGATTAGGCTAGAAGGCTAACGCAACCCAGGTTATACAAATTGATAAACAATAAACTTAAACAATCGCTAGAATCCAGCGAAATCCTCATCTGCACTGTCATCGCTGAGCGGCGTGGATGGGCGCTTGCGACTGCTTGGCTTCTTTTCTGGTTCTCCTGACTCTTCTTCGGCTTCGGACGACTGAATCTCCTGGGCCTGGGATCGATGATGGAAAACGAATGAGACGCACTTGCTGTCAGTCCAGGCCTGGGCCAGGATGCTGTCGGGCAGGCCGCGATTGTTGGAGCAATGGAACCATTGGGACAAGTGCGATGTGCAGTCGGTGTCATCGGGCGGAGGCTTGGTTTGAATGTTCTGGACGCAGCGCTTGCACTTGAGTCTATTAAAGAGGAATGAAAATAATAGGTACATGTACATGATGTACAGAACTCACTACTTCTACTTACTTTTCGTGCGTGTCGGAAAGAACCTGCGGATCGAATCGGAACAAGTCCTTGAGGTCGTCGCGCGTAAAGTGTTTCTCCGCTGACTCGTTGTTGTCAATAATCGTACTGGACAGAGATTTCTTGTGGGTCTGCCGCTGCAAGATCTTCTCCTCAATGGAACCGCTCTAAATAAGAGATATTTCTATATATTACTCTACTTCGCAGAGCAACCAGGAATACTTACCGCCACTAGGCGATATATGTAACAGGGCTTTTTCTGGCCGTCGCGCCACACTCTGGCCATTGCCTGCTCATCGTTGGCGGGGTTCCAGTCCGGATCGAACATGAACAAGCGATTGGCACCGATCAAATTCAGGCCGCAACCGCCGGCCTTGCTGCTCAGCATGAACAGGAAACTGTCCGATTCGGGGTCATTGAACCTGTCCACAACCTTCGAGCGCTTCTTGATGGACATGGTGCCGTCGAGCCGGACAAAGTCGTACTTGCGCTTCCGCGCCAACTGCTCGAAAAGGTCAAGGGTCTGTGTGTAGTTGGAGATCAGAACGACCTTGTCATTGCCATCTGCGCGTATGGCTGCCAGCATGAAGTCGAGCAGCATGAACTTGCCACTCAGCTCCGGGTTGAGATCTCTGAATTGCAAATAAAGCTACAAATTGAGAGCTTGAGAGATATACCTATATTAACTTACTTTGGCTTGTAATTGCTCGGCAGCACGTTCTGCGAGTTTTCAAAACCCTTCTCCCGTGCCGAGATCTTTTCGTATATCAAATCCGGATGGCTGCATAGTTTCTTGAGGGTTGTGATGTCAGCCAGGGCCGTGAGCGAGGCCTTCTCATTGCAGTCTTAAAGGAAAACAAAACAGATTAGATATAGAGAGACTAAGACCTGGACATCACCTACCCGCCAGGCTGCGACGGACTTGATCCGATTTAAGGAAATTGGTGTACAGTTCCAGCTGAATGGGCGTTAGCTTGGCACAGATGACCATTTCGAACTTGACGGGCAGGTACTTGGTGAGAATCTGGTTGGTGCGCCGGATGATGCACTGATCGACCAGTCCGATCAGCTCCTGCGTCTTCTCGATCGCCCGCTGCCGCTCCCCGTCCGTCGAATCTGCATTCTGGCCCCGCAGAATGCTGTTCTCGAAGTTGCGCTTGAAGTCGGCCGCCGTGCCCAGCATCTCGGGATTGACAAAGTTCACCAGGCTGAAGTACTCCGTGAGATCGTTCTGGATGGGAGTGCCGGAGAGCAGGACGCGGCGCTTGGTCTTCAGGCCCATCAACGCCTGGTAGGTGAGGTTGTCGCTGTTCTTCAGTCGATGCCCTTCGTCGCATATCACCATGCCCACCTCGTACTTACAGAGGATCTCCGCGTAGATGCGGAAGGTCTCGTAGCTTATGAGCAGGACGGGTGTGCCCATTCGCGTGGAGGCGTTCATGGAGAACTGCTCGAGGGCGCGAATGGTGTTCTCCTTGGTTCCCCCCTCCATGGCCAGGCAGAGGAGTCGGCCGTGCAACCACTTGGTGAACTCCTTCTCCCAATTCTTCACCAGCGACGACGGCGACACAATGATGGCTTTGTTGATCGTCGGCTTGCACTCGGCGCTCTGCCGCAGCAGCGTCCACACCAGGGTGACGCACTGCAGCGTCTTCCCCAGACCCATTTCGTCGGCCATGATGCAGCCATTAAAGTTTCCCCGCTTGCCTTCGACGCACTCATACATGAACCGTACGCCCTCGCGCTGATGCGGCCGCAGGATGTTGCTCAGCAGCGGATCTACCACCACGTGCACGAGTATCTTGGTGGGATCCATTGCCATGCGCTCGTGCTCCGTGTAGGCGGGTGGCTGGTAAAGGACCAGGGCGTTGCAGGCCAGCGGATCGTGGAGGGGTCGACGGACGATGCAGCGGCGTACGCCGAGGCAGCGATTGCCCCCGTAATCCGGCACGTAATTGTCGATCGGCACCTTGAACTGCCGGGCCAGGACCTTGGCAATGGCCAGCTCATACTCGCTGTTGGCCGTGAAGCGAATGGGCAGTGGGATGTCCTTCGTATTGCTGGCATCGCGCAGGGCGGCGCTCTGGCGCTTCCTGTCCAGCTCCTGCTCGCGCTCCAGTTCCTGCTGGCAGGCTCGTTTGTTCTTCTTCAGCAGCGGCGGGGTGAATGAATGCCGGGAATCTGGGCGCTGGCCCAACCGTTGGCTGGGTGCCAGGCTGCGTCGCTGCAACGGATACGAATTAGAATAAGCGTGAAATAATTTTGTTTAGTTTTATTTACCATTTTATGAAATTCAAGACAAGTTAGCGCGAACACTGCTTGCCGTGAACTGCTTGATGCTCAATAGTCTGGTCACACCGAACGCTGGTATATTTACAGCTAATTTAGATTGTATAGAAGGCGAAGAATTAAAAAAACTCACATGTATTTATCTTTTAATGTTTATTTTTAAATCAATAAAATCTATATTATCCAAGTTTCTTGATTCACCAGCCCCCGTTTTAAAATATTTTATTTAATATACTTATCAGGGATTTTGGTATTTTGAGAGAGTCCAGCCGCAGTCACACTTCCGCGGCAAGTGGTTTTTTTCGTGCTAAAATAGGGGAATCTGCAGTTTTGATAAGGAAAATATTATCCGACACTTGCCAGCAAAGCATAGTTCTGGTCTCGCTAAGATCTACAGCCGCCGTACGTTGGAATTGGACTGCTCCGGCGATCGGCTGGCAAGGAGAAAGAGCAGCACAGTCACCGTCACTGTGCTCCGTTTCGTTGCAGTCGTGGTGTTTTGCCATTGGAACAGAAAAAAACAGCAAACGAGATTATAAATAACCGCAATGTGTTGTTCTAAGACTTTGGAGGTGCACTGCTGCTGAGGGAGGAGGAGGAGGATGCAAGTTCCAGAGAACGAGTGCACGAAAAAGTACACAGGCATTGCTTGCTGCGTACTACTACGGTCAGAATTAATAAAATTGGGTCGATCGACGTTTCGGACTGTGGCAACTCTCGGACGACGAAATTATTTGTTAAATTGTGTTTTGGCCCAGAGAGCTAATTATGCGTTTGCTGATTCAATTAAGTTGCAGCCGTTGATTTAAAAGTTAAATCAAGCGGACAACGGGCCCAAAGCGGAGTCAACAAAAGCGGCTCGCAGCAGCGCGCGGTAGCGGAGAGACGAAGAAGCGGACGCAACGCAACGCAAGCCAACGAAATTGTTTCAACAGCACGTTCAAAGTGAAGGTCAACGTCACAACGGAAGCCAACGACACCGCAGCGGCAAGTCTGGCGGCCGTAGCCCGAACCGAAACCCAAAGCGAGCCACCACCATCACCCTCAATCGCAGTAGTCGCCACCGCCGCCGACGCTACCAGCTAGCGGATCTCAGTCCGGGGCCAAAGCGCGACCAGCAGCACCATGTCTCTCTCCCCCGCCTTCGCCCACGGCCAGCGGCTGCAGCTGCTCACCTTCGGGGGGGCCCTGCTCATCCTGGTGTGTGTCCTTGGCACTGAGACCTCCATGCCCACGCAGAACATGTCCCACAAGGAGCGGGCGGAACTGAGGTAATTAAGTGGGTGCATAATTTTAGTTAAATATTTCCCCTTAGGGAATAGGTTAGGCGTAATGATTTTGGGCTAATTTGGAGCTTACGTCTAGTTATTTTTCATATAATCACTCAGTTTGTGGGCTTAGGCTTTCTTTCGCCAACCAACTGATTATAGATTAACTTATCACGATGCTAACATATATATTTATCAGTAAACTACATCGATTGCTGTTTTTTGTTTTATTTATGTATGAATATGAATAAAATAGGTCGTTTTTGTAGAAACTTTAAGTTCTTAAATTGTTTTTATTTTATTTTATTTTATTTATGTTTTTATTTATTTTTTAACCTTTCTAGGCGTTGTCTTAAAAATATTCTTAAGCTATATAGCGAGTTTAGTATAGATTTAATACTTAAAAGTAGTATAGCGTTTAGTATTGATTTAATACTTAAAAGTAACAAATGTATACTTAAACGTATTGTTTTTCTACCCTTTATTTTTAAGTATGTATTTTAGAGTATTATTTTTATACGAACCTACATTCGATAACATATCACGTTAGCTGTAACTTAGTGCCCTTTAGTTTGCCGCGTTACTGATTTTTCTCAAGTCTTGAAGCAGATTAGTATAAGTTTTATACTTTTGTAGTATCAAATTAATATGCATAATATTAAGAAATTTGTAATACTTAAGAGTATAGAAATCATGTAACAATAGTATAGTTTCTATGACGATTTTTTCGGCTTTCAAAACCATCGTAATCTTTAAAATTTACAAATGTTTACGCTATAGATAGTTAAATAATAGTTGGGAAGAGTAATAATAAATACTACAAATACTACAAAATAAATAATACAACTTGAAAGGAAATAGCCGTGGGTGAAATTGTATATGATTGAAAATATTTATTTTTAGTATTCTCTGCATTAATCGTGTTATTTGCTTTTAGGGAAGAGGCTCGGGATATGTTTTATCATGCATATCATGCCTACATGGAGAACGCATATCCCGCCGACGAGCTGATGCCGCTCTCCTGCAAGGGAAGATATCGTGGAGTGACACCCTCGCGTGGCGACATGGACGATATCCTCGGAAAGTAAGAAGATTAAATCAAATCAAATCCAGTCCCAGCTCTTTACTACTTGTATAATCTATCCCTTAAGCTTCTCCATGACCCTGGTGGACTCTCTGGACACTTTAGTGCTGCTGGGCGACTTCACGGAGTTCGAGCATGCCGTAAAGCTGGTCATCCGCGACGTTCAGTTTGACAGCGACATTATTGTGTCCGTTTTCGAGACAAACATCCGTATGGTCGGCGGCCTGCTGTCGGCCCACATCCTGGCCGAGTATCTGCAGAAGCATGCGGACGTGATGCACTGGTACAAGGGCGAGCTGCTGGAGATGACCCGCGAGCTGGGCTATCGCCTTTTGCCGGCATTTAACACGTCCACGGGCATTCCGCATGCCAGGGTTAACCTGCGCCTGGGCATGAAGGACCCGCAGTTAAAGAAGTCGCGGGAGACCTGCACTGCCTGTGCGGGCACAATCCTGCTGGAGTTCGCCGCCCTGTCCCGGCTGACTGGCGATCCCATCTTCGAGGTGAGAGCCCACGCCGCCATGGATGCCCTGTGGAAGCTAAGGCATCGCGGCTCCGACCTCATGGGAACAGTGCTGAATGTCCACTCCGGGGACTGGGTGCGGCGCGACTCAGGTGTCGGGGCCGGCATCGACAGCTACTATGAGTACCTGTTCAAGTCCTACGTCCTGCTGGGCGACGACAAGTACCTGGCCCGCTTCAACCGCCACTACAACGCCGTGATGAAGTACGTCAGCGAGGGGCCCATGCTGCTGGATGTGCTCATGCACAGGCCGCATGCCAAGTCGAAGAACTTCATGGACTCGTTATTGGCCTTTTGGCCAGGCCTGCAGGTGCTATCGGGCGACCTCAAGCCCGCAGTGCAGACGCATGAGATGCTCTACCAGGTAAGGTTTTCTTTCTTTTTTTTTTTCATTTTAATTTCATTAAGGCTACAAGTAAAGACTCTTTCTTTGTATGCGCCATCCATTGATATTTGTTCTTTCATTTACAGGTTATGCAAATGCACACGTTCATTCCAGAAGCCTTCACCGTAGACTTTCAAATCCATTGGGGCCAGCATCCCCTGCGACCGGAGTTCATAGAGTCCACGTATTTCTTGTACCGCGCCACTGGCGATCACCATTATCTGCAGGTGGGAAAGCGGGCCTTGAAGACGCTTCAGCAGTACGCCAAGGTGTCGTGTGGCTATGCGGCCGTCAATGATGTGCGCACCGGCAAGCACGAGGATCGCATGGACTCCTTTGTGCTGTCCGAGACAATTAAGTACCTGTTCCTGCTGTTTTCGGATCCGCAGGATCTGATAATCAACGTGGACGAGTTTGTCTTTACCACAGAGGCGCACCTGCTGCCTCTGTCCATTGCCCAACTAGGGAATGCCACGTTTAGTGAGTATATTTTATATGGGAGGTAGTCTCTTATGTATATATTTTATAAATTCCTTTCCCTTATACATTTCCTACAGGCTTTCGGCAATCGGACGAGCACAATGTTCTCGACTTCATGCGCACCTGCCCCAGTTCCAATAAGCTTTTTCCTGAGAAAGTACGCAAACCATTGCGCAACTTCATTACGGGCTCGTGCCCGCGCACCAACAGTGGAAAGCGACTCAGCGCCCTGGATTTTCAAGCAAGCAATGCAGATCATCTGCGAGCTGTTTACGACATGGGCATCACCATGGTTTCGGTAGGCGACCGCAGCCAAGGCAAGGTGCGACTGTTTCATAGTTTCTATAATGTAAGTTTTATTTCGTTTCCGCTTTTTGGTTTCGTTTGCATAACGTTTCGACATCCTGGGTCATTTTCGACACTTTCCGGGCACTTTCGCTTCCTCCTACTCCTCCACTACCATTTGATCATCCATCCCTCACTCACCCATAACCACCGCTGAAAATTCTCAATGTGCTCCATGTTCTCATGCAGGCCAAGAGCCACGAGGAGGGCGAAATGGGCTTGCAGTTCATGCAGGAGATGCTGGAGCTGACCAAGATGCAGAGCATGAATCAGCTGGCGCAGCTACAGGTGCGTGAGCCTAGCATTTTAATTAAAAATCGATCTATAATCTGCTTATTTTTGCATTCCACAGGCGGTGGCCTTTGCCACCGATGAGAAGACACAGGACTGGACCGCCCTGATGGCCGGTCCATCGCATTTTAGCCCCGAGCTAATCGGGGAGCAGTTCGTAGAAGGTGACTTGGTGATGGCCAAACCGCTTCGTGCCTGCGAAGAGCAGCTAGAGAATGGCGAGGAGGCAAGGGGCAAGGTCTTGGTGGCCGAGCGCGGCGATTGCACTTTCGTGAGCAAAGCGCGCCTGGCCCAGAAGGCGGGCGCCGCAGCGCTAATTGTCTGTGATAATGTACCGGGTTCTTCCGGCGAGACGCAGCCGATGTTCGCCATGTCCGGCGACGGCAACGACGACGTCCTCATTCCGGTTGTATTCATGTACAGCGTGGAGTTCAACAAGCTGTCGGCCGTAATGCAGCAGCGACGCAAGCAGCCGCTGCGCGTGCGGGTCATGCAAATGGTGGAGTTCAAGCGTTGGCAACTGGCCAGGGAGCAGCGACGCAATCAGACTACGACGGGAACGACGCAGAAACCAGATAAGGAGTTGTAGTGACCCCCGGCTGCTCCAGCGGCCCCAAAGTAGTTTTCGCCAAAATAGATGTATATTTTCACTAATATTAACAATTTGTAAACTAATTTGGAAATTCTTGTACTTTACTAGCCACGTAAGTAAGCCCCGAATGAATGCCGCGCGACGTTGACTCTTCTGTTGAGGGACTCTGCATTTCTTTTCGTGGTTCTCAGGTTAGCAAATTAGCTTCCTAGTGGCAATCGTGTTTAGAAGGCCACACACACAACCTGAACAATTTTTAGAGATGGATTTTACTTGTTTCTTGTAAGTAAAACTTGTGTACATACAACATCTTATATCTTAACAACTAACGAGAAAATAATTAAAGATTAATTGTAAGATAACGTAGCGAGTCGGGAGTATAAGCTAAGCCAATTTGTAGTTGAAATTGTTTAGTACATAGGCATTAAAAGAGTATAAAATTTACAAATAAAAAAGTTATTTATTGTGTTTCTTTTAGTATAAAAAAGGACCGCCATGGGATTGTGGAAAGTCTAGCACCGCCCAACAATTTTAAATATAATCCCCAACCAAAGGTATTGATTTATTCAAGATACCAAAGACCAACAATCACTAAGATGCCGAACGACCATACATTTGATTTGCAGTATGGAAGCTATTTTTCGGTTGGCGACAAAAATCGATTTCTCTCTTTATAAAATTTAAAAATAAAATGCATTTCTGCACTCAGCGATCGGCAACGTTCAGGTGAGGTCGGCTTTCATCCAGGCTTCCAAAACCTTCTTAAGCTGATAGACTTCCGAGACCCCGCTATCCCTATAGACTTTCGACTATTAAGTTTAAATAATGGTTATATTTACGGATGAGTTCATATTTGAATACGTTGCACCTTTCCAGTACAGCTGCAAAATGGCATTATACTACGTGTGAGTACACGCAGATCAAGCAACATCGTATGTATGCGTGCGTACAGATTTATAATGTTTCAGAATACTTTATTGATAAGCGATAAGCGATAGTTTCTGTGTATGCTTCTTCTTCTATGCATAGATAGCGCATAGAGCGTGCGTGTTGCTCAACATGTCCCTAGCAACATTTGTTTTCGTTAGGTGTTGCTCAACATGTTTCTAACAACATTTGTCTTCATTTGTCAACATTTTATTTTTTCCATGTCCATATGATATTTAATTTCACCCACAATGCTTTGGGTACCGGGTACCTCACAGTAGTTAGCTTTCCTACTTGTTTATTTTGGGAGCGGAACCGAAATAAGCTAAACTAAGCTCGCCCAAACTTTCGACCATTGTATGGTCTCCAAGTACTTGCGATATCTTCTGAAAATAATAAATCAAAACTCCTTTGTACAATTTAATAAGTTTCCATTTAATGACATTCATTTGTTTATCCGTTTTGGTGTTTCCTTTGCACTTCTCATATGACACATCATCCACTGCTGCTCCGGCTGAGAGCAGCGTCAGTTGAATTCATAATTATGTATATAACTTATATATAATTAACATTAATGTAAGCATCTGTGATTTGTTTTTTCTTTTAGAAAAAATAAAGAAACCAATGAAATAAAAAACACTTAAGCAATGGTAGCGAAGAAAGGCTTAATTAAGGCTAACAGGGTTTGACTTATGCGAGACTTAGGCTATTTGATGATGATGGTTAGGACTAAGATAGGAGTAAAGGCTGTAACACGGAGCTTACGAAAGTTTCGAATATATTTGAACTACATATGTGGGGCTGACCAGCTGACAGCGCCGAGATGAATATTTCGTGATCTTACAGTTCACAATTTAAGGCGTCAATTCTTTCGATTCCAATGGGTAACATTTTCGACTAAAATCATGGATTAAGAACACAAAAACTTGGTTCAGAGTCCCTAGATTACGACTCTCCACCTTCCCCACTAAACTGGCATCTGCTGCTGCTGGTGGACGGCCAGCTTCAGCATGTGATTGGTGATGCTGTCCACGGTGAGTGATGTGGCGACATCTCGATCACCTGAGACCTGTGACGTGCGTAAAAGCGTTGCGCGCCATTGGCCAGCGGCGCCACATAGGTCAGTTGCCGCGGATCAGAGGCGTTTATCCAGGCCTCGTCATCCTTAGCGGACTTGATGATCAGATGATCTCCGGTATTCACCGCTTCTATTGAGTCGGCAGCATCGAATTGGGGCGACGGCAGCCGGTGAACCTGCAGCAGGCGGTGCGAGGGCGTGGCATGTGACAGCTCACAGGCGATGACATGCACCTCGGCCTCAGCTCTGTCGGGCTGCTTGAGATACTGGTAGAGTATCAGCATGCTGCTCTGGTCCAGGTCCAGGCTGGGGTAGTGCATGGCGGCCAGGCTGCGGCCGAGGGGGCGGCCCAGGTCGTAGTTCATCAGGGTGTCGCCACTGCGATGATCCCACACTGGTGACGCGCGTCTGGCCATATCCGATCAGGCGGTCCTCCGACAGGCACTCGATGTGGCGCAGCTCGTGGCGCAGCTGCTTGAATTCGCGGATGGAGGCCAGCGTGTCTAGCGTGGGCGTCAGCGAGTACTTGCAGATGCCAGAGCGCGGCCTGCCCATCACCAGTTCCTGCTGCCAGGCCATGACAAAGTATCGCGACTCCGCGATGCTCGTGTAGATCACATGTGAGCCCTCGCTGCGAATGAAGAGCTAAGTTATATATCCTTTTGCAGGATTGTGGGGGAGCTTACCAGTTGACCGTGTCCAGGTGCACCGAGTGCATGCGGGGACGCAGCTCCTCCTCGCAAAAGTAGTACACATTCACGTGCAGCGACGTTAGCTTCACCTCGCGCTTGTGATGGTCCAACGACCGGCTCTGCATTTCCAGATAAACCGGCGTGGAGTTGTGCACGCATATGCGGCTCCCGAACGGCGTAAAGATCCCAGTGTCTGTGGATAGATCGGAAGAAAGGCCATGAAGAGGTTTCCTCCTTCGTAAGCATACACTCAAAACAAAATTAAACCCTAAAGTCAGGAAATTCGGCCTATTTTTGTCTTCCAGAAAAGTTTACATAAATATTAGGGTAAAATTTTTCTTATATTTAGGACAAACTTTCTGATATGCAGAAAATTATTTTTTAAAATAAGATTGTAATGTATTTTGCAATATGCAACACACGTTTTATTTTTTTAACGTTTTGAAATCTTGGTATTTGCCCCGACTGCGTTTCGAACCCTCGACCAAGTGGTTGACACGCGCACGCCCTAACCCCTATGTCATTCGTCTGCGTACGCGTGACAAACCTAAGAAGCCATTTGAGGAAACTTTGTTGAAAATCGGATTTAATTGACTTTATTTTTTAATCAAAGGTCTCAAAAAATAAAAATAAATATTTTAAGGGCTTAACTAATTAAAAAAAATAGAACAAAAAATCGCTAAAAAAAAATACGTAGCCCTGATCAGGAGTCGAACCGCCCTCCTCTTGTAGATCGACAAATGCACAACCCATTAGCGCTCTGAGCTACGGTATTCTAGATTTTAGAAAACTTTTATATTTCTTAGAAAACATTTCTAAACTTGTAACATTTTAGAAAAAATTTCTATTATTTAGGGCAATTTACTTTTAAGGGTTAGGGTATTAGTTTTTAGGAAATGTATTTCTAAAAATTCTGTTCCATGGCAAGCTTTCATAGTTTTCAGGAAATAATTTCTAAAAATAAGAAATATTTTTCATAAGTATAGAAATTCTTTCTTATTTCTTATTTCGGTTTATGGTAACCATTTCCGCAATATAGAAATATATTTCTTATTATAAGACAAATTTCCTTGTTTTTAGAAAAATATTTCTTGTATTTAGAAAAATTAAATTTTTATGGCGATTTTGAGCGAAAATTATTATGAGTATAAGCACAATGAAGTCAACACTTACCGCTTGTAATGCGCCGCAGCCTGCCCAGGTACACCCATCGCTGGTGGACATCCAACTCCGACTCCTGCAGATGATGCTGCGGGGCAGGAGACCTGCTGTCGAAGGTCTGGGTCGGAGAGGTGGTCTTCGGCCTCGACTGGTGCAGTAAGTTCAACACCTTCGAGTACTTCCAGAAGGTTATGCACGTCTCCTGCAGCACAATGAGCTGCTCCAGCTCATAGTACATGTACAGGACCTTGCCGTACTTGTGGGAGAGTGGATTCTGGAGCGTTGGGGAGCCTTCGCTCAGTCTTAGCAGGCCGCCGGGCGGAGTGGATTTGATGTTCAGCCTGGCTGGTCCAGCATTTCCCCCTGATTGGCGGATAGGCTCCTTCTCCCTGGGTTTCAATGGAGGCGATGGTGGCGAAGGCGGGTAAATGAGAACGGGCTTGGCATATGGCGACTGGGCTGGGGCTGGAGCTGGGGGCTGGGGCTTGGATGCCTCCACGACAGCGGTATGGATCATCGCCTTGGGTGCATCCAGTGGATACGGCATCGCACTGAAAGCAGGAGGGGGAATTGTGGTCTGAGCTGAAACCTTTTCCAGGGTTGCCGGCAGGGACTTGGCCCGGGGACGCTTGGTGCGCTTGGTCAGTCGGATGGGAGGAGGCTTCTTGGCACTCGTCGCCGGCTGGCGGGGAGTGTTCGGAGGAACCTGCTGCTCCAGCAGGCGATGCTGTTCGGGCAAGCTCTTGTTCGCCGGATCCTTGGGCCTCTTCATCTTGGACATGTTCTTCTCCTTCTTGGCATTCTGAGTGCCGCCACTCAGGCGCTTGCCGCGGCGCTGGGCCATCTCATCCGAGAGGGCGTAGCTCTTGAGCAGATTCACCTTGCGGTTGCGGAGCAGCTTCGAGTTGAGGTGGGTGGTGGAGCGGGTCACTAGGTCCCGGATGCGAGCCTGCTTCCCTGAAGCGCCAGTGGCCCCGACGGTAGTGCGTCGCCGTTGGGTGGCTGTTCCGTCCTTTCTTTGCTTCGCCGTTTTTGGTAGTCGAGCAGCAGCTTGTGGCGGTGCCAGAGGTGCCAAAGCTGCTGGAGCTGCACTTTTCGGTAGAGCGGCCTTCACAGGACTCGCTCTCGCAGGCGAGGGTGGTATCACGGTGGAGGGACGCGGAGCATCAGTCTCACCCAGGCCGTGTAACGACTGCTTAGGCGATGGCGTCAGGGGAGCTGGAGCTGGGGCATTGTTGGTCGCCTGGATGATGTAGATCGAGGGCTTGGTCTCGCGCGCCTGGCGCAAGCGTTGCTGCATGCTCTGCAGCAGTATGGACTGGGCTGGGGCGGCTGCCTCGTAGATCTTGGCAAAGGCCGCCTCCACGGACCGAGCTCGCTCGTTGACTGCCTCCAGCGGCTGCTGCTGCTGTACCTTGACTACCTCACGAGTCTCGCTCACCTTGGGGGATCTGTGTCGGGTCGGTGATCTACTGGGCTCCCGCCGATCTGGTGACCTGGTGAGCTGACTCTTCTGTTCCGTGGTGCACGTACAGTTCTCTCGGTTCTCCGAGTGATCTCCCTGCCCCTGGTAGTAACAGTCCTCCGCCGTCGTAGTGGACAGCTGGCACCCGGCATCCACTCCCTCAGGCAGCCGGTTGTCCTCTCTATCGGAGCTGCTGCTGCTAGAGGTCACCACCAGCTGCTTCTTGTCCTTGTCCTGCTGCTGCTGCCGCTCTATCCTATCCCTATCCCGTCGCTTCCCTCGGACATCGCTGCGCATCCTTTCCAGCTGGTGCTGGGGCCGCACGCGCAGCGAGCGCCGTGCCACTGTGCTGTTGGCCAGCTCGCGCATGGCTGTGGCCACCGCATTGGCCGTGGCCAGCTCGGTGAGACCCAAGTAGTTGCAGAACTCCTGCTGCTCGTAGAACATGGTGGGGCAGTTGTTCAGGTACCGTGGCTCCTGATCTCCAGCCATTGGCAGTGGCGCCTGCGGCAATTCCTGGTAGCGATACATAGGCTGATGTGGCTGATGCTGCTGCTGTTGGTGCATCTTGTGCTCCATAAACTGCTGTTGTTGTTGGTGCATCTGCACCTGTTGCCGCATCACATCGAGCACAACGCTGGAAAGTTGTAGGTCGGAGACTGCGGACTCAGCCACATCTCTTGGAGTGGCTCTTTCAGGAGCAGGGGCAGGAGCAGGGGCAGGATCAGGGGCACAGCAGAGAGGAGGAGCACTGGGAATCGGTATCGGCGTCAATATCCGGTCCAAGTGCGGAGCAGACGACGTTGGCTCTGCCGTTGGTTCTGCCGCGCTGCTATCCAGGTCTGTGGTGGAGGTGTTCTTGGTGAGCTGCCTCTCTTCGGACGCATCGATGGGCAACACCATCTCCATCTCCTGGCATTCGGGCGGTTGATCGGCCTGCATCAGCTCGGTTTCGGGTATCAGAGTGGTGACGGAGGCCTTGTCCATGTCCATAACCTCGTAGCAATCGTCCTCATCGTCCTCGTCGTCGTCGTCCAGCACAATGGTCTCTTCGGTGGGCATGACGTGGAGCAAGCGCCGATGCACTGGCCGCTCCGCCGACTGGGAGCTGGCCTGCTCCTGGGTTGACTCGTCTGAGACTTGCATGATATCTCGGCTGATCTTCTCAAGGTTTCGGACCAGCGCTTCGCGGAACTCCACAAAGCTGAGCTGCTTCAGCGGCGCAGCGGTGGCTTCGTGCCTCTCGAAGTCGGCCTGGAAGCTTTCCACATCCTCGACGGCCGCACACTCGTTGCTGACTGCCGTTTCCCAGCTGGAGACCTTCTCGGCCGGACTCATCTGCGGCTGCGCCTGGCAGATGCTGGCCAGCCTCCGGTCCATGGCCTCGGCGTACAGCGTGTTCTTCATGAGCGGCGGATACTTGCGCTTCAGCGGAGTGTGGCCCACCATTAGGTCGTCCTCATAGTCGTAGTTGTAGCTGGCGTTCGGCATGGAGGAGGAGCTAACGGGGAACTCTGTGGGACTGCTGTGCTCGCGAGGCAGCTTTTTGGACACCAGGGGTGTCTGGTGCAGGGGCGGCTCCTCCTCTGTGATAACGAGGGGCTCCACCGGCGCAGCATGATGCAAAATGCAGTCTTCGTCCTCTTCGTCGCGGTCGTGGTCTTCCAATTCGTGTTCATACACCTCACAGATGTCGGGACGCTCCTCTTCCATTGGCGTGTCGTCCACGTCTTCGTCTTCGACCAGCTCCTGGTGGTGCACCAGCGGCTGTTCCAGCGCAGCGTCGCTGAGGTATACATTGTTGCCGGCCGCCACACGCGCCTCGTCTTCACCCAAATCCTCTTCCACCATCTCCGCCTCGATGTAGTCGGCGCCATTTAGGCCCAGCAGGGCACCTGTCGAGCCATTGCCGGCCATAAGGATGGCTCGGGCGAACTCCTGCTCGCTGGCCACGCCCTGGGTGGCCACGATGATCTCACAACAGTGCTCTTCCCCAAGGACGACCATGTTTTCCCCATCCACGGTCTCGTAGATCACTCCTTCGGCGGCCTGGAGATCATCTTCGTACTCATCCTCCTCCATGGTGAACTGTTCGGGGGCGGTGCCGTTGGTGAGCAGGACCCCGGAATGCATCAGAGCAATGGTTGGATCTCGTACGGCTTCGGGAGAGTCTGAAGAAAGAAGACAAATAGATTCAAATTACGATATTTCAAATTAAGCAGGCAAAAAACGTTCTCAATAAGATTTATGATGCTAAAAAGCGAACTCACCATTGATCTCTATGACCTCCTGGCTGCTGCAGGGACGCTTTACCGGTGTGCAGCAGGCCCAGTCAGGAGCTGCTGTCACCTCCGCCATCATGCTGCGGCCCAGTCCATAGATGAACGGTTCGCTATCGCAGACGAAGCTTGTGCTTGGGTGCTGCTCCTCCCAGCCCTTAAACTCACTCGAGATGAGGCTATGAATGTCCGAATCGTCGGAGATCACGTGCAACATGCTGTCCACAGCGGGGTCTAGTTCAGTGCCTAGTTTTTGGTCGTACTGCGGTGGCGGCGGCGTTTCCGGGGAGCTATCCTCGGACGAGCTCTTCACTTACAACCACGCCCGGACGAGCGCTTGGTCCAGCGGATGATCCCACCATCACATCATCTCCCCCCGCGATCGGCGAGTAGCAGTCCAGCAGGTGCTCCTCGGCCGAGACGTAGGCCTTTAGGCTCGCTCTCGCCCCTCGCTTCGACATCGCGCGGTTACTGGCCGTCGTAGTGGTCAAAGAGAGTCAAGAGTCGTGTAGCAATTGTGGAAGGATTTTTTCTGAATTTAGCACGTGAAATTTAAAATATGTACTTGATGCTGGCTACTAAACAATGCCCAAACTGAATATGGCAGAGCATGATTTCATTATCAGGGCCAGACTGATTGCCTAGCTCGCTATATTTTGTATTTATTGCGTGTTTTGTTGTATATTTCCAATTTAGCAGCTTATTTTTTTATTAGCTACGCAATGTGACCGCGGATTCACCGAAAATATATACCACATCGGTACCGGAAAATTGGTATATTTAAAAAAGTACACCAAAAATATACCGAGCACTAAAATGCATTTTATCGATTCATTTCCATTTCAAATTGGCACAGCTTCAAAACGACACTTTTTTATTTTCAAATGCAATTATTCTAAGTCGACGATCCTTTTAATAGATTACCTTTTTTATATTACATCCCTTTAAAGTTAATTATACTTTGCTAAAAATCCTTTAAATTTTAGTAAAACCGGCGCGGTATTTATATCGATACTTCGATATCCACCTTTATTGTCCATCAGCTGTTTTCAATAAATGTGATCAACTAAAGACAATTTAAGATCAATACAAGCCTTTCCACCGTACAATAATGGAAAATGAACTAGACGGATCCGAGTTGGGAACTAAGGAATATTGGGAGACGAGTTACACGAGGGAAATCGGAAACTACAAGAGCCACGGCGATGTGGGCGAGATCTGGTTCGACGAGGACTCGCAGCAGCGTGTAATTGATTGGCTGGTGAAGCAGGAGGAGATTGATAAGCAGACTGCCCAAGTCCTTGACCTGGGCTGCGGCAACGGCATGTTCCTCGTGGGGCTGGCCAACGAGGGTTACGGCCAGCTGACCGGGGTGGACTACTCCCCAAAGGCCGTTGAGTTGGCACAGAACATTGCTCGGGACAACAGCTTGGATATCAGCTATAAGGTGGCGGACCTCACCCAGCCCCAGGACAACTTAGGCGCCTTCGATGTTGTGCATGATAAGGGAACTTACGATGCGGTCAGCCTCTGTCCCGAGAATCCCAAGGAGAAGCGCACCCTGTACCTGGCGACAGTGGAGAAATTGTTACGCACCTCCGACAGCCTGTTTGTCATTACTTCCTGCAACTGGACTGAGGAGGAGCTGATACTTAGCTTCGGCGAGAAGTTCGTTAAATATCACACGATTCCCACACCGACATTCAAGTTTGGTGGCAAGGTTGGCAGTGTCGTTACCTCAGTTGTATTTAAGAAACGTTGAGTAAAGATAATGCATTTTTTGTAAATTCGCTTGATTTTATTTAATGAATTGTGGAACTAATTTTATTTAGTTTTTTTTGGCGGGTTCATAATCCCAGCATGATGATGTGAGCTTATGATGTCTTCAAGTCCAGTCCTCAACTAACAGAAAACTGGCGATCAAATGTTAGTTTAGAACCACCGCCAGTTGGAATGGGAAAACGTTATAATTTCGGGCTTCAGAAAAAATCCCTGTAGAATCTGGGGACCCTGAAAGTAACTGTAACTTGCAATTTTTTGACTAAATACTCACCTCCACTTAATTTAATTTATGTAACAAAAAGATCATAGTACACATACTTAGAACAAATAAATTTGCCAAAATAATGGGAAACAAATTATGGCTACAATAATTCTTGTAATAAGTACAAAAAAATCCATTTGCCCAAGTCCAAACAATGAACAATCGAAATAAAAACGAAACGAATTTACAAATTGATTGCACTAATTTTGATATTGGATTTTAATGAGACAAAAGAAAGCTGGTTTCCATGTTTAAGCTTTATTTATTCACACATTAATTTGGAACAAAAAAAATAAATCCTTGCTGCTGATGTTCAAACAAAAGTAGATGACCTTAATATTAAAAATACTTTTGGCGTACTAACCTGTAATTTTAGTTAGTCTAACAGATCAGAAACTTATAAAGTAAAATTTTATTTATTGTTTTTGAATAACTATTAATTGTCTTCAAATTTGGTATCTTAGATTTTTATTATCTCATCTTGTTAATTTTTGTTGGTCGCATACTAGATTTTGTTTGGCAATATAGCCCAATTTTTTTGGTCATGGGCAAATTTTTATTATTCTTTAAGATCTCTTAACCTGTATATTGCAAATCCGAAATTGAACACTTTACAGCCATACAAATGTACATATACATTTTTAGAAAATCGCGGTCAAAATATTAAGCACTGCTTGAAGTGGCACATTTAAAGGCTTAATAACCCCCAAATCTGACGTAAGCCAGAGTTGGTATTAGGCTAAAGAAGCTTTGATCTATTTACTTTAATATTGGAAAGGTATAATAAATATTTGAGTCTTCATATCGTCAAAAAAATTTTTCTTTGTTGTAGCCCTAATATTTGAACAAATTTTTTAGAGCCTCGCCTTTGGGTTCGTTGATGTTCTTCCAACTTTACAGGTTAGTTTAATATTTTAATTAGAAATTTAATTTTTTCAATAAATATTGTGTGTTGACGGCCCATATACCAGTTTTTTGTGTTCGAAAAGTATAATCTCAAATCGATGAAACTATCCTAATAAGTGGCACGTTCACCACACCAACATGTTTGCTGATCTCAACGATAGTTAAAAAGAAAACTAGCTAATTTTGTAATTTTTTATTCGAAAAATTACTACGATTTTTTTTCAGTGGATGGAAACTTTGTCCTTTTTTATGAACAATCAGCTGCTTTTTGGCGCGAAGCTCGACGATACCAACTATCGATAGGGTACTCATCGCTCACGCAGCTCGCACACGATATATATCGATAACATCCACTCAATGGAAAAAATGAAAATATAAAAAAGAATAGGCAATACAAGTAATTCACCCGCCTCTCACAGTACATGCAGTTTCACACAACACAAACCGAATCGTACCGAAACATTTCCATGCGCCCGCGCGCTGATAAGGCAAGGCTATAGGCAAGACTCTGAAAACTGAGTAGCTCGGGCAATAAATATAGCGAGCGTCGCCGCAGCTCAGAACATATTACACACAGCTCTCGAAGTGTGAACGTCGTCGAGTTTCCGCCTTGAAAAATCAAATCAAATCAACAAAGCAAAAACAACGCCTTTCGTTTTCTCTTACGCGTCCGATGTGCTTTTAGTGCCGGACATCGTTCTAAATTGTATTTGGAAAATTCAATAATAAGCCTACGATGGAGGACAAGCGGGCGAATGGCGATAGCTGCGTCAGCTGCAACGGCAGCTCCAAGAAGGAGATCCGCGTTTGGTGCGACGGCTGGTGAGTCACGGGGAACACTCCGCCGGCGACGACAGCTGAGGAGTTGTCGGTGGGGCTCTGTAGGGCAGCTAACGGTTCCCATTGCGTCACTTTACTGGCCGTGTCGGGGGGAACAGTGAGTCAAGGCAGAACAATTCCACGTAGGTTCCGTCTGCTTCACGGCGGGGCAGCAGTGCTCGTAATCAGCCGGCGATAAATACTATTTGGGGTGTGAAAAGGAGTGTTCAGGGCCTCTTGTCGAATTGATTAGCGGATGTGTGTGGAACTGTGGGATTCGTCTGTACTGCAGCCCACACAATATCTGCTCTCTTTGTCGTCCGGCCGAAATGTCTATTTCAGGTTCAAGGTCTATATGGCGAGTATAATTATATCCATCCCCTTCCACTGATGGAGACCGATTTATCATGAATTTAATGGTTTAATCACATTTTGTGTTATGGGGCTTCATATCAATTTAAAAAGTGCACTATAGGGGTTAGAACATATATTAAATTCCATTATCCAGAGTTTACTATATTATTACGCCAGGAAAACTCTCCATTTCGTATGGAAAGATGTTCTCCTAACTAATTTTATTTTATAATCGAGTGACTTTCAAAGCTAATATTGTGAAAACCTAAAGAATATATTAAAGAATTTTATTAAGAGGAAATTAATCGTGACTTGTTGACTGTCAGATTTTGGAGAAAAGAGACTTGGACGGTTTTATTTGGAAGGCACATAATGATCTTCTATCATTTTGTGTTCCTCTATAATTATTCGATTTTGGTGCAATGTATCGGAGTAACCGGTTTATCTTTTTTCGGAATTGGCGCATTAGACAGCGATAGGAATTGTAGATGGATGGCCTACCATAACAAGTTATTCTGCTTTATCAGTTCCTCAATTGCGGTTTCCGCCGAGCGTTTTATATAAATAAAACTACATACATCTATTGTTTATGTTCACCCGCTCACTCCTCTCCTCTCTCTCTGTGCAAACTGTCCCCTCTTCTTTCCGCCAAATAAACAAAGGCACACGCCCAGAAAACGAAAAATAAAATCATCGTACGATTCTGTGTGTATAAACTGTGCGAGCGGCAAGCTATGTTCTGGGCATCCCACTGTATCCGCCTTGCTACTCCTCCCGTTCTCTCTCTTGTGCTGTTGAGGCGGCTGCGTTTACGTGGCCCGTGTTGGCTGTGGCAGTCCGCCGGTTGTCCCGAAACATCACGTGATGCGGGCCTGCGCATGCCCCGTCCCTGCCCAGTCCCACCTCATGCCGCCGCCATTGACCCACAATACTGGCACGTTTGGCCGCCGCCGCCGTCGTCATCATCATCCGGCATTCACTTATGGGCCTTAAATCTGAGTTGGGCATCGCAATTGAAGGTTGTTGAAGTACAAGGGAAGGTATTATAGGTTGTATGATGTATGCACCAGGTACTCCCAATGCACCGGGCATATCCGACAGCGTATTCTCGATCACCATTACAATCTGAGTCTTCTACAGAATTCGAATGCTTCAATTATTAACCAATATCATGCGATCTTACTTCTATCATCAGATATGAATTCAAGAGGTACGGGTATTAAATGGTCTGGTCTTTAGAAACAATTTCTATAATGTTTAGAATACTTTCGCAGATAATTTCTTAAAATTCTAGTAGTCGAAACTATTAAGATTAAGATTTCAAAATAAATATGATTTATTCTATTAGTTTTTAAATTGTTGTTAGTCCAATTGGGTGTCAGCCCCAAAGATTCAAAATACAACTCAAGGTCTAGCCGTTTGAAACTAAAATTAAATCCCATCAGTTCTTATATTTTAAAAGAATGTTAAGTTCAAGGATTTAATGTAGTGAAGATCAACTCGCTGTTCGGATTGATGTGAAATCTAACCAGCGCCTTCATTGGAAAAGTAAAAAGGAAAACAGTCTGAGCTACGCACATGAAATATTGAATGTCAAGTTTAAAAGTATAATTTATTGCCACCTAACATATGTAACAGATTAGAAAATTCCTTATGCTCATATGCTCATATGCTCACTTCCGGGGTTATGTTGACAATCTGTTCTCCCTTAAATCGCGCGGCCATTGCTGTCACTGGGTCACACCCGGTCGGTGTGGAAGTCCTCCAGCTGATAAGGCCGACCTAGAAAACATAACACATCCACATCAGCTGCTACTTTGCCAGCTCAAAAATAAAAACAAGCAGGAGGTATATTTATGTGGAATCTGCCCATTAACCCGGCGACTGGGAGCACATGTACTGTGCCGCGCAGCCGAATATTCTAATCGACTCGACCGAAGAGATTGATCATTGACGCAAGCAAGTGCTGCTCTAGCACTGGCTGCTCCCTCCTTTCGGGCAAGTCAATGAACCCCTGGGCCAGGGGAACAACAAATGAATGGGATTGGAACTCTCGTAACAACACTGTAAGAGCACTGGGCTGGGGTTCGGCCCCAAGCCCCACGGATTCCAGCCTGGGGATCGCGTCGTCAGAGCACAAATTCTACGGAGAATCGCGTGATATTTTTTTAATCAGCAACGGTCGTCGTCGTCGTTGCTGTCGCTTGTGTCGCTGCTCGTTGCTCGTTGCTCACTCAATTGATTAAGCGGCCCCTGGGTCTGTTCTACATATAGAGTACAATGCTATATGCCGGTCGGCACAGATTTCTGTTCTGTTTTCTACTGCAAAAATCTCCGGGAGCAAAGGTTCTTCGCCTCGATTAATGAATGGCCCACGTTTTTACTAGCTGCTTCCCTGCTCTCCGGTTGGTTACTATCACTCGAACCCCACACCTGGGACTTATTTTTAGTAGAATAAAAGCTCTATTTCTGTTTCGCCATTATGTTTGGATTCCGTGACGTAGATTCTCTAATTGCTTGGCTTTTATCAAGCCATCGAAGCGACGGGCCCAGACACTGGGACAGCTGGACAGCTGGACAGCTGTTGAGGTAATTGATCGAAGTTATTGGTGATGCAAAACGCGCGGCTAATTGTATAATTTATATAATCGTTTGCCGGCTCCCACCCCGCCAACAGCGATCGATATCATGTTTGGTGACCAGCTTGACAATGGTGACGTTTCTACTCCTTATCACAACGCACTTGGTCACTACGTTTGTACATATCTCAGTCTGGTAGCCTCATTTACTTAATCAATAAAAGTGAAATTCCAGTACAAATTGTGTAAATGCAAAGGCTAATTAGCTCGAGAAGTGTCACGAAACAATGTAGGATTAATTGCATTAATTGAAATAACTCAATATAATGTATAAATATTTATATCCTGTCTTCATTAAGGAAATATATTTCCGTATTTAGAATACAACTCCGATGATACCTTAGGCCTTACAAATATATTTGAAACACAAATTAAAACAGGTGTTTTTCCTGCCCAGCGATAATGTTTAGAAATGTCTCTCTGACGCGGTCCATAATTGCGATTACTTGTGGTGCAAAAATTCCGTTCCGCAATAAATAAGCAGCTAATGGGTGTTGTGTGCAATTTGAGCGGCTCCTCACGTCGCCTCAAGTGTGTTATCGCTTTCCCAAAGCCAAACCAAATCCAGGTTGGGGCACGTGTAGGCCCATAACCAAGCATACAGCTTAGAATCGGCGGAATGTGTAATGCATGCAGCTATGAAACTGTGCCCGCACAATTGCAATTAAAATTGCCAAACGCACGCTGCCTTGGTTGCTCCATCAACATCATCATAATCTCTCAACTTGCACGCTTTTTGACGTGCCAACTCTGATGATCAGGTCCAAAGAGCAATCTTGACCAACGCAGCGCCAAAGTGGAGCACACAAGAGCAAGACCTGTCGTCGGGGTATGGCTACTGGCTACTTGGCTACTGGTCTTTTGCGCACTCGACCAGCCATCGCATCGGTCCGTGTAAATTATGTAAATTTTGTAGTCGCAAGCCCGAGCAAGTTAATAGCTCTATGCGTCATAAACGCCTCGCTTTTCGCGTGAAGGCTTTGGCTGGAGAAATTAAATCATTCTTCGATTTTAGCTGGCTTGCCTGAATGCTTCTATACCAAAAGTAAGCGTCTATTGAAGGAGTTGGAGCTTGGGTAGGTTCGTGCTTAAATTTTTTTGGGATCGGGCGTGTTACAAGTTGTTTGTTTATTTAAATAACATGAAATCTATCCTCAAAGTATATATAAATGTTCTTAATTAGCATTATGTTGATAGTATTCAGGGTGCAAATGCGCTAATTCTACACCAAACAAAAAATTTGTCATATAAACTTAACTATTGTTACATTACAAATTTCTTAATACAATTCTTACGATATAGATATTATACTAATTTGCAGACTTGAATCAGTTAACAGTTAGTAATACAACGATGTAGGTTCGTATAAAATAAATACTCGAAAGTATGCATTTGATATTACCTCTAAACTGTGTACTGTTTATACATTTTCAAGGTTTAAACTCTTGTTAATTTTTCTTTTGGGTGTATGCATTTTGGCACCTTTTGCCATCTGCTAATCAAGAAGGTCGATGTTGTCAGTGCTTTTCCTATTACCTATCTGAGAAACAGACTATACATTTCCGGTAGCAATAACCTCATGTCCGTCACATGTCGAATGATAAGGTGACAACTTGCTCTTCCTTTTCTCGGCACACGCTAGATAACTTACCCAGAATCAATTCGTTTGACAACTCCACTAATTGGACTTTATCGTCCCGCCCAACAGCTATGATATGGTGCACTTTGGGCACGCGAATTCCCTGCGACAAGCCAAAGCCCTTGGCGACAAGGTAATTGTGGGCATTCACACCGACGAGGAGATCACCAAGCACAAGGGACCGCCGGTCTTCACAGAGGAGGAGCGCGTCAAGATGGTCAAGGGGATCAAATGGGTCGATGAGGTGGTGCTCGGAGCTCCGTATGTCACCACGCTGGAGGTGCTCGATCGTAACAACTGTGATTTCTGTGTTCATGGCGGTGAGTGCATCCTCAACATAATTAATTAAAAACATTTAACAAAAATAGATATCTATCTTTTGTTGCAGATGATATTACAATGACCGCGGAGGGTGTGGACACATACCACTTGGTCAAGTCAGCTAATCGCTACAAGTGAGTAAAGCAAGTTGAAAGGTTATAATTGTTCTAGAATATAATTCCAACTCTTGCAGGGAAGTAAGACGCACGGCTGGCGTGTCGACCACCGACCTGGTAGGTCGTATGCTGCTGCTGACACGCAACCACTTCCGTCAGGGATCCGCCGAATATGATATTGAGAAAGAAGGTAGCTTTTGCTTGTTTCCACCTCCGCTTCTTGCATACCTTTTATGTTTAATTTTTAATGTCCTTGAGAATCACAGCGAGCCAAATCTTATGATTTGTGCGCCATTTCCATAGTTTTTGGGTTTTTAGTTAATAATTAACAACTACTAACTTTTAATTGTAAGATTTAATTATTTGGCACTCCCTTTTCTGTCTGATCTCTTTTGATTCTTGTATATTGGCTGTGCATGCGAAATCGATCAAAATCAGCTATAAGTATGAACGATTTATACTTTTTCGGGGCACGCACGCTTAGTTTATGCTTTTCCATTGCCTGGAATAGCTTCGAACTTTGACTAATTCCTTGATTTATGTATGTTGCTCTCTACAACTTTACTCTTTCTCTTCTTTTTATTTCTATGTACGCACTGTTTACCACTAACAAAAAAATATATATTTATAATGTATATGAAAACCTATGAAATATATGCTAAAACCTCAATGAAATGAATGAAACGCGCGAAATGAAAAAACCAAATGACCTGCTACCTGCAATATCCAAAATCCGCATCCTAAAAACGAAATCAAAATCAATATCAATATCAAAATCAAATCCTAAACGTAAATTCCGCTCTATAATATAATACACACTCTGCTCATATGTCTGCGTTGCTTTATTACACAAAATCATCAAATTGCAAACACAGTGAAGATTCTAAAAAGACAAATGAAATCCCATCCAGGTTCATCGAACATGGGTCAAGACTCGGCAGCCAAGAGTCCATGGACCGGCTGCAGTCAGTTCTTGCCGACCACCCAAAAGATCATACAGTTCAGTGATGGAAAGTCGCCGAATCCTGGCGACAAGATCGTAAGTCTCCTTAAAAAAATAATTCCCGTAATAAGCAAGCCTAACATACAACTGTTCTTCAGGTTTATGTAGCTGGCGCCTTTGATCTCTTCCACGTGGGCCATCTGGACTTTCTTGGAGAAGGCCAGCAAACTGGGCGACTACCTCATTGTCGGCCTGCACACAGATCCCGTGGTCAAACTCCTACAAGGGCAGCAACTATCCAATTATGAATCTGCACGAGCGCGTGCTCAGCGTGCTGGCCTGCAAGGTAAGAGAAGACACAAAGTTTTTATTTACGAACCTAATCCTTATCCTCATCCTCTCTTCCCTTGCAGTTCGTCAACGAGGTCGTGATTGGAGCACCCTATTGCGTCACCGAGGAGCTGCTGGAGCACTTCAAAATCGATGTCGTCTGCCATGGCGGCACACCCATTGCGCTGGAAGATGGCAAGATCGATCCGTATGCTCTGCCCAAGACGAAAGCCATCTTCGAGCTGATCGACTCGGGCAATGATATGACCACCGAGCGTATTGTGGAGCGCATCATCTCGCACCGATTGGAGTACGAGCGTCGCAACCAGGCCAAAGAGAAGAAGGAAATCGAGGCTTTTGAGGCCCTGCAACGGCAGAAGCACACCCAGAAGGCGGGCTAGCAGCTGGCCAACCAGACAGACACACGTTTTATTTGATGTTTTTAGTTGAACGTTTTATTTTAGTTAGTTTTTTTTGTTTCGTGTCGTCTTATTTGCACTGCTCCCCTATTTTTGTTATGAGTCGTTCGGAGAGGGATGAACCGCCGCTGCTAGAAATCAGTTTAAATTCACAGAGCAACAGGCTCGTAGCCGGCGGTTCGCTCGCTCCTTTTCTAGTACAATTTTTGAATAGCTGCGGGTCGCACAGGCGCGGCTCTTGGCAAGCCTTATATGATATGAAAGTTATTTACATATATATATTGGTAATATCCCTAAACTAGCTTATATTTAAAACCTAAATTGTATGTATGTGTAAGCTCGAAATCTGTAAATTCTATTCTGTATGTTGTATTTTAAGTGTTGAGAGAAAACAAGCAGAGTCATTCTGATTTATTTGAGAACTTGCAAAATTTTACGAAATATATGTAAGGCGAATTATAGCAAAGATCTGTGTGAACTGTGACATGTTATCCCAAGTGCGGTTGGCAACAATAACCTTGTATGAGTTGTGTATATACAAACTAATTTAACGCAAGCTTAGTGTCCAGATCAGGAAGTATGCATGTAGCTGTTTTTATCCAACGTAATCTCCGATGATATTTTGTCCTTATTTATTAAATAACTATGTTTACCTAAGTACAAGTTCAAGTTTTATGTTTCAATGTTTAATCTTAGATAAAAAAAAAAATACATGGCCAAAAATATTCCACCAACAAAAGTGTTTTCCTTACGCGGACTGCACCTCGTTTTGCTTTTTTTTCAGCTGCTCTCATTGTCATCGTCTTAACCATGGCTGGGCAAAGAATTTCAAGCTTGGAGCTTGAGAACGAAAGGGGAGAGTATAAATATCGTCGCTGTATTGGCCAAAAACGTCAATGGTTGTAAGTTTCTATGGTTCCCGAAGACTAAAGTGTTAATTATAGTATTTTTGTGTGCAAATTTAAAAATAAACTTCAGAACCAAACCACAATTTTCCTAATAAAATGGTTACATATCTTAGTGTTTTCATGAGGAAATAAGAAATAACTGAAATTTGGTCACTTTTAGCTACATTTAAAGGCATTTTTAAATTAAAATATTTCGCATGCTAACTGTTTGCACTTTTTCTTCCAAATCTTCTCATTGATACCTGTTAGAATAAGTTGTGTTTATAAAAAAAAAGATGTTATTTATAGCAAAATGTGATGGATTACAAATCGGAAATAGGCTTGTAAAATAGTTAAAATATCATCCATAGAGCTTCATTATTTTATTGGGGCTTAAGAGATTTTTATTTTAACTTACTCGCCGCATTTCGCAGACTATCGCAATTTTTAAGTTGAAGTCAAAAATGACTTATATTTCTTGTACCGTTCGCTATGTATTGTTTTCTACAAATAATTTTAAAACGACAATTCCCAAAAGCTTGTATTTTAGAATACAAATGGTACTGATCGTATAAAAAAACATTTTAGAATATGTTAATATTTGTCATAATTATTTCCACCTGATTATGTACGAATGTGCCATTCGCCATCCTGAAAATGCCCATATTTCCCTACTTAAACTGTCATCAATAGCAGTGACCTATATGAGTAAAGAATATTAAGTATTTATGTGCCAGAACCAGAAAAAAATGCTTAAACAACCACCAAAGGGAGGCTTGGCTCGTTCTGCAACAAAACAAGGTAGACGGCCCGAAAGTATGCAGCTAGGTAATGCGGTGACTGATGGCATATATTTATTCCCCGCATGCGCGTACCTACGATTCCCAACTGGTTCTGGCAGCTGGCTCATTGAGACCCCGGCGATTCGTAGCTCTAGTTATCGCTTCTCGGCCTTATGGCTAAGATCAAAGTGTAGTATCTGTTCTTATCAGCTTAACATCTGATAGTTCCTCCATTGGAGGACAACAAATGTTAAACTGATTTTTGGAATCAGACGGAGTGCTAGGAGCTTGCTCCACCTCTGTCGCGGGTTGGCCCGGTATTGCAGTACCGCCGGGATTTCGGCCCAACTAAATGATAAATTTTATAGTTTGTTAATAAACATATTTTAGTATGTTTGTACCTTCGTTTGGTTATGTGTCAGTGTCATTTTCCAAATCGGCATAAAAATTTTGTGTTTCGTGTAATTGATAAGTTGTACGCACCAGTCCTTCAGCCCACCCACCATGTCTGCGTCTGCTTCCATCTCCGAATCTAGCCAGGCTAGAGATGATCCCTCGTCCTCTGAGGCGATGAGCAGAAACCGAAGGCGCCAGGAGAGGCGGAAGCAGCGCCAGCAGGACATGCAACGCCTAATATACACCAAGCACTTCTCCAACTGCCGCCTGCCCGTTTCGGTGGCTTCGTCCTCCGACGAGAAGCTGCTCCGGCTGGGCCGCGTCGGATCGCTAACAGCGCCGCCCAGCGAGAGGCGCAGCACGCTCTTCGTAAACTCATCCAGCAACTCGCCCTGGGACCGGCTCCGCTTGGTGCCCTGTCCGTTGCAGGGATGCCGCTGTTCCCTGGACCCTAGCGCCCTTTTGGGCCACTACCTGACTGATCACCTTCCGGCACTAGGCATCCCCTTCGCAGAGCTGGGCACGGGCAAGCGTGTCTCCCTGAGCTGCCACGTCAGTAGCCTGGACACCGATGTCCACACTTTGCTGGGCGTTTATGGCTACCGACGCACTGGCCTGAATCCGCTCAAGTGCACTCGAAACACACACCTGCCCGCCGAGCACCGGCAGTTCTCGCAGCACGGCACCCTCCTGGTCTTCGCCTGCCGCACTCAGCACTCCATGTTGTGGCAGGCCAAGGGAGGGAAGAAGCACGATGTCCTGGCCATCTGGGCGAGCACTCCGCTGCAGGACGTGGTCATCTCGTTGCGCCTGCTGGTCCAGCCGGCCAACTCGGCGCACTATTACTCCAAGCAGGTGCGGGCTCGCCCCATCCAGCCGTGGTCGGGCAAGCAGTCATGTGGAGAGTTCATCAGGACTGACAGCAACGTTGTCCTGATCAGCTTCGAGGATCTGCGGCCGCTGATGGACCTGGACGTGCCGCAGCAGTTGCTAACGGTGGAGCTGAAGGTGGTGGGCGAGGCTAAGATATAAACGATACCGAAATGTATTCAAACTCCATATCAATCGAATATCAAATTATCGAATAAATAAAATATGAAAGGAATAAAACGCGCATGGTGTTTGTTTTTTGTTTATTTGGAATTACTTAATTCCATATCAACATAATATTTTTATTGAATTCAGTAAAATTTTTCAAACATTTCATTTTTTCGTTACTCGTACACGACTTCATTTTTAGGGTTTTTCTTCAATGTGTTTATGTAGTTTTTTTTGTTGTTCTTTTTCTTTTTTATTTTCTGTTTCTGTTTCGTTTTCGTTTTCTTTTTCTTTTCCTTCTCTGTTGATGTTCATTTACTTCTTGTTGTAGGTTTCCTTTTAATATTACAGCTTATATTTTTAATTTTTTTTAATATTTATAATTTTATAGTTAAACTTAAATAATACAAAAAGCAGTGTTTGTTTTTCTTCATCTTGTTACCCACATTTTTTAGTTATACTGTGATTTTATGAAGGATTTTTGTTAACCTAAATTAAAGCAATCTTGTTAGAATTTTCTTGAATTTCAAAAGTAAACAAAATGTAATTTTGTTTATTGTTTAATTTCTTCCTAGATGCAGGAATTTTTCATTGAATTAAAATATTTTTTTTTGTCTTTTTCGTATTTATAATTTCTACTATTTGTTATAATTTGCGGTATTCACTAGTTTTTTTTTTTCTAAACTATAGTTATTAAGCTTCTGCAAATTTCGCGTGTTTTGTGGGATGTGGTTGTTGTTTTTCGTTATTTTGGTTTTTAACTTTTGTGTTCTCGGGTTTTGTTTGTTAAATCAAAAGTCAAAAATGTACGCATACTTAAAAGTAATTTTACATTGTTTCTTCATTTTATTTACCATTTATGTATATAACATTTGCATATATTAATAAGTATATATATGACTTTATGTTATACTTGCTTAGTTCTATATAGCTTATGTTTAATACAGTTTCTCCTTTTATTTTTCTATTACATTTTATTTTCCTCTACTGCCGCTAATTTCTCAATATTTTCTTTTTACTTTTTCGTTTATTGTGTGTAAGTATTAAAACCAATTGCAAATGAAAGTAAACTCAACATATTTACTCAAAACCATTTCATATTCGATTTATTTAATTATACTTCTGGTTTGCTATGTACGCCGTAGTGTGACACATGTGTTTGTGGGAGATCCTCTGAACTAAAGGCCCAAAAAACTAGCTACTCAATGTGTTTCGAACGATCCTGGAAAATGGTCCAGATCAAGACAAATTAACGCACATCTTTACGTTTTTGTTCTTCTTTTTAGCGGTTGATTTAGTTGCTTTCTTATTTTGTTCTACCGAAAGTTGAATATTTTATGCGAAGTTCCTTGAACAATTTTTGGAAAAGTATTCTCGAATTTCCTGAACATTTATTGTTTGTCGCCTGGTGTCTTGATCGCGGTTTGTTTGTCGGTTTACACACAAAAATGTCGTTTTAACTGGTTTTAGTTTTTGCTTTTGCTTTTGCTTTTGCTTTTCTTTTCATTTTATTTGTTCTTTTTACATACACATGGTGTAAAAAATGGCAGTTTATATATATGCTTGTTAAATATAATTCATTTAAATTGTGTGCTAGTAGTTGCCGCCTAACGAAGAGTGGAAATATTGCAAAGTGGTAGAGTGGCTCTGGATCTGAAACGTGGTTCGAGTGGTTCGAGTGAGCATCTCGCAACCGCAGACAGGCGAGAATGGTCTGGGACTGAACGAAAGGGAATTTCAATTAATTCGATTATTAAGCTAGAGGGTCAAACATTAACTTGGCAGTTTTTTATATCTTTCATACGTTTTATATATTTTTTTCTTTCGATTTTTGTTTTTATAAGTTGTATTTTTTATTACCCTAGATAACCTATTAATATTTATCGGCGGTTTTGGGAACACACTTTGCCGGGACAAAACAAAAAAAGAAATCGTCTTCAAGTCGAATTTTGTGCGTGAAAATCGTTGGACAGAAACCAAATTCAAACGCCTAGGGGGTGAAATCAATGTAAATAAATAATTCAATTTAGGATCTGCCTGCGGTCACCTGGATATACGTAATAGGTAAGGGAAAGTATACTTTAAATGATCTCCCAAGACGATTCAATTGTGTTCAGTGATAGCACTTGTTGCCGGCATTTGATTATACTACTTAACTAATTTTATCTTCCTTTCATAATCTGTTTAGCTTAGTCGTAGGAAAACATGCACTAGCAAAAATGTTAGAAAACTATTTGTTTTTTTTGTTTTTTCTTTTTTGTTTTTCATTATACTTTAAACAATTTTACGTGTCCTTGGATGCTGAAGAATTCGGTTAAAAAATATACTTTCAATAACTTAATGAAATTTACTTGACTCGGGACCAGAGAACCATATACAAAATTGAGAATTATGGCAATTACAATTCCAAACGAAGGTTGACGAAACTCGAGATTATTACTATCTCTGGTCCAAACAGAGGCCTCGTTATCTATATGTATAATTTGTTGTTGGTTTTGTTAAATTTCTTAAGCCGCATTCATTTACACTTTAAGTTCATTTCATGAATGTTTCGTATTATTATTACCTTTCATGTTACATGTATTTTAATATATATATTTATGTATAACATTTTCCATTAAACTATTATTTATTGATTTATTTCTGCATTTTGTTCTTGTTCTTCTTGTTCTTGTTGTTGTTGTTGTTCTGGCAAAACTGTATAACATTTTCTTGTTTTCTTGTTTTTGTTTCGGTTTCTTCACCTGGCTTCTTCGCTTCTCTTAGAAATTACACTAGTTAAAGTGGATGGAAAAGGGGGTTAGTTAATAAGCTTTTGTTAGATGCCGGTTAGGAGCTTTCTTACGCTTCGTGTTTTCTTTTTGTTTCTTGGGGAAAATAGAGATAAGTTAGTTGAGGCCTAAATATCTAATTAGCATTTCGTATTCAGAGTCGAGTCAACTGTTCGTCGGTGTGAGAGTAAAAGTAATAGGTAATAGCCCTGCCATGCCATTCCGCTGCCATTATCCTTTCTTCAAGGGAATATTTTTCGCAAAGGATAGGCAGGCAAATGGCCCGGAGGAGTTCGAGTTAGGGGGAGGACAGGCCTCCACTCAAGTGTCCTTGGTAATCCTGGATCGGCTGTAAATCATATGAGATGGAAACGGATTTTTACGGTTTTTAACTTAGTTAAATTAAGTTCGATTTATTGGTATTACTTGTTGGAGTTTGTGGGGGGTTGTGTACATAATACATTTTAATTTTATATGCTCTTCTTGTTTATTGTAACCAGTTACTCTGTACTTGCACTTCAGCTATTTGTTCTTTTTGCCTCAATTATCCTTTTTTTTATTTAATATATTTTTATGAGAGTTTCCCATTAATGATCTTGGATTTGGGGTTTTTTCAATAATAAGTGAAGAATATTAATTTTAAATATGTCTGGGCTTTGCTTTTTTTGTTTGCCTTCGCTTGCGCATTTTTTGTTTTATATATTTCTTGTTTATTAAATATGCAGCGCCTTCTCTTTTGCCTGTTTGCAGTTTTTCTTTTGTTTTTTATTTTTGCTTTATCATCTTGTATTTAGAGAATTTTATTTTATATGGCCTTTGTTTATTCATTCACTTGGGGAAAATGCTGCATCCTGCTTACATTTATAACAAATTGAACTAAATAATATTCGGGGAGGGGATCCTGGCAATATCTTTTTTAGTTGCGCTTCAGGAGCTCTTGTGGGTGGAGGAGACGGGGAATGGCCTAGAGAGGAGTGACGGGGTGGTGTCAAGTTTTATTTGTTTACAAACATACACATTCATGTTTATATTTCGTCCAATTGTACAATTGATTTGTATATATTTAGTTGTAATAAATATAAATAATGGTTTTATGTATTCTGTCAAATAATTTGTATTTTCTTTAAGTACAGTTGCTGTTTTTGCTTTTTAAAGTTCACTTTTCGCTGCGCAGTTTGTCGTTTATATGTTTCTTGTTGATCCTTTGCCAAAAATTACACCAAAAAACAAATAAGATTGGCTTAACAACAGTTATTATTTTGTTCTTAATGCTTTTCGTCTTTTTTTTTTGTTTTTAATTACTGATAATATAATATTTTGCGCTAATTTAAGTGGCCTGTCAAATTGATACCTTTAGTTTTTCGCCTAAATTGTTAACTAAATCAAATTCTCCTAACAAATTAAGGTTTTGTGTGATTCTGTGTGGGGCGTTGTTCATTTGGTAGCGTTGGGTAGGTATTTCTTTTGTTTAGCTTGTATTTTATTTGCTTTATAGCGCTAGAATTTTATTTCTTAAGTTTTCCATTTTGTTCTTGCCGTAGCTTCTGCTTCCACTCTTTAGTGTTGTCTTTGTCTTTGGTTGTTGCTGTATCTGGCATGCCCCTTGAGGCCCTCGCTTGCTACACCTTGCTCATTTCTCGCTTGTTTTGTGTGTGGATTTGTTGCTGTTTTCTTCCTATACTTGAGTGTTGTTCAACCTTCCTATTGCCTCTGCCATCCTTGCCATCCTTGCTCTCCTTGCTCTCCTTGCTCTCTCTCCATGCTCCTGGCTCCGGCTCCTCGGTGGCCGCTCCGCGCAGACGGCCGCTGATCTTGGGGAAACGCTTCTCTTAGTCCACCATCAACTCGAAGTGGACGGATCCTCTCCTTTCCGAGCGGTCGTGGTTGATGTTGCGGGCCCAGGCTTTGCACTCAATGTTGATCAAGACGCCGGCTAAGAAAGTAAATAAATAAATTGGATTAATATCAAAATATTTAAATTATACAACAAAATCAAAAGAGAAAGTTGTGGCGATCTGACTTTACGAAAGCGATGCTACAGGAAACTACACATTTGAATTCAGCAAAGTTGAAATATTAGGTTATTAAATAATTTGATCATTAATACGCACAGACTGGGCTAAGACAAGGTTAAATCGAATTACCATAACTTTAAATACGATTGGTATAAATAAGAACTTGTAGTTCTGGTATATTTATTTTAGATAAATTTCCCCTTAAAATGAATAATAGATTTTCTGTTTCAACTGCCTTGGTAATAATTTCCTATTATAAATAGCCTTACAACTCAGTATTGTAATTTGTAATTGCCTTACAACCCGTTTACAAAAGCACTCGACCCGACCACTTGCCCTATTTCCAAGGCAAAAAACAATTCATAATTAGGCCCCCACAATCTGTTTTCCTGTCCCAATTATTTGTAACCCCGTTTTCTACTCTTTATAAATGTAGATTAATTCCTGCGAAATTGCTAAAATGCAAAACAAAGAAATAAGACGACTGCATATCCTGCTGCCAGTTATTTTCCGAGATTGCTTTTGTGCTTAGATAATTTCTACAAACTCCTTTGTTAATGTTTAGTGTGCTGATGAATTTCCTTTTTGTGTTTAGAACTGTTTTAAATATAGAACGTAGAAGTCGGTCACAATTAAAGCTTGATCTGGAACACTTTTCCGTTTAAAGTTGTGCTCTTTTGAATGGAATCTTAATTGGGTTCTTGGCTTTATCTTTCCTTACAAATAATAATGTTTAAAAGCTTAGATAATACTTACTTTCAACAGTAAATTGCACAGCAACGATTGGCGGAATGTACCCCTTGGTGTTTGTGAAGGGGAAGTAGTAACGTGGGAAACCCATGCGTGGATAGTAATCACGTGCCTTGATGTTCTCAACATCGGCGGGGTTCTCGCCCTCGCACGAGACCCAAACAACGCTGGTCTAAAAAAGAAGTACAAAATAGTAAAAAGACGATCCCTTTGCTCCTCTCTGAAGAGCTTACCTCATTGGGTCGCAGGCTCTGCTTCTCCTTGATGTGCTGCTTCAACTCCTCGGGCATATGGTCGGGCAAGGACTTTGAATCGTTGTAAATTTCCGGCACCCAATTGTAGATCTAAAAAAGGGTTGGGCAGAGTGATTAAAACAAGTAAGAAAGTTGCAGTGAAGTGTATTCGACTGAGAGGCACCCGGTACCCAAGATTTTGTTAGTGAATTTTAAGGGCAAATGCGATTTTCAGTGGTAAGCTGACCCAAAATGGTCTAAAGAGTAAATCTTAACAAGGCATCGATCGTCTTTCAAAATAAAAATTTTAAGAAGAACTTAAATTGTAAAATATCACAAAAAAGGTTCGAAACTCGATTAACTATCAGAGGAGATAGTAGGAGATGGGGTTGAGAGTTTGAAATTACTAAAAAAGGTGGCTAAAACTATGCTACAAAATTTGTCATCATAAAAAAAAAAAATAAACTTTGCACCAAATTTAGTGCATCTAACATTATATTTTATACATTTCGACAACTTTTAATGTGATTTTAAGCCCCAAGTGCTATCTGGAGCGTTCCTATATAGTTGAGCAATACGTTAATTAGTTAATTTGCCTGGTGATTCTGACGATACGATACGATTATGGTCAAAGCTCAATATTTTTAATCGATTAAAAATTAATCATATTAGTCATTAGTTTATATAAAATAACCCTTAGTTTTTGGCGAACACAAAAGCTATCGAGATCCGTAAGAATTTAAAATCAATTCAAAAGGTGATTTAAAGTTTGCAATAGGATTAACATATCAGGTTGCAAATTGAATGATTTCTGTATCTATTGTATATCTATTGTATGATACTTTCGGGCACCATACCAATTTAATTAAGGTCCACGGAGACTTATCTGGCAGCCCTGGATTAAATATATTATAATTTTCTGCGTAACTTACCTTGTTCAACTTTAGGAATATGCAGGGTCTGGCCACATGATAGCCGAAATTGTTGTCGAGCGTGCAGGGCGCGAAGCTCTTGACCTCGGTGCCACAGACTTTGCCCTCTGGTGGCGGATGTTCGAAGCTACAGTTCACCTGGTTCGTCTTCTCAATATCCTCGTAAGCTAGTAATTTAATAGGATAAAGTTAGCAATGTGAAGCGGCTTCGGCGGCGATTAGAGCGAAAGTTTAGCATTTAGGCCTTTACATTTACATAGCAAGAGATACTTATCAAAACTGCGCTTGCATTTACATAGCAAGAGATACTGCGAGAGATCTGCGCTTACATTATGCACAAAATGTAAAACTTACTGTGATCTTTTCGTTTTATCGGTTATCAAAAATCAAAATATTGAAAAGAGTGTGATTTAACATAAAAAATTGTTTAACTTTCGGGAACCCGAAGTCTTTGTTACATATTTTTTATATACATAGTGTACATAAAAGTTCTAAAACCATAAATTCGGGCCATTCTATTTCATAGAGGCAGGAAAAAACATTTAATGATAGCTTTTTTTTTGGGTCTATTCTATTCGCATCCTTAAATGTAATCTGCGTTTGCCAATTATTGTTTTATGTTTGAAAAAATACGAAATCACTCTTAAAGTTATGTTTAAACAAATTTCATCCTATGAATTTTTTTTTTGGGCTTACTTACATTGCAGAAAACGGGCAGTCTCATCGACCCAGTACTGATAATTGTCCTTCTTCGATGACTCGTACCAAACTAATGTGCTCTCAACATTGGCTTCTGGGGGCATTGGTCGGAAGCCAAGACCTGAAAGAAGGAACAAGCGAACGGAGGAGAAAGAGTTTCCTCAGTGAGCTTGAACAAATCTAATTGATTTTATGCTTCTCCTGCTTATATTCTCCCCATCCAATTAGTTAATTAAATTTGTTTCGCTTTAACGACGTCTCTCGAAACACTCAGCTGAGTTAAGGCTGGCCTTGGGCGCGGCTTATCCATCTAAAACTTTTTTTTTTTGGCAATGCCCACACATGCTAATTGCTCGAAACTTTACTTTTGTGTCCAAAACTCAGTGAAATTAATGTTGGAATTATGTAAGCTAATTATCCGCCCATAAGAATTACTAACCTGGGTTATTTCCAATCAATCCATTGTCAAGCATCCATTTGGGCTTTTCATTGTCCAACGTTTGGTAGAACACCGTAAATATTGCAGCAAAGAATCCAGTTAACGCCGCATAAAATATTATATAGAATAGTAGAATTTTCGCTGAAAAAATTAAAACAAAAAAATTAGTCAAGAGCAGAGAGAGGTTTCCTTGAATTATCAATCAAAACCGCTAACCCTTTATCTTTAAAGGTAAGTGAAAATAATATAACCATTTGTCGGATTAGAGCGTAATTCATTGATGTTTAATTAAATATAATGGCGGTCTCTTTCGTTAGGTTATTAAATATTAGACTAATATTCAGCTTTTTTGCAACCCCTGTTATATAAATGTACACCTCTAGAAATTCTATGTTTTATTTAATAAAATTAATGGACTATTTTATAGCTGTTATGTATGGATTGGGTTAAAGGTAAAGCTGCAAAGATACATACAACATCTTTTTACTTTTAATATCCCCTAAAGTTTAAACAGAAATTATGATGAATATATAATCTTTGGTTAACGTTGATCACATATTAACCTGGTTTCGTATGCAAGTTCTATGTCAAAAAGGGGTCAAGTTCCGTGTCAAGTGGGGTTTTCGTTAAATGCTTATCATCCCTAAATGATGTATGTAGAAAAGCGGGGCAAAAAATATTTGACATGATATATGGGATTATTTATCTGACCATTAAATCATCATAATGCTACAGATAGCTGAAATGTGTGAATGTTTACGACCGTGGGAAAAATTTTAATTTCTTAAGTGTGCATCGTGGGAAATATGTTTCCGGTAATTGGTTCTTACAATGTTTTCTGTTGTAAAAGGTTACTGTGAAGCATATTTAAAAGTCCAAGGAAAGGTGGAATTAATAGTGAAAAGTTTTTATACTGTAGCACTTAATAATTTTGTACATTAATAAAAAAGGAAGCAGTTTTTTAAATAAATCTGTCTTGCAATGCAGTTTTCTTTATTTCGGCTGGAGGAGAATGGGGTCTTGGAGCATATCTGATCAGCATGGGTTTAAAAAGTCTATCAGTGGTGCCATAGGTTTTAAATCACTTGAAACGCGGCCCAAAAGTATGCTTTAAAATGTTAAATCAGCAAAGTTATATAGAAATAGAGCCTATCTTGGACACTTTTTCAAGGGTTTAGAATCCACAGCGATTTCTCTGGTATCCCTGCATATTACAGACGTACATGGCTAGATTGACTCTGCTATAGATGCTGATCTCTGTTGTATACTTTATGGAGCTTTCGTACCTACATTACCATTTCCAAATACTTCTACTCTAGGAGTATCGGGTGTCAAAGTTAAAGCTTCTTCTTCTATAATATGCGTTATTTTCTCTGCTCCTTGTATGGAAAAATCCGAGAAGCTCTGCCAACTTCAGAGAGCGTTTGCGCAGTGCTCGCTGCGGCGCTCTCGAAAGCTCGCTGGCAAGCACTCTCCCTATATATAGGTAAGGTGCTGTGGCCCCAACAGTTTTGGAAGCACTGTGAGTGCTCAAGGAGAAAAACTTAAAAATCCGATTGCTACTTACTTACGTCACAAGTGGGAATGGAGGGAGGGGTGCATTGGGAGGACGACTCTGAGGACTTTCTGCTGCCATTTAAATTTTTTGTGGCGAAGCGAAAAGTTTTCACTTCAAATCTATTTTGAGCCTAAGGGTTGCTCTGCCTCGGATTATATATATGTGAATATGTATCAGCTAAATATCTAGATAGCGGCCAGCTTTGGTTTTAGGTTACTTTTCTTTTAATTGGATATCCTTCGCCCTTCTGTTGTCCCACAGTTTTCCCTTACACCCCGCTTTTTTCCTTACATAATTTATGGTGCGCGCTTGTCAGTTAAGTAAAATTTACGTTCACATGGCAACACACACACACTGGAAACCCAAACTCGAGCAGGAGAGAGACATTCAAACTTTTCCTATTGTTGTGTGTCTGCACTTAACGAGCTAGTTTTCTCTATTTTTTTTCCATTTTTTTTTGTCATTTGCGAACTGGTTTAGCCGGAGGGATGACACTCGGCGCTTTATTTGCATGTCGAGTTGATGTCTTTGTTGTTGCCTTGAGTGGACTTAGCCTGATTGCTTGAATTGGAAATTTAAATGAGAAATGATAGCTTTAAGGACTTTACAAGAGTTGCCTATTATTAAGACAAAAGTAATATGTTCTGTTACTTCCCTAAGAAGAACTGATACAAATCAATAGGGACAAGATGGTAGGAAACATCGCAGGACATAAAAATCAATAAAGATAAGATGGTGGGGCATATCTAGCCATATTTCTTTGGTTTATGAATAGCCGTTTATCATATTATAATTACACGGTTGCGCTGAAATTCAATTTGCAGTCGCCCCAATGATGACGATGATGATGACTGTGGGTCTGGCTTGGCCATGAATACATAATATCTGCGGCAAGCGTTGCCTAGCCTCTCCTTCTGCCTTCTGCTCTATGTCTGTCTGTCTGTCTGTATGTATGCATAACTCATTTCATTCCTTTTTTTCTTCTCCTTTTTCTTGGCGTCTCTGAGGCGACACAGCTACATATTACGTATACGCCCCAGTGGCGTTGCTTTTCATTTGCATTTTCGTAATGGGTCTTTGGCGGCGGACGGACCCTTATTAAGTTACAGAGAAAACGTTTTTGCATTTGATTGATTGGTGCTCTCTCTATATTTATCCCGTTGATTTATCTCTTGGTCCCTTTTAAATATTTAAATGTTTAATCTCCAGTCTGCTCTTGTGTTAAGTCACAAGTCTTTACCGAAACCCAGCTATTCCCAAGGACATTTCATTGATATTTGCCAGAGATTTGCATGGGGAGTGAGCCCAATTACGCTGTCATTGGTTGCCAGGCGGGGAGTTATGGATGTTGTGGGAAATCCAATTGATTCGCGTCCATGTCACCGCGTTTGACGATTAACTGGCAAGGACTCTGGGTCTGTGTGTGTGAGCGCACCTGGGCAGTGCGAGCTGAGGAAAATTATTACGTATACGCCAGGCTCTCCGACACTCTCTCGCTTTGCGGCTTGGCTCTCTGGAAGCCACATTTCTCCCTCTCTGTCTCTCTTTGAACTTTGACATTTGCAGCGAGCTGCAGTGCACTTTATGCCATAATATCCTAGCGGGAGAATAGCGGGCGTGTACTCTCCTTTCCCTGCTCCCCGCTCCCTGCTCCCTGCGCCTCGTCTTCGTTTATTTTTTGATTTCAGCCACAATTTTTACCATTTAAGTAAGAGCTGGGCCGGTGTGGGAGTCGTCTCGTTTTCTGTGTTTACATTTTGACAGTTGCTGAGTTAAAAAAAACACGCATAGAGGCACTCTGAAAGGACCCACACTTGGAAACATTCAAAGTGGCACACAGACCAACCCAAAATCACCAGCGGAAATGAGAAAATATAAAGGAAGGCAGAGAAATATATTCAACTGTCAACAGCACGACTCGGCACGCCGCGGGTTGTGTAGCGCGAAAACTGGCACGAGTCGTCCTTTCCCAAGCAAAAAATTCCAAAGCCCACACCAAATGGTACAACTTTGTATAGAAAAATGTGTGTAATCTCATGCATTGTCCAATTTTAAATTCATGCTTTAATATTAACGAGCTTTGGTTAAATTATCCAGTGAATGCTGTCATGCTAAAAAGGTAAAAGTAGGTTCTCAGCTTTTGTGTCAGGAAATTTAAATTGGGCTCGTAATAAAATATGGACTGCATAATAATTAAGCAATGTAATACAATATATAACGGATAGACTGAGGGAACTGGGTTAATATATATTAAGGATATGAACTTTATAGGGTCGGAAAGGCTTCCCTCTAGTTAAACGCATTTGCCACTTTATATCGTTACTTTATGACTAGGACTAGGTGTAGTCGAAGCACATTAATTTATTATTTACTCTTTCTAGATATATATTCATGATATTTAGATATTTAAATTGTCTCACCTCGGAGACCTGCAAATATATTATATTGTTTTAAACATGTTTGTGTAAATGTGTAAATGTGTAAAGTGTGCCTTAAGAAGGAATAATGTATCATATTTATCAGAAAATACTCTATATTATATAAATTTAATCATTGGTTTCAATCTTAGACACAACTATCTGAATTCCATGTTTAACACAATTTCTATCCAATTATAAGTAGTTGCAGAAATTTGCTCTCATAGCAACATTTCAAGTCTGAAATTTCGAATGTATTCTAGCTTTGAAAATAGGTATATGAGCATTTATTACCTGATAAAATGGTAATTTAAGCCGACAGAATCAGAATGAAAAAATAATTAATTATAGCGACATAAATAATATTATGATTTTTCCATTTTGATTATTCTCTTTTACAACGTTATATTTTAAACCTACTTTCGAGCTTGGTAAATATTGTTTATATATTTTATGATACTAGTAGGAAAGCTACAGTTGGGTGTGGCCGACTGTGAGATACCCAGTTCCCAAAGCATTGTCGGTAAAATTAAATAGCATATGAACATAGAAAAAGAAAATGTTGACAGATGAAGACAAATGTTGCTAGGTACATGTTGAGCAACGATTTTTGCTTAGTTATACATTTTCCATGATTTTTGAGGGCGGTAGTGGTCGTGGCCAAATTTGAAAAATTACTACAATTAAATTTAAGGACCATTATGTTTATCGGATATCTTGTTAACAACGAAAATCTTAACATTTGGCCTAATCGTTCCTATGGTAGATATCCGATTTGGTTGAAATTCAAATTTCATTGATACAATTAAATTAGACGACTATATATTAAGTTTTTATCAAAAAATTTGGCTCAATCGTTCCTATAGCAGTTCCGACAGCAGCGTCCGGTCTGGAGGTTTCCGACATATATACTAATGGGAATAGAAAGAAAACTATCTGCAAAATTTAATTTAGATAAAAAACTGAGAATCTAGTTCGCGTAGAAACGGACAGACGGACGGGCAGACGGAAAGAATAACAGACAAACATGGCTAAATCGACTTGAATTGAAACTGATCCAGAATATGTATACTTTAAGCTTTCTTTCTGCAGGGATATAAAAATAACCAAAATAATCGTCATAAAGTCGGGGTTTTTAGTATGAACTGTATAAGATGAACTACAAGGAGAGTGGATTTAGAATGTCTGTTTGACTCGAATCAGTATTATTAAAAATTTTTTCGATATATGAACATACATTTAAGGCACTATTTAAAAACTTTAAAAAAAAAAATAAATAAAGAAATTAAATCTTATACCGGATAGAATTTATATCCGTAAGGGAATATAATTAATGGTGAGTCGGTTTTGTTTCAATAATCAATTTAAATGTTAGAATATCTATCTCTTAAAAATGTATATTTTAAAAATTATAATAAACACCTTTCGTTCTCTGATGAATGCAAATTTTCAAATATAGAACGAATAATAGAAACACTCCTCTTAACTGCTCAATGTAAATGTTAAGCAAAACACTTTGGGTTCAAAAAAAGATCAATACATTTTTAGAAGTAAAACGTTTCATACAAATTTTAAATGCTAATTTTCTCTATGTAATTAAATTTTCTGCTTTTTTTCCTTTAATATTATTTTCTTCTATTCTTAACCTACATGAAGTCGATTTTCGTGACGCTGATGTATCAATTGGCGCCCAGCTGCTCTTGAATTGCCCACTCAACCGCAATAAATGTTCGCCCACTGCCTTCATTGGTAAGTTTATATCGCATTGCCTTTGCCCATTTCCTTTCCTATTTTCCTCCTCCTCCAAATTGCCTTCTAAGAGAAATGGAAAAGTTGTATTTCCAACCAAGATTCCCTAGAGCTTACGCAATTTTCTTATGGCTGTATTGTTAATTACCCTGATGCGAATTTTAAGGGCAACGTGTTTAGCGGAGGAGTGATGATGTTGCCTCGAAACATGTTGGACATTATTTAGCGAGATGGATGGTGGTGGCTAACTTTCGTGGCTCAGTGCGAATTGCTTGGTTTTCGTTTTCCATTTAAATTGTTTTGCCGTAGCCTTGTTCTGCTTGTTTCTCTTTCTGTTTGTTGTCTGGCAAATTGATGTCAATAATTGAGTGGCATATGCACATTTATATGTAGAAATGCTTCATGAATTGGTTATATGTTAATTGCCGCAATTGGCAAATGGCCTCAGATTGTCGGAAAGTGCACAGATTTGGATGTTTGCAATCTCAATCAATTTGTTTGAATAACTCAATTAACTATGTAACAGTGTTATTAAAAAACTAAGAGTGCAGAGGATGCGCTTCCACTGGGAAATCCAAATTTTCGGAAACTAAAAATAAGGGGATCTGCCTTCTTTGACACTTTACTTATTGGAACACAGAAATTGAACTAACGATAGTTTTGAAGAGAAAAGATATGCTGTTCGGCAGATCCAAAGCCTAAAAAATTATTATTAAAGTTTATGTTATGCTTTTCCTATTTTAAAATGTATCCCTTACGATTCGTTTTGAAGTTAATTGTGGAATATACATATATATTTAAAAACCAACCAATTTCTTTAGCTATAGGAACTTCTAAGCCCAACTTCTGCAATCACTTCTAAATTTTAAAAACCTTAAATTCCTGCTATTTACGGGAAAGATAGTTACTCTACAGAATAATAAAAGTATAACAAATCGCCTAGATATCAGAAATAAATAGCAAACATTTTTCTTAATTTGCGTATTTAGCTTATTTTACCGAAATTGTGCTTCGTTAACATTTTGTGCATACTGTGCGTGTGCCGGCAGCCGCTGGTCAGAGAAATTTTGCTGACTCGCTCCCTAATATGGAAGTATTAACCTCTAGAAGAATGTATCTCTAGTTCTAGTAGTTTGGCGAAATATTTCCACAGAAGAATTGAAGACATTAATTAATTATAAAGCATAGAAGCCAATTCAAGATACCGTGTTACTTAAATTAATTTAAAATAGAAAACTGTAGCTCCTTTTGGCCAGAATTGTCAAGCAAGCCCATCTGCTTTTTCCAGTAAGTTGGCAACGCAATTTCATAGCCGCCAAGGGAAACCTAAAAAGCAGAACAGAGGTGTCCATTCCCCTGTGCCTTTGGTGTAGGTCAGCCCAGTGACTGTGAGCTGTGAGCTCAGCACCCTCGCATCTTTAGAGGAGATGGCAGCGAGGGGCAGGAGGTGCCTGCCAAGTGTTTAACTGCAGAGGCAACACAACAACACATTTGCACCCTAAGTGGGTTACACACAGAGACAGCCAAGCGAAAAAACCCACCTTTGTGCACCGGCCCACAAGACTAAGCTGCCGCTTCTGCTGGCTGTACTGGCTGCCTCGGCTACCTCGGCTTTCTCGGCTGCAACGAGGCTAGAATTGATTTTTGTCGAGTCTGAGATCGCATGTCCACAAGTAGGTTTTCACAATTGCGTTGCCTCCGTTGCCTCCATTGCAGGCGAATAAACTGGGTTATAGGCAATCTAGCTTCGACTAAACCTGCGATAGCTGAGGAGACAGACAGCAGTCAAGTGTTCTGCCGCAGCAAAATGGTAATAATAGGCACACACAGCATTGTTTTATAATGATTGAAAGGTGCACAACATTTTACTAGTCCCCAGCTACTAATCACACTAAAAGAAAGAAGTTAGATCCTTTAAAAGGAACTGGTGAGACTTAATAAATGGGAATAACTATTTCAAAGGCCATTTTAACTTCAGCCTGGTTATCAGTGATCAGAAGTTCACATTGATACTACCTTGGGGGTTCTTACTTTCCAAGATCATACTTTTAGCCCCGAGCAAGAATAGTTAGAGAAACTCGAAGGCACTATTTTTGTGATATTTACCTTCTTTTTTGATTAAGTAGCATAAATAACATAGAATCAAGAAATTATAACACAAATAAATCTGTGATGATGCCAAAAATAACAAAAGAAAACGGTTTTTCTTTTTGTTCAATAAGAATGATTTTCTTTTTTTAACCTACTCTTTAGAGACCGCAGTCTTTATACCTTTTTTAACGACGCTTTTAATTAAATTTTTCATCATCTCAACCGCGATTTTTGTTACTTAAAAAAAAAGGCTTATACTGGAAATATAATTATTTTAGCATATGTAATTATGGAAATTTTACTACAACTATAATTTTTTTTTGGGATCGGTATAGCTAGCTTCAATCCCGTTGATGTGAAATTCTCCTAGAGTTGGATCCCCAGATTACGAATATTATATTAAAAAGTTTTTCCATGGATACAATGACATGTTGGAATTGCAAAAGCGTAAGTAAAAAATAAAATAAAATGGGAAAATTATTGCAGTGGTGCGTTGTTTACATCCTGTGCATACTGTGCGTGTGCCGGCAGAGGACGGGCAAAAAAACTTTGCTACATTGTCCACAGAAAAATAAACGGAATTTATAATGTATAGAAGCCGATTCGAAGATAGTTATAAAATGCTTCTTTAAAAGAAAATAAAGATATAAATTGCTGCTTTCCATGACCAAAGATCTTGACCATAAGCCGTAGGGATACCACCTAACGAAATTAATAACCCAACAATGTCATTATATTTCATTAAAAATGTTCTCGGAATGCGAAGAGGAATTTCTAAATATAAACTATTAAGGCAGCACGTGCCAAAGACTTCCGATTGGGGATTGGGTATTGGGTGGCTATGGAGCGTGGCTACGGAGAACTGCTTCCAAGATATACGGCCAATATCAATAAAAAAACGGATGCCACGTACAAAATAAATTGACATTATTCGCTTATGGCCAAATATTGATTAGTGCTGCCTTATTTATGTCTCGAATGGCAAACTTTGCGATACAGAACAGAGAAAACATAAGAGGGATTTTATCTAATAGATTCTATATCTACCATTTAGCTTTATTCTGTCGTCAACATGTTAGCATTTCGATTTTACAATTATCTAATTGGTTTATCAAATTACTAAAACAAAAAAGACAGCAAACAATGCTATCTAATGGTAGATATCTAAAATAGTAGGGATGGCTCCGCAATAAATTGTAATAAAGCGGCTTTACTACTACTTCGCTGGCAGCTCGGAGGCATAAAAAATTTATGACAATTTCCTTTTGTCACGACGCTCTAACACACGAAATCCGGCGATTAGTCATAATTCCCGTGGCCATATGTAATGAAAATTCTGATTCCTGATATGGAGGAAAATGGCTGCAAGGTTGTTCGCATTATGCAATCGGCCAACGGAATAACTGAAGCCTAGAAATCGAGAAATCGGGGAAGTGACTCAGCAACGCTTGCTGGCATTACTGTGGGAGGTCGTGCACCTCATATTGACTGCCATATTTAGACTAACTAAGTACGTGACTTTTAGGCGCCTTCGGAATGGTAATCGTAACCCACTAATCGATATTTAGCCGCCGAGTTCAAAAGCAATTAGTGGCCAAGCTCCAAAGGATTTTATGGGGGAACTATGAATAAAATAATGGGAGAGATGGATACTATACATAGGGTTAGCTTTTTGATTGACGTTTTAAATGGATTTAGAATCAAGAAGAGGAGATACTTACCCCAACTGGACCCGGTGCGTCCAAGGCATTGGCTAGTTTCACTGTTCCATAGGAATTTTTTGAAACCCTCCCATTTGCCCATTTTCACCGGCGGCGAATAGTATTCACTAACTTTCTTATCGGCCATTTTAATGCTTTTCTTTTGTTGCTTGCTTGCTGCTGTTGGTTTGCGGTTTAACTCGAATTACTTATTCGTTTTGTCACTTGGGTTGTAGGAGGGTGTCTTGTCTATAAAGCTAGTTCTTCGTTAAACTATTCTTATTTGTTGTTCCTTGTGATTAGTTAGATTTTTTGAACGCTTATCGAATACGAGTATATTAATTATTTATATATGTGTATTTATTGGTGTTGATTTTTGGTTTTTGTTATACTTGTTGGGTTGTTTTTTTGGGTGAGTTTTTCTCAATCAACTGCGTTGGTACAACATTTTTTGTTTGTTTGGTTTTTTGGAATGTTCGTAGCAGTATTTTGTTAAGATTAACGCTTACTTTGCAACGTCACTGAAAGATATGAACGGAAAATGGAAATTGGAAATGAACAATATTGCATAACTGTGCGATCGGATGACACCTGTTAGGTAAGGTTAATGGGTGTTTTTTTCGTTTTTTTCGTAAAGTGCAATGACATAATGGATGAATTAGGTTATTTTCTGGGACTTTTGTGGATCGATTCCGACTTTCTCGCTATGTTTTAGGTTTTTTTTAATCACTTGGTCGCGACTATCATCGATTTTCCTTCTTTATGTAAGAGAATTCCTTTCTGATCTGAGGGGTTCCTTTGCCAATGCTCCTGGTTTTCGGCTTATGTAAACTTTTGCTTTTTCCCCACTTGCCATTTGCAGTATTCAGTTTTCTTTTCCCCCCTTTTGTCCAATTTAGCTCCAGCTTCAGTCGCGATTCGGCGCAGGCACAAGGACACTTGAGGAAGCCTGCCCTGAACGGCTCAATGATGGGTTTATCTGCTGCTGGATCTTCTGGGGGCTTATTCGCTGGGTTATTTGGAATTTTTCCCGACTTTTGGTGCACCAAATGCTACGAACTCGCCAACGCCAAATAAATTGTAGTCACCTCTGCCGATTTTAGCCACACTCTGCTGCCAACTGTTATGTAATCTCGAGCGCGGAAAAAAGCCTCGAAAAGCGAAGCCAGGCTAGAGGCGAGCATGCGCGGAGAGCGTCGAGGAGCGTCGGGCTGAGCGCAGCTGGAATCGCTGCTTGGAAGCTTATTTTTTCCGCTTTCGCCGCAGCTTTTGCAAGCGTTCCGGAGGGCAGGAGCGGGGCAGGTTTCCGAGCCATGAAAGTTGACAGCTGGGCGCCAGCTTAATGAGAGTTTTGCGGGTAGGAAGGATGGCAGGAGATGGGTCTCCTTGCGAAACCCGATCCCAGAAACCGCTTGCAGTTCTGCAATCCTCTGAAGAGCTGACGCCCAAAAGCAGGCAATACACCTTTTGCTTAAGGCAAGGACAGTGGAGAACAGGACAGCGCTCGCAAGGCTTATCCTTATCAGAGGACCTGCTTACGCTTCTGTGGCTCCTCCTGCTCCTCCTGCTGTCGGCTTTAATGAAAATTCCCGACGCACACACACTCGCCTCTGGCTTGACTTACATTTTGCTCTGCCGACGTCGCCGTCTTTTCGCGGCGCACATTGCGCAACGCGCCCGACTCGACTCGACTCGGCTCCTGGCTTGGCTTCCCGCTCCCGCTCCCGCTCCTCGCTCCATGCTCTGCTTCTGGTTCTATTTCTGCGGCTTGGCTGTGTGAATGTGAATGTGAATGTCTAGTAAAGGGCATGGCGCACCAAAGTAGGCAACGCTCTGGCCCCCACTCACAGGCAGGGAGATACACAAATGTAGAGGCTTTCGGTCGCCTTTTTCTTTGCCTCTCGCACAGTGCAATTGTTTGAATCCTTGAAAATCGATAAGGTTTATATTAACTGATTACCCTCACACACTCAGTTATTAGTGGAAAACTCTCTACACTTTTTCGCACACTCGAATACACTCTGGCACACACAAACACCCGTACACACACACACACTTCGGTTTTGCAAGCACTTCTTAACGGCTCTTGGCCTCGGAGTCTCCGCCTTATGGCTTCGCTTTTATTGTTGCAGGCAGCAGCTAAGAAAAAATCGAATTCCAGTATGTATATAAGTTTTACAAGGATATCTTTGCTGCTGTCACAATGTCCTCGTTGCCGACCGACGTCGCTGTCGCTGTCGTTGTCGTTGTCGTTCTCATTCCCATTTTCGCTGACGTCGACGTAATCAATGGAAAATGTTCTCCTTTGGCACAATTGTTTTTTCTCTTCGTTTTTCGTTTTCGTTTAATTTGCAATTAACTGGCGGCGGCACAATTCGTTTAATTCAGTCACAGGGTTTTACAGGGCGCACACAGGTTTGATTCCGATGATTTGTGGATTTTTATGTAACCAGCGGCTTGGCTTGTGGGTTTTTTGTGGGTTTTTTGGGTTTTGTGGGAGCGAGTGAAGAGTGAAGAAGATTCTTCGGGTGACATACAGAATGGGTTTTCTTTCGCCTTCGAACGCTCCCTCTCTACGCAGACTTGTACATGGTAGCTCTAGATATATAGATATATATGTAGATAGATGCCAGAACATCTATGTATGTATATCTATATGCCGTTAATCCGCCAGCGAGTGCGAGTAGCAACCGTCCACAGTTAAAACGCCAATGATAGTGCCAGGCCATTGCCGACGTCGCCGCAGCTTGCAGCTGGCTATCGCTCGCCTTCGGCCATCGGCCTTCCGTTCGGGCTGCCTTCGGGAAGCTTCGTTGGGCTTCGCCTCGCCTCGTCGTTCGTTAATGGCGAGTGGCGGGGGTGGCGGCGGGAACGGGCAGGAGCTTCGCGTGGAAAGCGCCAGCTCTCCCAAGCTTTCTGCTCAGCTGGGTGCTATACGCGAAGTCGCTGGAATAACAGTCGGCGGTCCCGCTTCCCACTTTCCCGCCTCTCGCCGCCCCCCTTCCGCAGAGCTTTCAGCTACTTTTGCTGCTGTGATTTGCAGTTAGTTCCATTCAGTGGCTGCCAAACTGTGTGGAACTGCAGGAGATGCGGTCGCAGGACCCAACGCCCTGTTCGAAAATCAGAAACCACGAAGGGGCTGGCCGGGCTGCAGCAAATACGAATGCACTGCATTTTTGTAAAAACCCACTGAGTTCGTGAAGAGATAATGGGTTTGATCACATAACCATGTGAATTTAATGCGATTACTAGGGAGGGAAATATATAAATAGGACTAAACAGAGTCGGCTTTGATGGTATCTTGTTTTCGAACTAGTCGTTGTCTACATATATTATATATAATATGTATTAAATATATTTATAATTAAATGTAGTTAAATTTATACTTTAAAATTCTTCCAAATGGCTGTCAGATAACGTTGTCAGTGAACCCTGAATAAAGCGTGACAGAAATGCTCGCTTCGATCGGCTCTCACAGCTCCAGCACTTCATCCAGCTTCGCTATCTGCCTCAAGGTCTCTGGGTGCTCTAAGTCAGCTCTCTGTGTCAGCTCTGCTCTAAATAATTATAATAATTATAGCTCTGTTCAGAACATTCGCCAGATTAAGTAATTATTTAGATTGGGGGTAGAATTTACTAAAGGCACACTTTCAAGTTGGAAAATAATTTTTTTCAGCAGTGAGAGATTCACCACATGAATTTCCCCGATCGCCACTGCTTTATAGCTTTTATTAAGGGGGGATGTACAAAATGTGGGTATTTTAAGCAGGGACCGAAAATTATGATTATTTTTATATTTTTACATCAAATAATCACTGACCTACACCATTATTATTCTTATTGGCCAATTGTCGCATATTTGTCCTGATTTGAAAATTTTCAATTTGTTTTCATTTTTTACGAAAATAATGATTATATTTGAGTATATTTATAAATATCAGTTAGTAATCATTATAGCTGAGCAAAAAAATAAAAATCTAAAATTACTATTATTTGAGAGTTTTATTTTTGACCAAAAAAAATAAAACTCTTTTTCAATTTGCAGCTTTGGTATGCAATTTTTATAATTTTGCCATGATATGATATGAAGGAGGCATCTCAGACCCCATAAAGTATATATATTCTTGATCAGCATCACCAGCCGAGTCGATCTAGCCATGTCCGTCTGTCTGTCTGTCCGTCTGTCCGTCTGTCCGTCTGTTCGTCTGTCGGTTTCTACGCGAACTAGTCTCTCAGTTTTTGAGCTATCGGGCTGAAACTTTCAGCATAATTTGTGTCGAAAACTAAGATATTTTTTCAACTGTTACCAAAATGAATAGATTTTCAATAATCCAATTGCAGAGTGCAAGGGTATACAAATTTCGGTTTACCGAAGATAGCTTTCTTTATTGTTTTAAGTTATTCTTTTACCATCTTATAAAGTTATTCTAAGGGAAGAAGCAAAGGTAAAAAATAATAATAATAAAAACAAAAATAGTTTTTAGTTAAGTTTTTCCTTCAACACTCAAAATTTTTGAGTGTTTCTTTTATTATTTTTTTAGTGAAACAATTAAGCAATCATCGTAGAATTATGCATTTATTTTAAGGTAATATCGAAGATATCGAACAAACTTTTCTATGACAAAATTTTACAAAATGGCGCACTTTTGGAGAATGTTCCACAGCATTTCGATCTTTGAGTTTTCCGGTTATGTACACGATAGAGCTCGTAATTTGTGTCGAAAATCAAAAAAAAAGTTTTCGATGTGGCTGAAAGCGGGTTTTAATACCTCGCTCACATGCTCGATTTGAGGCATATTTTTACAGCATATTTTCCACATAAACAACTATTTTTAAAGAAATAGTATATAGTATATCCCCCCCTTAAGGGAATATTTTCCCTATCCCATAGGTTACAAACATTAATGTATTCTTCTTTTTGGAAGGACTATTCCCTTTGATACTCCGCAAACTCGATTCAATCTGTTGACCATCCACAGTTTGAGCCTAAAAAACCGCCTACCGGAGACAGTGGTTCTCAATCCGCAGTAATTTGCTGTCGCTTGACAGCTCGCATTACTGAGGCCTGATAAATCGCAGAGGCCGAGCACTGCTCCCCCCGCCGATATCCTGGCCACTCCTGTTCAGGCTCATGCGCTCTCCGCCCCACCGCCGCTCTCCGCTCCGCTCCAGCTTAAGATACTAGTATTTCCCGCGGATACGGTTCAATCGGCGCAGAAGCCCATCAATCCGGCCCAGAGGCGTCCGCCGGAGCCAGAGGCGGACGTTCGAACTGACACACAGTTCCAGCGGCAAGTTTTCGAACGCGGCGAATCCGGCGTTGTCTTGCGCAATGGGTACTGTGTGGATGAGCGGCGAAGAGTGAGTGCAGAACTCGCTCCGGTCGGTAATATGATATTTATTGATTATTCGCTCTCCGCCGTGGAGTTTGGGCTGGAGTACTGGGCCCACACCGAAGCCGGTCATTTGGCCAAATTATATAAAAACTAAGCAGGGGCCAAAAAGTGATTTTGGCCACGAGCCGGGAGCGGGCTTGGCCCACGGAGGGCAGGATGCATCCGGAGGGGGCCGGGTTGGTAGCTATTTTATTCTCTTAGAGCGTTTCCCCTGCCTTCAATTACGTCATTTCTCAGCTGATTGGGAAGTTGCGCCCAGCGAGTTATACAACCGACTATTGGCCGTGATGGGTTGTCCGTCGTCCGTCGGCTTTGTGTACACTTCATATATAGGCGGTATATTTGCCGCTTTGATACTTGCAACTTTTGTCAGTTGACTTGGCTGAAAATTACAGCCAGCTATTTTGGGAAACTTTTGCTGCCTGAGGTAATTTTTCTGTGTGACAGCTCCTTGATTGTTTCTGATTTCCCCTGCTTGGTGAATTCGAAGGAGCGGATAATTTGTCATATCCTCACTAGCAGGAAATGATGGCATGTCCTCGCAAAAATCAACCACCAAGAGGGGCCTTAGTTAGTGGCTTTTTGGCGGTATTCCTTGGGTATATCAATTGGAGTCTGAATCTATTAGTAAGACAAGTAAACGCCTTTAAGGTATGCAACGTTTAATAGGGTAGATTATAAAGTTGAAGGAGTTTTTCATGGTCACAAATAATTTAATTAAATTCCTAAGACATTTATTACTGAAATATAATCAATTTGCAAACCTCTTCTTCTTAAACTCGTAGCAAATATAATTAAGTTTATTATATTTAATTTACATAGTTTCCTATTAATTTAATTACCAAATTCCCAGCTCAGCTCAGTCCCGCATCAGACTTGGGGCCTGGATGTGTCGTTGTCACACCCCAATCAACGTAAATCAATCAAAATTAACACCGGAGACAAGTGGAAAATGTAACATACACCGGACAGTGGCAAGGATGCGAGGGAGAACTGCCAGCCAAGAACAAGGAACGCACATGTTCCTTCAGCTAAATCAATTACAGAATGTTGCAGGAAGCCTGGGCCACACACGAGACTGACATTTGGAAAAAGGATTTAGGAAGGACGAAGGGCAGACAGCCAGAGAGAGAGCCGTCAGATTATGGAGAGTGAAGGGAAACTTATTCACGTTGAAGCTAAAACAATGGATCAGCATATTACGTATACGCCGCCGGGCCATTGACGCAAACAAAAATTTTGTCTAGCTAATGCAGAAAGCTTGCTAAGGTTCTCATATATTTTATGCCCATGGCCGGCAATAAACATAATTGATATATGGCAGGCATAACACTTAAACCTTTAAACTAAAGCCCACAAAAACAGTCGCACCAAATGAAATCAAGTAGAGCCTGGCGAGCGAGCGAGGAGATCAGGTTGACCCACTTTGGTGGCCAAACTTTTCGCAACGTCCGAGAAGCTCTGGCAAAAGCAGGCGGCACTATAATTGTCCGTGGGGATTGGGCCAATGTGGGTGGAACTGGGATGGGGCTGGGATGGATTCAGGCTTGGAGCGGGTGCAAGTCGTTTTGGGGGCGCATTACGTTGTTCAGCTGCCTGCCTGCCGACTGCTAGCGAATTTTCGCACAAATGGCAAAGTTTAAGTGCTTGACAAGTAGAAGTTCAGCCTGCTTTCACGAAGGTTCAGCCAAGGCGATAGCTCTGGGTCTCTGCAAATGCTATTAACGTGTAGTTTTATGCTAAAAATAATAGTTTAGCAAATAGTTTATTCGGACTTTATGCGGCTATAAAATGGGGGCTTTTTAGGAAATATAAAAAACACAAATAAAATAGACTTTATCACTCAAGCTGTTATTATCGATGTTTACTGAGACTTTAGAAAGAATAAAAAAGACCACCAATTTTTGCTGACCGGAAAAGGATGTATATGTTGTGTTTATCAAGATATTAATCTTAGATTAATCAATTGCTAAAAACGGGCCTTATTGTGGATACCTTCTAGGGCCACAAAATAAAACATGATCCTAGGGTTGTATTCTGTCTAAAATAATTTTTAACACCTCTAATTTCGATATATTTATCTTATGTTATCAAATTTATTGAGATATTAATCTGACATTAATCAAATGCTAAAAACTGGCCTTATTTTATGATAGCTCTTAGGGCCAAAAAATAAAACATGATCCTAGGGCTCTCTAAAATAATTTTTAACATCTCTAATTTCGATTTATTTAAGGCTGGGTTGAGGCTCTAAGCACTGGTGCCCAAAGCAATGACTCGCGAGTTGCGACTCTTGAAATTTCTCTGCCCGACCTCTGCCAGCACACGGAAAGTGTATATGCATAGAAGGTAAACAACGCATTAGAGCAGTAAAATTGCCTGGGCACCCCTGTTCTAGATAATCTCTGTTCTACAGGTTCCCAGCTCATTGCTCTTAGCTTCAGTTTTCCAAATAAATTTTCCCCCAATAGTTGGCTTGGTTCCGAACAACTAATGGACCCCATAGCTCATGTAAAGCGTGCCCGAGTCGTGCAATTGCCAAGTCACAAGTCAAGATATCCTCAATGTCGTTGTTGGCCAAGCAAATATCGATTGGCAGGCCAATCGCTGGGCCGCCTCCACTGCGGTGCCCCTCCACTCGAATGCGCATCGTTGCTAAGGGACGATTTTGGTTTTATTAGTTAGATAGATAAGAGTTCCTATAACTATGAGCTATGCAAAACATTAAGTCTTTATATTCCCGGGCTTGGCCCCTCTCTGTTCCTCCCCCGCAGTAAGCTTCAGTATTCGATGGTCACGCACTTGGTCTTGAGGTACTCGTTGAGCGCCTCCTGGCCGAGGTCCTTGCCGTAGCCGCTCTGCTTGAAGCCGCCAAAGGGAGCGGCCACGTCCGTCTTGTTGTAGACGTTGACGAAGACGGTGCCGGCCTCGATGCGATCCGCGAAGCTGAGAGCCTTGCTGATATCCTTGGTAAAGACGCCGCTGGCCAGGCCGAACTCGGTGCGGTTAGCCCGCTGCATAACGGAGTCCACGTCGCTGCCGCTGAACTTGGAGATGATCATGATGGGGCCGAAGGACTCCTCCTGGGCAATGAACATGTCGTCGCCGACGTCCGTGAATACCGTGGGCGTGAAGAAGTAACCCTTGAGTCCGGGCACCCTGCCGCCACCGTAAACCAGCTTGGCTCCCTCGTCCACGCCGCGCTGGCAGAACTCCAGCAGCTTGTCGAAGTGCGCCTTGTGATTCTGTGGCCCGTGGGCCGTCGAGCGGTTGAGTGGGTCCCCGATGGCCATGGTGCGCAGATCCTTAATCACGCGTCGCACGAACTCGTCGTGGATGCGATCCTCCACAAACAGCCGGCCGGCGGCGATGCAGTTCTCGCCCTTGTTGAAGAACACCGAGGACATGCCCTGGAATGGGGAGAATAAATGATTAATAAAGGACAACTCTGACCTCTAAGCTATCCCTAAACTTGACGCTTTTCCCCAACACTCACATGCTTGACCGCCTTGTCCAGATCACAGTCGGCGAATATGATCAGCGGACTCTTGCCGCCCAGCTCCAGGGAGCACTTCTTGAGATTGGAGTCGGCGCAGGACTTCATGATGTGCTTGCCGACGGGCGTGGAGCCGGTGAAGCCCAGCTTGCGGACCAGCTGATGGTCAGCCACTGCCTGACCCGCCTCCGAGCCCTTGCCGGGCAGGACATTGATCACACCCGGCGGGAACCCTGGCCAGAACGGTGAGCTCGGCGAACTTGAGCGCGGTCAGGGGACAGGTCTGGGCAGGCTTGATCAGGCAGGTGTTGCCGGCAGCAATGCAGGCGGCCATCTTCCAGGAGAGCATCATCAGGGGGTAGTTCCAGGGCGTGACCAGACCGCAAACGCCGATGGGCTCCTTGCGGGTGAAGGTCAGCACATTGTTGGGTCTCGCCGGGTTGACGGGGATCGTGTTGCCCTGGATCTTGTCGCACCAGCCGGCAAAGTAGCGCCAGGCGTCGATGGACATGCCAATGTGGGTCTTCAGGGCCAGCGTGTAGACTGCGCCCGAGTCCACCGACTCGATGGTAGCCAGCTCCTCCTTGTGGCGCTCCATGAGGTCGGCCAGCTTGAGCATCAGTTGCCCGCGCTGCCTGCCCGAGATCTGTTTCCAGGGTCCGTAGAAGGCGGCGTGGGCCGCCTGGACCGCCTTGTCCACGTCGTTGGCCGAGGCGCAGGCCACCTGGCAGAGCACCGACTCGTCGGTGGGATTTACAATGTCCAGACTGCGCTGGCCCTCGGCGTCCACGAACTCTCCATTGATAAAGAGCTGAGTGGGCACCTGGATCTTGCGCTTGTTGGCGTTCAGGGTGAATCCCTCGTAGTCCACCTCTTGACCGCCGGAGCCGCCGCTGCCCTGGCGCAGGATCCGCACCAGCTGGCCGAAGAACTCCTCGAAGACGGGCGCCATAAACACGTGCTCGTTCTCCAGCGGCACGTCGAAGGCCTCCTTCACCTCCTCCACGAGACGCACCACGTCCATGGATCCCGCGCCTGCCGCAAAGAAGTCCGTGGACGCCTCGATGGTGTCCTTGAGAATGGCCTGCCAGATGCCGTCCAGGAGGCACCTCTTGGCCAGCTCATCCTCGCTGAAGTCCGTGATGGGCTGCTGCTCGGCCTGCCGGAACCAGTCGCTGGCGGCGATCACCTTGGAGCCGCGCTTGATGCGCCGCACGTTGACGAAGGCGCCGTCGATGCCCTCGATGAGGAGGCCTCCGCTGTGGATCCAGGCCGGCTTGGTCAGACCCTTCAGGCGCAGAGGATGGCCCTTGGCGACGGGTCCCGCCGAGTACAGATGGGCTCCGAACAGGCGCACCTGCTCCTCGCTACCATCGGCGTGCACCACGGTGGCTATGGCCCCAGGGACGGAGTCCAGACCGCGCACAAAGTTCCAGATGCGCTCCGCCGACTGCTGCAGGTTGATTACCTGGTTCTCCGCCTTGAACATGGCCGGATCGTAGGTGGCGCCCACCTCCGTTTGGGTGATCTTCGGCGCCGTGCCACTGGCCACCAGGTCCACGGCCACGCCCATCGCCTTGACGCCCTCGGGGTAGAGGAAGCGCTTGTAGATGCTGTCCAGCGTGTCCGTGGGCTCCACGTTGGTCTGGCGGGTGAGCAGCAGCGGTCCGGTGTCCAGGCCGTCATCCGCCCAGAAGATACTGAAGCCGGCCACCTCGTCGCCCTCGATGAGGGTCCAGGAAATGGCGCTGGCCCCGCGGTGGCGCGGCAGGATGGACGGGTGGTAGCAGATGCTGCCCAGCGGCGCCCCGTCAATGACCTCCATGGGGATGAACTGCGAGCAGTAGGGCAGCACATTGAGGGTGGCGCCCACGGACTTGTACTGCTCCAGCACCTCGGGCAGCACGACGCCCTTGCGGCGCCAGCTGGCGAACTTGAAGACGGGAATCTTGTGGGCGGCGGCAGTGGTGGCCAGGATGTCCTCGCGACTGCCCTTGTTGGGAATGGTGAAGACGCCCACGACCTGGATGTTCGAGCGTTCCAGCAGCAGCTCCAGAACGTCGGCGGCGAAGTTGCTCTGGCCAATGATGGCGATGCGGAGTTTTAGCTGAAAATGAATGAAGGTTAATTAATAAATAACAAGTATAAAATGATATAGTTTAAAAGTTAAATATCTGATATCAGAGGTACAAATGAAATGTAGAAAATAACTTGTTTTAATAACTTTTCTTTGAATTGTTTATTAAGATTAAACATGTTCGTCTGTAAATAATTTTATTTTAGACAGAATTTATGTTTTAAATCTATGTTTTAAATTCAGTCTTAAATATAATTTACAGACAAACATGTTTAATTTTAATTAACAATTCAAAGGCAAGTAATTGAGACAATTGAGTATTTTTGAGTTTTGTCCAATCAGCCATAGCTACTTTTACTTTACTGACAAATAAATTAAACCAATGGCATATACTGGTTTACGTTAATTAAATTTATTTGTAAGTAAAGTAAAGAAAAGGTATTGCTTTCGGTAAATACACATATCACTAAACTAATTCTCTTTTTTTCCTAACCTATATTAATATAAATTTAAAAACTAAATAGTTTCTTAACAAATTAAATTTTAAAACATTCTATTAGCAGCATTACTCCGAAAAAAATTCAGCTTCAGTCAACAAACACTCTTTTAATGTATAAATTTATGGAATATATGAACTTTTACAACTTAATAAAACTATAAACTTCCCTTTAAAACAGTTAATGTTATATTTTTGTTTCAAAATTACTTTTATTTTATAAAATAATATGTTAATAGCAAGTCGAGACTCCTAAGTGTTTACTTTTGATTTCTAGTGCATTTAAGTCTCACTTTTACTCAAACAAAAAATTTTAATAAATTTATTGTGTATTTAAATCTCACTTTTATTGAATAAATACAATTTCACAATTAAAAACCACATCTTTTAATGAGTTTGCATGAGTTTATTAAAATACTTTGTAACGTTTAAAATGTCAAAATGATTATTTCGTTTAAGTGAACGATCAGCCCACTTGGAATTTAAACACCATCCGTGTCACTGGCTAATTAAATTGTGGAAAATAAAATACAATTTTCGCCTTAATTTATTTACTAACAGCCATGGTTGTTGACACTTTTGCAGCACTTTCGAATTTCACACTTTTATTGTTGGCTTTTTAACGAATCACTCAGGTTGCTCAATTAACGAGTTTTCCCTTTCCCTAGAATATTTTTTTTCGATTTTAAGGCACTAGCCAAGCGCTTTGGGGGCCGGCAAACTATCAACTGAAATCGATTGAGCAAGCCGGTCGTATTTATACCTTGCCGATCGATTCATTATCGTTATCAAGTGATTATAAACAAAAACACAAATAAAAAAGCCAAATAGCCAGCATAGACATGCGCCCTGCCGCTGGGGCTCACTTCACACATATTTCCTAATTAAATCAACGCAGCAAAACGAGATTTCTTATCAATCCGTGCCGGGAATAGCTGCAGAATCGTGTGCATGTCGATTTAGCATGATCAGAGGAGGGCCGGACCACTTGCTTTTCTCCGGTATTTCAGGCACCAATTGCACCAAATGGTCGAATTTGTAAGCCGAGACTCTGGGAGGATTGGTTGTGTGATTCACGGGAAATACATAGTTGTTTTCTGTTGGTTTAAGGGGGTTTCGGATTCCTATTGCTCGACACGTGGATTCCGGTGCTCCCCTAAAGTAATCTAACACCCATTTGACCCACTGACTGGTGAGAGAGAGGGGCCCATACGTGGACTAATCGAGATTGTGTGCTAGACACTTATTATTTTACACATCTGACAAATGGTGGGGTGTTTTAAACTAATCCGATTACTTTCCAATGGGACATTGGGTCCTGAAAAAAGTACAACTTTTAAGTTGAATTGGAAGCAGGAATGTGCCTACTACCTACGGAAAAGTCTTATTCGCTTTTGTTCAGGGGCGATAGGGGAAATTCATGTGGTGAATCTAGCACAACTGTGTTCCTGATTATAATTTCTTGATTTCTTCATGAATTTTTTCAGAAATCTGGATCTTACGATCCAGGCATGAATCTCTCACTTCCACATGCTGAATTGGGGATGCATTCCTAAGGTCATCCATGTTACCCATAGAATTTGACATAGATTCCTCCACCACATGAATCAAAGTGTTCCTTTTGAATTTTTTCATTAATATCCTCACTGTACAGACTTCTGTATGGAACGGAGCAGCGTACGATTCAGGTACACCTGCATTTCTCACTTACCACATGCTGAATTGGGAATGCATTCTTAAGGTCATCCATGTTACACATAGAAATCGACACAGATTCGTTCACCACATGAATCAAAGACCGACTGGGAGATATGTGCCTACTACCTACGGAAAACTCCCGTTCGCTTTTGTTAAGGGGCGATCGGTGAAATTCATGTGGTGAATCTTTCACTGCTCTGGATGCGTACGATTCAGGTACACCTGCATCTCCCACATACCACATGCTGAGTTGAGAATAAACCTAGAATTCCACCTGGAATTCGTTCACCACCTAAAAAAAGTCTACTTACAACCAGCATTTGCTTAGTTTAAACCAATTGGATTGGATTATGTAAATTAAATAGTTAAAATATATAAATATTTTAATTTTTTAACCGAAATTTAAGAAGTAGCGGCATTGTGGAGGTCTTTTCTCATTGTTCTATAATATTTTGTACCTAATCTTTAACAACCACTTAGCTTGCTTTAATATTCTAATTTAGATACAAAACGGATAAGTCATCAATTAGCTAATGGATGACTTCGAACCCGCAGCTATGAATAGGTAAGACTTGGACTGCCACATATTCGGGTCGCAGCTCCACTTAACTATTAGTTGGACTCGAAGCCCTCAGCATGCTGTACTCCCTGCAGCCGTACCTCAAGTACTTTGCTCTGCTGGGCCTCGTTCCTTGGAGCGAGAAGTGTGGCCGATATCAGGTTGTACAGAGGACTTACTCCGTTTTCCTGATACTGATTAACGTGGTCACGTTCATGGGCTCCATGGCTGTGCGGCCGATGAACGAACCGGCTCTCCCGCTGATGGTCAACGTGATTGTCTTCGTGTCCAAGATCGTGGCTATGACCGTGATCCTGGTGCAGATGATGATCCAGCGCGACGGCTACTACCAGTTCTGCATGGAGCTCAAGTGCCTGGGTCTGCGGCTTCAGGGCGAGCTGAAGATGGAATTGGGCGGATTGAGCTGGAAGTGTGTCACCAAGATTCTGGGACTCGGTGTCATGTGCTTGCTGGCGGTACTACCGGCTATATATGTCGCCATAATTGGAAGCCTGCTCTACTTCTGGTCCTCGTTCCTGCCCGTACTCGTCATCCGAATGCAGTGCGTCCTACTGCTGCTCTACGTGGACTTGCTGGGCCACCACGTGAAGCTTCTGGGCAAGCGGCTGCAGGACGTACTCACCTGCCACACAATGGATGCCAACGCCGTCCTGGACGGTAACAGCAAGCAGCTATGCTCCCTGGAATTCCTCCTGGAACTGAAGCAGAGCCACATGGAGCTGTACCAGCTGTTCACGCACTTCAACGGCCTCTTCGGCTGGAGCATCCTTAGCATCTATGTGGTGCTGTTCCTGGACAGCACGATGAACATTTACTGGACCCAGCAAGTGCTCGCCGAGGTCTACGAGTACAAGTATCTCTATGCCACACTTTCGATTTTTCTGCCTTCATTCGTTATCATGTTTGCCTTTTGCCGTTGTGGAGAGTTCTGCAGGATGCAGGTGAGCAAGGATACCCAATTTATTATGAGACAGGGTTTTGGGGCAATGTTTTGGGAGATAATGTTTCTTTATTCTACAATTTGGGATGGTATAAATATTATTAAATAAAATCCACTTGAGTTTTTTTTTTGTTTCTCTTGTGATTCCGACTTATTTTATTCAGCCCTTTGGGCTACAAAAAAAAAACACGTAAAAAAAAAAAACACAAAATTTGAGTTGCCTCCGTGGAGCGATGGGTAGTGTGCTGGACTCTTAAACTGAAGGTCCGTGCTAGGCTCTCTAACTGAATAGAATGATTCTGTTTAATTGTATTCAGAGAGAGAAGAAGAGCTACGTACTCCGCTACTTAGCTAAAAAATGCTCTCTCTTTTGCTATCGCTTGTACATTACAGGCAAAGCGTGGAAGAGAGAGCGAGAAAGAGATAGAGAATGATTTTGTTTTGTGAGATCTGCTTGGCATTAAGTTATCTTTTAAATTTGACTATTTAATGTACATTTACTACGTTTTTTTGATTTTGTTAAATTGAATCAGAGAGTGCAACTAAAAAATTATCTTTCTTTTGCTATCGCTTCTGCATTGCAGGCAAAGCATGGAACAGAGAGCGAGAGAGCGAGCTCTGATAGAAAGTAAAAACCGCTTAGCCTTAAGTTATCTTTTAAACTTGACAATATTTTTTCTAGTTTTATATAAAGTTTGATATGTTTTTTGATTCTTCAATTTCAGAACATGCTCATTGGTAGCTATGTAAGGGGTTTGACCTGCCATCCAACGCTCCAAAGGGAACCGGCTTATAATGATCTGCTAATGGAGTTCACCATGCAAGTGGAACAAAATGTTTTGGTCATCAATGCCGAAGGCTTCATGAACATTGATAACTCCCTGCTAATGTCGGTAAGTATAGATTAAAGGTTAAACAAATTTTTGTTATAATTCTTACAATATTTTTACATTTTCAGATATTGGCTGCTAAAGTGACCTATCTAATTGTGCTGATGCAATTTAGTTCTTTGTAGATTTAAAATCAGAATCAAAGCATACTTAAACATACTTTACATTAAAAGCAGTCAGATCTCTACAAAAAACTACATACACTTCTATAGAAGGAGCATTCTCTGGCTGATACCTCTTTTGATCTATCTGACTAATAATATTTATAATTCTTAATATATGCTTACCCTTGACCAATTTCGTATTATGTCTTACCCTATAAACAATTAAATTTGATAAGATAATGAGTATATATCACACCTCCCCAGGCGTAAAGCAAAACCAGTTCTGGCCAGTTTACCAAATTTAGGGAATCTTATCGCCTGAACTTGATTAGCCAAAAAACCATTTGCTTATCGACCGAATCCGCACGAGTTCAACGGTGCAGTGGAAATGTTATGGCGATAATGGAGAAGAGAGTACCTGCCTCCGAAAATAAACCATCTGACCACCAGTCACTAGCTGTTGCCATCTCCATCCGGGGGGTCCACTGATAATGTCTCGTTATGCAACCGAAACTTGGATTTATTTATTTATTGTTTATAAAGCTAAAGCTACTGAGTTAATCACTCTGAGCACGCGCTCAGCAGATGCTCTCGATGGTGAAATTTCGGGGCCTGTCAATAAAAAGTAAAAATACAGTTCCCTTGGTAATGCTAGAGGCAGCAGAAAAGCGATCAGCACAATCACTAGCCAGTAGCCAGTAGCCAGGTGATAACCCGGACGATTGCCCTCCGCCAAGAACGAGCGAACAAACAACGATCCGGTTTGCGTGATGCACCAGAAAGTGGCGATCCGGTTTCAAGTGGTTCGAGATGTGCCAATTTTGATAGGCGGTCGTCGGGGCAAGCCGAAGTCCGTCTAATCGCCTTTAAGTGTTTTCTACTCTTTATTATTATTTCCTGAGATGAGCGCTGGGCAAGCGGTTCGAACCGGATTCCAGTCTGAACTTTCCACACCCTTATCATTGTGGGGCGCCTTAAACAATAAATTAATTGTGTGTTTTTTGGAATGCTCATCGATCTATTGTAAGTACATAAAGTGGAAAAAACTATAGAAATTTGCATAATTATTAACTACATAACACGTTTGAAACAGGATCCTACTTAAAGGTCACCTGAGCACTGACACTGACTTCTTTGACCACCACGTCGCCATCTTCGCTCAGGATCTCCAGGTTGCACTCAATTTCCTCGGTCTTGAGGACATCTGTGTGGATTGAGCCTTCTCCGGCTGCGGATTCAGTTGGCTCCGAGGCTTCAAAGTAATCGATTAAAAAGGGTTTGGACTCTGGGGAAGTTTGGAGTGTTGACTTTGGATTTCCTTCACATTCCTTCTCTTCCTTTAAATATATTCCCTTCTCATCAGCTTCGTCCTTAATGTTAGACTGGGATGAGATGCCATCACCAATTTGATCGTCTAAGATGTCTTTGTCGGGCACAATTATCTTTTCAGCTATTTCAGACAGCTCCTGGTCTTCCAGTTCTCCAGTTTCCTCGTTGATAGCCTCCAGGTGGCTGGCCAGCTCCATTACAAGTTCATCCTCCTCATCATCTTCATCGCTTTCGCCAAACTCCTGACTATTCAGCTTGGCTATGGTCTCGGGATCGAGGAACTCGTGTAATCTCGTGGCTATCTTTGCCCACTTGGCCTTGGCATTGGCGGCCAGTTCGGAAATGGCTGTCTCAGTGGAGGGCTTAGGCTCCATCGGCTCGGGATTGTAATCGGTTAGGGATAAAGGGTCTGACGATAAATCTGCAGTGGGATCTGCAGTTGGATCCTTAGTTGGATCCTCAGTAGAATCTGTAGTATTCTCTGTATCAATATCCTTGGGTTCCTCTGGTTCCTTTGGTTCCTGCCTCAGCATTCCATAAACGTTTCTACGGGTGGCCTCTTCCAGCTCGTGAGCCATTTTCAAGTCTGCCTCGAATTCTTCGGAGAAGAAGGACTTTAGCACTGACTCTGGGAGCTTCGGTGGCTCCACCACAGCTACTTCTTCGCCAGATTCGTAGTCAGTGGAGGCATCTGACTGAATGTCGTCGTCAATACTCTGGTTGTCCCGAGCAGGTGGAGGCTGGCCTCCTTTGGGCTTTCTGGAACTTCTATGACTGTGTCCTGCGCATTTGGCACAGGCTCTTTTACTTCTATTTCGTCCTCAGCTTGCTCTGTAGCTGCATCCTTAAGGGCCACATCCACTTCACCATCCGAGTCTTCAAGTTCTGCCATGGCAAGGTTGCTCTTGTGCTCGAAGAGCTTGAAGCCACCCAGTGAGAGGTTAATGGAAGCTGGCTCCTTGGGCTCGGCTGGTGGGACTAGCTGGAGCTGACGCTCCCGCTCCTCGAACTCCTTCATGCGAATCATCATTTTCTTCAGAAGCTCATCCTCCTCATCCACCTTGGGATCCTTGGGTTTGGGTTCAGGCTCCTCCTTGGTCAGCATCGTCTGGAGCATCTCGTTTTCCTCGGTGGTCAGCTGCAGCTGATCGGAGCCGGACTTCATGCAGGCCTTGAGCTCGCTGTAGCTCCGCATGCAGGCGATGGCACACTCCGCATCCTCGTTGTCCGGCACACTTTTGAGGTCCAGCTTCTGGAAGAACTCGGTGTCGAGGTTGCCAAACGTTGTCATGGCTTCCAGCGAGTAGAACTCATCTTCCACCCGCTCCTCCTCTTGGCCTCCGCTGGGGACTCCATCTTATTGAGGGTCTCTAGCTGAGCCCGCTGCATGGCATCCGTCACCAGATGCTCCTCGGACTTCCTGGGCTTTGGCTTGTACGGGGTGGTCCACGGACGTCGAAGACCCTGCTTGCCCGGCGTATATTCCTCCTCCTCAGCCGTGTCGTAGTCCTCGGACTCGGAGTCACTGATCAGGGCCGGCGGAGGCGGCAGCTCTTCCAGCTCCCCCGAGTCCTTCTTCACCACCATCAGCTTGTTGTCCACCACCTCCAGGGTGTCGTCATACTTATCCCGCTGGGCGAAGCAGCGAGCGGCGGAGGCTGCCACGATTCGTTTGCGTCTCTCAGTCTCCTTGGCTATCTGGGCGTCCAGGCTTTCGGCCGTGTCCTGGTTGAACTCCGCCAGGTTCTTGGACTTCAAGAGCTCCTGAGCGGCGCGAATTTTGTCAGTAGCCGCGCGGGGATTACGACCCAGCACAAACGGCTCCCTGGGATTCTCCATGGAGGTGACGAAGTCCTGGAACACGTCCAGGCACTCGCGAAGGCTCTTGCCGCGAGCCGGATCCTCTAGCTCGGGCGGCACCAGCTTCTCCAGCTGCGGCTCCGCGGAGTAGCTGAACTCGTCGTCGGACTCTATGGGCCCGAACTCAAAGCTCTTGGGCTTGAAGGCCTTCTGGTCCTCCTCGGACGTTACCTCATCAATTAGGTCGTTCAGCAGCGAGGTGCAGATACTTGCAATGGCGGGCTCTCCTATGGTGATCACCTCCTCGAACTCCACCGTCGTCTCAATGTCGTACATGGCCTCAGTCTCGTCCTCCAAGTCCTGCAGCATCTGTCGAAGCTCCGCTTCCTCGGCAGCCAGTTTCTTATCCATTTGTTGACAGATTTCCTCGGCCTGCTCGGCACTGGTCATGCTGGATATGGGTTGTCGGAACACATTGACAGCGACAGATGATTCATCCGTTGGTTCTTCCAAAGCCAACTGACGCAGGCGCTCTTCCTGCTGCCAGTCCTGACTGGGGGCATCACATCCGGCACCAAAGACGCGCTTGGGAACATTGTCCGTGGTGTCGTCCAAGATCTTGGCCATGAATTGATCCTGACTCTCATCATCAGGCTGGCTTGATTCTGTCTGGGACTCACCTTTGTTTTTGGCTTCCTCCCTCTCCTTTAGCAGCCTTCGCCTTTCGCTGAATTGCTCCGTGAGAATTGGCGACTTTGCCTCCAGATGGGGCTTCAGGGACTCCTCGTCGTCTGTCTCGGTGTCCGTTTGGTCAGCGGCATCATTCGTTACTCCGGTAAGATGCTCCGAGGACTGCCTGAGTTCCTCCAGATCCTCGTCCAGGTGGCAACTCATTTCCTCCAAGTCGTGAGCACACTTTTCAGTGGTAAAGGCACGCTCCTCCTCGAACATCAGTTGCTCCTTGCTCTTGACCAGCAGGCACGGTTCACCGTCTTCCTTATAAAAGTCCCTGGGAGTCGTGTTGTCCACACAGCAAAGCCTGTCTTCGGGTTGGTACTTGGTTGTGCCCTCATTGAGGAGCTGTTCCAGGGGCTCGTCCCCTGAGTCGCCATCGAGTTCAGCTCCGAAGCTTTCGTAGAGCTCATCCACCAGTTTGGCTCTAATCTCCTGAGCGGTTGGATCCCCGCCCTCATTATTTTGAGATACAATTTTCAGGGCCTTCCGCGTGTGTTCAAGATCTTCGGCGTCATCCTTCTCGGATTCACTGTCCAAGGGGGGAACGGACTTTTCGTTGTTCTCTTTCGTGGAGCTCTCCACTTCATCGACATCAGCCGCTCTCGACTCAGGTTCTACTGAATCTTCAACCAAGTTGGCTGATTCGACTTCAGTTTTTGTAATATTTATTTCCTCAAGCTTTGCCTCCTCAATCAGGATACGCTTTGACTGGGGCTTGGCTATCCCTTCTACATCTTGCGGTTTCTTTTCGTCATCCTTGGCATCTACCAGCTTCTTGATGCTCTCCACATCGCCTGACTCGGCTTCGTACAGGACTTTGGGACGTCCCTCGAGGGGTATATTATTGCGATTACTCAATTTCTCGGCCATGTGATCGGCCTGGGAGCCGCCGCTGTCGTTGTCCGAACTGGAGCTAGTGGCACTGTGCTCGGACTGCTCCGTTTGCTCACCGGAGACCTCGTTCCACAAGTCATCGGCAGCGCCGTTCTCCAGCTCGGCCTTCTGGCGGCTCCTTTCAGCCGCTGCCACTTTTTCGTCTTCCTCGGAGTCGCTGGATCTGAGCAGGGGATCCTGTTGGTCAGGAGGACGGTGCTTGTTGCGCATGCGAATAGTGCCTAAGGAGAATATTTAATGAGACATTTTTTATTATATTTAAAATTAACTTACAATTGACGCTATCGCGTATCTTGCGGCGGTCAGCGCGGTTCCAACGATTGTTCTCCTTGCGCTCGCCCTCGTAGCCCTCTCGCTTCCTGGAAATGTTCATTATGTTTATTATTATTTGGACCAATAATCGGAAAATGTTGAAAGAATGCAGGCAGATGTATTTTAAGTATTTTAGAATTGTCATTGTCGAGTAATATAATATTTCTGAGCTCTATAAATCTAAGCTTTCTTGATTTGTGGATTTTCATAGAAAATAAATTATAAATGCTTACCAGGCTTCAGCACAGGCGCGATCTCTAGGAAACACTGGACGACTGTCCAAGTAAGTCAGTTCTTTCTAAGAATATATCGAAATAATATTACAAACTCAACGAATAACCCCTAGAACCCACTTACGCAGGCCAGAATTAATGTCTTGCGATATTGCGGCAGACGGGAGACCACTGGGTTTCCCTGCAGGACCAACACCTTCAGGCTGGGCATCTGCTCGAATATTTTCACAATCAGGATATCGTCAATGCGATTGTTCGACAAGTCCAGCACGGAGAGTGTCTTGCAGTGGACCAAGTCCGCCAGACTCTCGCTGTCCTTCAGGTAGTTCGAGGCTATGTTCAGAGTGTTCAGGACGGGCAAAATGTCGCTGCCGATGTTCTGGATCTTGCGAATATGATTCGAGCTCACATTTAAGGTGTCTAGTTCGCGGCACGAGCCCAGATTCTCTATGGTCGTAATCAGATTATTCTGGAGAAAGAGGCACTTCAGCTTGGTCAGCTGCTCCAGGCCCTGGATCTCGGAGATGGCATTGCACTCCAGCCAGAGGCACTTGAGTCCCGTGTACTCCTCCAGGCACTCGATACTCTGGTAGCCTGTGAAATACTTAGGTTAAGTAATCCTCGATTTAATTGACTTACGGTGGCTACTCACCCTGATAATGCAGATAGAGTACATCGTTTAGGCGCGGAGTTTGGTATAGTTTATCCTTTTTGCACAGCTCTTTAAGTCCCTTTTCGGTCATACGATTTAGACCGGTTATTTCGCGGCGGGCGGTCACAGCTCCGACTCCTTGTGACATTTTATTTTTTGGTTTTTGTAGCCAAAAAATTAGTAAAACTTTTTAAACTTGCCTTTGGGTCGAATGTATACTTCGACTGACGCCGAGACAGAACAGCCAACTGGCTTTCATTGAACAAACAAACTGAGAAGGATAGGATCCAAGCGTTGTTGGTGGCAACCATTCCGGGGTGGTCTTGCACTAACCGGTTGAAATGCATTTTTTTTAGAATTTATAAAGTGTAGGGAAAATATTTAGAGTTGAGGAAACTAATGTAACAATTGTATTGTTTATAATTTATATATTCATACACTAATTAATTTCCTTTAAAATAAATGCACATGATTAACTGAATTTCCTATCTTTTATCTTTCACTATAATAAAAAGAACTTCATTTTGACTTACACTTTTTCAAGAATCATTGAGGCAGTTACACCCAGAAAAAAAGATCAGAAAAATCAAACAAAATTTTCTTTTTCTAAAGAACATAAAAATGTAGTATAGTATGTATTCGAGCTTACGTGAGCCTTCTTTAATTTGCCTACGTGGAGCGATGGGTAGTGCGCTTGACCCTTGTACTATTAACATTTTACAGTTTCAAATAAATTTAGAACGATTGGTTTTAATTTAAGTAGGTACACCAAAAAATATGCTTATTAATTTGATACTACGAAAGTATAAAATTATACTAATCTGCACCAAGACTTGAGAAAAATCTCTAACTCGACAAACAGAAAGGACCTAAATTCCAGCTAAAGCAATATGTTATCGAATTTTCAATGTAGGTTCGTTTAAAAATAATATTCGAAAATAAACAATTGAAACTATAGAGTATAAAAACTATACTATTAAGTGTACATTTAATATTATTAGGTGTTAAATCTATACTAAACTCGTTATACTGCTTGAGTATATTTTTAAGACAACTCGTAGAAAGGTTAATCTCCTGGGTTTCTATGGGTGTACCAAATACTCGTTTGAAATTAACCAAAATATACATAACTGTTATGAACGAAGCGTATCCGATTCATGAGGGACAGGGTTTTTTTTCTGGATGTTCTGTATTCCTTTGTAGACTTTATCCTTTTATCAATAACTTTTGTATAACTCTTGCTTCTGATTTAAAATTGTTCATTTATTTAATGGGGGTTTCAGTGCTGCACATTGGTTTTTTAACACAGATTCAAATACGAATACAAATACATATGGTATATTAAAAATGCGTACATATAATGTAATTATCAATATTCAGTTTTAGAGTTTTACAGTTTTACAGTTTAAGACAATTGTGTAAGTTATGTATTTATTGCAAATATGCCTCAGTGTAATAATGTAATAATATGTGATCGTCCATTATTAAAGCCTCAGGATTCAGAGATGCAAGTAACGATCAAAGAATTCGATCTCAAGAGTGTAAATTCGTTTTGAAGCACCTTCCCTTCTGAGAATGCTTTGTGTTTTACATCTTTTACAAAACATTTAAGTGAAGTGTGTGGTGTGTGGGTACTACCTTTAGTTATGTGTGTTCAATTAATAATGTTAATGATAATCAAATTCTTGTAAAGGACTCAACTGGTGGGTATTCTTTGGGAGGGAGGAAAAGCCACACATACCCCTACATTCTACAAATGCAGTTTAAATGTTACATATATAGTTCAAAAATCTCTACAAAAGGGCACTTTGTTAAATGTATGCAGTACTTGATGAGAATATATCGGTGATATGCATATATGTATGAGAATATGTGTGTGGTGGCAAAATATGTTGGCATTTGTGGGGGAATGAGTAACGAATATTCAGATCTCAATACATGTATTTTCCTAAATTATAATCCAAGTCAGTAGATGGGTTTTGAGTTAGTAAACCAATTCAGATGGATATGAGTAATGTATAACAAATAATGGAATGAGATTATGTGTATATTCCGGTATGACATTTTGTCTCGCTAATAATGGTTCTATGCCAGATTCTTGTAGATAATATAGTACTAATCAGCCTTCAGTGGGCGGCGAGTGAGACACAGTTGAGTTGGTTGTGAGTCGATTTCTGCGTGAGTGAGTGCTGGCGATTGTGTGTTCGAGTTCGATTTAAAGACAACTACAAGACTACGAAAATTGGTTGCTGCTCAAATGCGGCAGACGGGATCCTCGCTGCGCAATCTAAACGTGATCGTAGCTCCGGCGAAACGAACGATACAGGCAGCAAGCGAACAGTATGGTGAGCAGCTGGGAAAACATTTCATAATTAATACAATTTAATTAATTATAATTAACACAAGACTCACCTGAATTCCCGCCACTGCCAGCACCACGGATGCCAGGATGAGGGTCTTCGAGTCCAAGATGCCCAAGAGCTTTTGCAAGCAGCCCTGCTGAGTGGCATGGATGGCAGTGCACTCCTTGGCCTCGCTCAGATTGATCACGGAGCAGCAGGCCGGCGGCAGGGTCTTGTTCGGAAAGATAGCCTCCCAGTCGGTGGGGCCGTAGGTGCCGCAGCAGTCCAGCTCGGTCTGGAGCAGGGACCAGGCATCTCGGTAGTCGTCGCGCTCCTTGTAGTGCTTCATGGTCATGTTGAACTGGCCCTCCATCAGCTGCTGCAGGCCCGTATGTTTCACATAGCCGGCGACGCCAAGCCCGATCTCGAACAGAAAGATAACCACTGCGAGAATGGCGAAGCTCAGGATCATGCAACTGCTCTCCTTCAGTGCGCCGCAGCATCCCAAGAAGCAGATGATGGCCACGGCAGCGCCGACAATCATCAGTATAATGGGAGCGGTCCAGATGTGATCGCTAACGAAGTTCGAATAGTGCGCATAGTTCAGTTGGACCATGCCACCCACCAGAAAGATGAGAAGTCCGGTAAGCTGGGGACGAAAAATGCAACATCATTATCTCATAATAATATAAGGTAATTTTAGTGCTCTCACGTTACTCTTCGTGTTATATGAATCGAAAGTAAGAAAATACAAATTCGATTCCTAAATGGATTAAAAGAACGCTGGATTATCTCCAAACGTAATATTAATATTATGAATCCTCTCGGTGTAAAGCAGCGAATAGGATTTACTCGATAGCTTGGCTGCTTATCTCTCACGCTACTCTTCTTTTAATATTAAGAAGAAAAAAATACAAATTCAATTGCGAAATGGATTGACTGGAGATAGGTTCTAGCTCATTCAGAATCAATAAGTCCCTGATTAATATTATTTATGCTCTCGTTGTAAAGCAGCGAATAGGATTTACTCGCTAGCTTGGCTTTTCTCTTAAGTTACTCTTCGTTTCATTTGAATCGAAAGTAAGAAAATACAAATTTAATTCCAAGGGATTGATTCAATAGGATTGATTCAACAGCGTATATTTTATACGGTAATTTTAATGTAATTGAAGCTCTCGTTGTAAAGCAGCGAATAGAATTTACTCGCTAGCTAGGTCTTTCTCTCAGGTTACTCTTCGTTTAATATGAATCAAAAGCACGAAAATACCAATTCAATTCTGAAATGATTTGAAAGAAAGCTGGGCTATCCCCAAACGGTTTTAAGGATCCCAAAAGGATTGATTTAACAGCGTATATTTTTTAAGGTAATTTTAATGCTATTGATGCTCTCGTTGTAAAGCAGCGAATAGAATTTACTCGCTAGCTTGGTCTTTCTCTCAGTCTCTGTTTTTAGTTCCATTCAAAATTGAAATTATATCTCTCTTCTTCAGTGTTAGTACCTATTAAGAGTTAGTTAACCAAACTTACCGCAAACAGGAGATTGCAAAAGAACGTCAAGTATTTGACACATGCCAAGCCGCCGGATGCCATAATGCTCCAAAATTCGTTACTTTGCTCGCTGGTTGCCTTGTTGGGACTGCAAAGGAAAAAAGGGGTGGAAGCAGGAATAATAATCAATTGGCCAGGACAACGTCGGCGGCAGCGGCAGCGGTCGCACATCAATCAATAAAGTGGTCAACCACAGAGACACACATAGGCTCCGAGTAAGTACGCATTGGATTCCAAGCGAAAGCTCTGGTCAGGCCAGGCCAGGCCAACCCCCAAATCAGAGCACACACTTAACCGCCGGGGACACTGTCGCTCCGGAAAGGTACCACCTCCGTCTGCCTGGGGATTAACCCGCCCGGCCGCCCACTTCACTTTGGCCAGAGCGAAAGTTGTCAAGTGCAAATGGTAGCAACGAACGCTGTGCTGTGTGGCAAGGCCTCATTTTCATTCGTTGCTGCATTTTGCCATTTTCATTTCGTTTCCAGCCACATTGTGTTCGTGTGGCCTAGTTTTAGGCGCATTATTATTTGTTATTACATTTTATTTTGATGGCGGATGGGGGATAGTTCGCTGCAAGGACGACCTGCTTTGAGTGCATTGAGTGTATGTGCAGAGTGCGGGCGGGCCAACACAAATCGATATTGTGAACATGCAGATGACACAAAATCGAAAAATGTAATCAGTCACCAATATTTCAAGACACTTGGCATACATTCAAACCTCAAGCAAATTAAGTTGTAAAGATAAGATTAAGGAAATTACTCATAGTCAGACATGATAAGAATGCTGGCAGACAGAATGGTGATCAATTTGAACAATCTTACGAGGGTTCTCCACCAAAGGGATTTCTATATTTTAGATTATGACGACAGTTTTATAAATGGAATGACCAATTAAGTAGTATGTAGTATCTAGTAACTGAATTATGTAGTAACTAATTTTAAAACAACGAAACCTAAACAAATAAATACTAGTTGATATTAAGCCTGGCTGGTAAAAATATCTGATTGTAATTTTCATGATTTTAAGCTATAACTTCGCTTTTTTGATGATGGGTACAACTTTGGAGGATATAAGTTAAGCCAAAAATGGGTTACTTATCTTATATTTTATTACTCCCATAACGTAATATGTTCGTAGTTTCTTCATATAAAATTATCTTAGTTTATTTCTGTTTAAGTAATTTACACGTTGTTCTATTTATAAGCTTTTACCTCCCATCGGAAAAATAATTTAATTTCCTTTTTTTTAAGACATGTTCACTTTAAGATGATTGTACTTAGGTTTCTTCTGATTACAGATAATGACGAAATTATAGCATAAAAGAACATAAACTATATTTGCCTGTAGCACATATTGTTGGATAAAAGGTTTCTCAGAATTAACTCAACTGCAAAATTACTTTAAAATTATTGTACATTTGGTCAAATAGAAATCACTCTTAACGAGGTAAATTTGTGATTTCTAATTTTGTTTTCTTTTGAACTTTTACACCTATTTTTCTGATACAACTGGTTTTCGTTAAAGTCTTAGTATGGAGCCACCCATCCTTAAAGCAATACCTTCTAATCATCGAACATAGCTTTTTACGATCGAACCTATATAAACTGATTTTTAATTCTTCGTGTATATATAGTAGTCGCCTTGCGCACACTCTCTTTGCTCATCGTCACTAGGAGGGAGGCCGCCCACTTTTTGTCAGACATTAACACTGCTTTAAGGAATAGTAAAAACTGGTTTTGATATGCAATTTCACAATATTAATAATATTAATCTATCGCAACGTATCGTACCACTTTTCAAACTCGTACACCGTCATTGTTCTGGGGAGAACGTTACTTTACTTTAAAAGAAATAATTTTAAACTGATATTGCCTTCCAGTGGGCTTGCAATTTATAGCCAATTTCATTTGCAGTCTTATCTTATCCTAGTCAAAACAATCCAAGTAAATAATATATACCGAAACAAAAACAGTAATACCTACAGCTATGTCTTTGATAACCCTGCATACAATTGACTACATAGTCTAGCAAATTATGTGGCAACCGATCAGTTTGAACTCTTCAATTAGAAGAGGTCGCTGTTCCAATTAGTGGAATGACACTAGCCCTGCCCTGCCCTGCCATAGGCATATCCGCACCACGGACCGAAGCATAAAACCACGTCGAAATCGATCGTCTTGAAATTGTGTCAGCGGTGGCAAAAAGTGGCTAATAGCCCACTGGCCGGTGGCCGAGCTTGATTACATACATATATCGATATATGGAGCCATTACAAAAGAAGTCCCGTGAAAAGTTCCACCTGCGCACCTGTCGATGGGACATGAGAGTGGAGTAATCAAATATACATTCGCCCAACGCGTAAACAGGACGATAAAAACGCCTTGTCCATAAACCTTTGTCAAAGGTGGCGGACATGTCTATAGGCACAGTGGTCTGTTGATATTAATATTACATTACTATAATTAATATGTTCTCAAACATTTTTTAAATTAGTCTAGATAGAAACTAGAAACAGTTTTATTTCTTTCTTTCTGAAGGATACGGAGATATAGACAAAAAATTTAAAGACGGAATAAAGATGAACATTTTTATGTTTTTGCTATGAAAATTCTGGTCGCTATTCGGTTATAATAAAAAAAAAACATAAAAAAGGATACTAAGAACAAGATAAAGTAAGTAAAAACTTGACTTTAAACCAGCAGTTAGAAACAAGTATACACATAATCCAATTATCTCCGGAGACTTGCTCCGGGTCCCTGCCGATAACCTTTGAAACTTGATTTTAATTCAATGATAACATTTTCAAATGAGACTTTTCTCGGACTGTGCTCACTGTGCCTGCCCTTTCCTCTCCTATCTGGCCACCGTGCTTTGAGGGAGAGAGAGTTGCCCATGGAAGCAGGCGAAGGTGGAGGAGTAGGATGGGATGGGGGTCACTGGGCCTGGTACTGGACGTCAATGCCGGGCGTAGCTTGTGTGCGGATGCATGTGTGCATAATGATACACCTTTGCTGGTTGCGTGCCATCGGCTAATTCCGGAAACCCGCCCGTGGACACAAACCGGGAACAGGAATGGGAACAGAGCCGCGGAGTACGAAATTCCCACACACCGGGCCGGGCACAGCATTTTATTGACCGTTTGTTCTATTTTCGAAGCCGAAACGCAAAAGTCGAAAGTGTTGGCCGCATCCGAGCGGCGAGTGGCGCAGTAAGGGTTAACAAACTGCAGCGAACTCGAGCGGCAACAACACCAACACCAACTTGATTTTTGGCTGCAAATCCGCACACACACACAAACACACCAGCACAGGTAACTAGTTTCACATTCTAGATCTCAGGTAAACGCAGGTACAAACCAGAACAAAAGCAAAACAAAGGCCAGCAAAGTGGAGCGGAAGCAAGGCAGTGAACCTGAAAAGAAATAACTGCACAGCCGCCAGCTCCACTCCCCTCCCCTGACTCCAACCACGCGTTCACCGTTTGTCTCTATCCCTGCAACAACATTCACATTCACATTCACAGTAGGGAATTCCCCACAAATTGATTATCCTTAAACTCGGTGTGGCGGTAAACAATATTTTATTCCGTTGTGTATACCTGCTTGAACGACGCTGTTATTTTTGTTTGAGTTACTCGCGCTCTTATCAGAACAACAACTACAGACTCTTTCAGAATTTTATCGGTAACTTTATCGTCGCGCTTCCACCCTTAGCAACAGTGCTGCCAACTTTTGACCAGCAAAAAAAAGCTGTTTTTGACTGGAAGAATGAGAAAAAAGCCAAAAAAATATATGATCAAAAAAAAAAAAAAAACTGAATAAATTTGATCAAAATTGCGAAAAAAATCTCAAAAAAAAAAACAGTTTACTTTGTTTATTTTCTTTTTTTAATTACCATTATCTTATAAATATCTTCTTGATCTTCATTTGCGTATGATATATTTGTGCCTATCATACGCAGATATTTTGTAGGCACTTCATAGTCGACGCAACATTTTCCGATCCTTTGCAAACCGTATCTGTATTTTAAAATAATAATGAAAACAATACAATAAAATTTGTTTAAAATTAACACTTTACCTTATGAATAGAATGCTGTTAGTCGTGCTGAGGTCCATCGAATTCCTTTATTTAGATTTAATTAAGTTAACCTGGCTAAAAGCCCTTTCTATTTCCGCGTTTGACCAGGGCAAACACAACATTTGAATGGCCGCAGTTGCCAACTCAAAAAATCTGCGGTTACCACCAGAATCTTTAAAGTTAAGCACCTCAAACCAAAATTTGTTTGTGTCGCTGAAGTTGTCCCACTTGAAAAACAATCGGTACGCACCACATTTTTAGGTTTGTTTGTAACTATCGTAAAGCTGCCACTTTTTCAAATTTTGTACTTAAGTGCTAACAGCATAAAAAAAATCGGAAAAAAGCCAAGTGAATTTCTTAATAAGCCAGAATTCCCGCTTCCCGCAATTCACAAAATTTTCCCGCAGTTGGCCTTAAAAAAAGCCAGTTTTTATGGGAAAAAAGCCAAATTGGCAGCCCTGCTTAACAATAGAGTTGTCACTTTACGAAAAATCGTAATGTGGTTTTAACTGACCTAATAAGGTCGATGACTTTGATGAAAGCAGGTGGGGAACCTTGCTAGACAACAATGATTAGTTTGATGCTAATAAATTACCTAATGAAATGGTGGGAACCATGCGAATAAAAATATAGCTTATACAGCGTTACATGAGCCTGACAAACCCAGAAATGTTTTTTTAGACTGTATTACACTGTAGTTCTGAATTAACCACACAGGCTCTTCATGTTTACCAACACTATATTTACACTGCTTTACCTCACTGCTTTCTTATTGAGCTTCCAATCAGCTGTTCAATTGCCGCGACAAAAACGAAATCGGTTTCTTGAATTTAAGTTGAATTTTTAAAGTGCTTGCTACTTATATTTTAATTGTTTAAAAATTAAAATTTTATTTGCGCAGTAATCGAACGAGGTCTAGAGGTAATATCTTATGAAACAATGACTAAGACTGAAGTCTATGTCTTACATCTCTTTATTAAAAATATGATGCAATTGGCCGAAGTTCGAGTGCAAGATTTATAACAGATAGTGGATTTATTTCATCATAATTAAAAATACCCCAGATATAATTTTAAATTCGTTATAAATACATTTAGGCTATTTCAAGAGGACAAACTTGACCCCACATGAAGAAGGTAAAACTTCTTCAGAGGTAAGGTATCATAGAAACTTAATGACCTTTAGTGGATAAAACCTTCGACACTGAAAACAAATAGAGTTTTCGTAGTGATATTTATAAACTTACTTTCCAGTTCCAAGTTGGAACTTCCAACAACAAGTTTATTGTATATAGTCTGCATCAGAACACCTGTTAAAAAGATCTAAAAGATAATTTTAAAACTAATGAAATAGTATTAAAAACCACATTTAATACTTTTACTGTTTGCTTTATTCAATAAACTTTGCTTTGCACCTAAGTATACTTCGTTATCCGTTAGATAGCATAATTTTTACATTGAATTCATATAGAGGTTTATCCAATATACTTCGCTTTACTTGTACCCAACAAATGCTCATCAAACTTTAGTCCCTTCTTAACATTATATACAATATACGAGTAATATGTTTGTATTTAGTATTCCGTTACATTAATATTTGCTCATTTGGGACTTTTTGTTTTTAAACATTAAGTACAGATATAATAGACTTGATTTGGTTTGGAAAACATTTACAATATTTTGTATATATACAGCTAAAGACTGGCTACACATCTATATTGCGATTTCCAAATATTTATATATTATATATGCGATATTGTTTTGGCTTTGTTTTTCGCAAACAGAATTTGACTAGATTAACTCGTAGATCTACTACCGATTAGCTTCTCCTCCTGGTCGTAGAAGTCCCTCCTCCGAATACGAATATTGCTCTATGGACTCTCCCAGCCCGACTTTCGTTGTCTTTTCCCCAGTTTCCCGGTCCCATTCCCCGTTCCCCAGTTACCGAGCCCAGTTCCCGAGTTCCCACCTAGCGCTAGAAATAGACGTATCTGTATGCAGACTATGTTACATACGTTCCTCACCGACTAACCCAAAATACTAAATCCTGACTAATCAAACATAATAAACAAGCTTAACTCGACACACACACAAGAGAACGGAGAGTCGTTGTCGCCCCAACTGCTATTTTTCACTTAATTATTGCTAAGACCCCAACATCCTCCCCTCCAGTCGCCACCCCCGAATTCGCCACCCATTGAGCACCGTTATTTTATTACTGTTTACCGTCCTCGAGCGTCACTAGCGTCGTCCCTTTCCCGCGGGCCAGGAATAACGGAAGTGTGCCAATTCCAGTGTCAGCTATTGAGCGTTTCGGTGTGTTAATTGTTTTTCTCCACTCCCACGCCCCCGCCCTTGGTATGTTTCAAGTGCATTAAAAAGATCATGGGTGGTAAATTAACTTATTGGCGCGTCACTTCGCCGGCGACCGTCGTTGCTCAGTCGCCAGGGCTGCTAGTTAACGGTAATTGATGCCCTGTTTTTGTTGCTATTGCTGACAATTGTATGTACAGTACACACACATACACTAACACAGTTAAAACTCTGAAAACTGAAAATGTGGTCTTACTTTTTTTCAATACTTTAAAAATCTTGTTCTTTTCATGTAAAGTAAGTGGTTTCATTATTTTGGTCATTTGGCAAAAGACTTTAATGAGCATAAAAAGGTTATTTTTTAAATAATATTAAAAAGTCTGGTTGACTTGACATTTTATACTGTAATTCAGAAAACAATCTGAACACCAAGTAGAGAAGCTCGACATGCTAAAACCGTCTTCATATTCTGTATCTGGTGTTTCCTTCGTCCGTTTTGTACATTTAAATATAATTTTGTTTATGTACATAGCAAAATATGCATAATACAATAATTTACAAGATTTAAAAGCTAGTTCTCAATGTTTTAACAGGAGTTAGTTGTGTATTTTAACGTTGACTAATTAACTTATGTTTAAACCTTTATGTTTCCTAAATGTTTCGATTTATCTTACTGAAATATAACGTATAAGTATGGAGCCTTAGTTTCTAAATACGTATATTAACCTTACAAGTTTTTAATGTACTGATATTTCAGGATGAGTCAAATGTACGCAATTTAGATTAGGTAATTGTGGTATTTCAACTTGTTTTTTTTTTAAATAATTGTAATAATGCTCTTTAATAACTAACTGGTTTTCATTTGGAGAGTTGGGATCTTGGCGAGAAGCTTAAGAAATTGCTCTTCTAGATGGCTTTGAGTCCAAGCAACATGGAAGATTATTATTTCACAAAATGTTTATAGGTGACTGCGATAAGGTTAAAACCAAAGGTTTTACTTTAATTATGGAAACTTTATAAAATATAATCAATTTTATGGGATCTTTCCTTCTAATATAAATAATTCTATGTGGAAAACTAAGATTTGGTTGTTGATTAAACAACCCTTTTTACTTTTACTATTACCTTTCACTAAAGTCAACGGCATCAAACTCTATTTTAAGTGTAAGGATTTGGAATATTTTCGGGCACTCCCCTTGATTGATTACACCACCAACGGCATCAAACTCTATTTTAAGTGTAAGGATTTGGAATATTTTCGGGCACTCCCCTTGATTGATTACACCAGTTTACAAAATAAAAAAAAATAAATGCTCCAAGCCTGTTGATGCGAAATTCTGGTAGAGTTGAGTCCCCAGATCACGAAAATTGCTTTAATTTTTTTCTATGGATACGTTTTTTTAAAGATTTTTTAAAGTTTTACACAAAAAAATTCTGCTTATTTCACGTTTCTCATTTTATGGTTCGAGTTGTAGCCAACCAATTTAGCCGTCGAATGTTTTATTTTGCAGGTAATGAACTAACCTTTCGATTTTTTACACTTTATTTATATTGGATAAGTACTTTGTGTGCTGGAGGCCGATAAACTTGAAAAAGTGGAAATGTTAATCTGTTAACTCAAATGTTAACATGCTGCTAGCATCCTAAAAACTCGAAAAATCCGTTGAAAAATCAAAACGTGTTTTTCTAAAGGTGATCGCCCAAAGTATCAAACAGGCCTACAACTCCAGAAATCCGTTAAAAAATGGATTTATCGTGGATTTTCAAAGTTAAGTAAAATGAGAAATTTTTTAAAGTTTTCAGCCAGATGTCTACTAGATTAAAAGTACTGTGTTGGCCACAGCCTTTAGATGGTCTGTTAACTTTGCTAGATGTGATGAACAGTCGGATTTAGCTATGAAAAAGCTAAGTTTTGTTAAATAAACAAAAATTTACAAAATTAAGTTGAAGTAAGATAAAAATTAAATAATCGCCTTTATATACATACATAGACAATGTATTAATTTGATTGATACCATTAAGGGGTTAATCGTCCTCGCGGCCTCAAAACGTGGCATAAAACAAACCATTCTTTCTGCAGAAAAATATAGCAGCAGTATTCTGTACAAGAGCGCCCTCTTCAAATCGATATTACTTATTGCAAATAAAATTAAAACAAACAAATATTTCTGTGTTACTTTATATTATTATAAATATTACAATTTTGCAAAATAAATAGCTAAGACTTAAGGAATCCCGGCGCCCTTGAAATGAAAAAAACGATTTCCCAATTTAACGAATAGGGTAAGATCTTGACCACATCTCAACTAAATTTTGTAAATGTTTATTTATTTAACAAAACTTAGCCGTTTTCATAGCTAAATCCGGCTGTTCATCACATCTAGCAAAGTTAACAGACCATTTAAAGGCGGTGTCCAAACTGTACCTTTAATCTAGTAGACATCTGGCCAAAATTTAAAAATTTCTCATTTTACTTAACTTTGAAAATCCACGATAAATCCATTTTTAACGGATTTCTGGAGTTGTAGGCCTGTTTGATACTTTGGGCGATCACCTTTAGGAAAAACACGTTTTGATTTTTCAACGGATTTTTTCGAGTTTTTAGGATGCTAGCAGCATGTTAACATTTGAGTTAACAGATTAACATGTCCACTTTTTCAAGTTTATCGGCCTCCAGCACACAAAGTACTTATCCAATATAAATAAAGTGTAAAAAATCGAAAGGTTAGTTCATTACCTGCAAAATAAAACATTCGACGGCTAAATTGGTTGGCTACAACTCGAGCTATAAAATGAGAAACGTGAAATGAGCAGAATTTTTTTGTGTAAAACTTTAAAAAATCTTTAAAAAAAAACGTATCCATAGAAAAAAAAATTAAAGCCATTTTCGTGATCTGGGGACTCAACTCTACCAGAATTTCGCATTAACAGGCTTGGAGCATTTTGAGTGTAAACTAGTGTTACAGATTCTTCCTTTAAGCTATAAATTCTATTTATACGTGCCTCCCAGCTTACCACAGACCTCCATTATGATCACCGCCGATGACTTAGAGAAACTCCCGAAACGGCTCGTCAAAGTTGTCGTTGATATCCGCGAAACTGGCCCCATTGTTGCCCACTCCCACACCGATCCCAACGCCCACGCCCACCGCAGTGTTCCCATTGAGTATGAGCGTGGGCTGTTGCTGCTGCTGCGGCTGCATCATGGTGGCTCCCATGTGGCCATGGCCCAGCATCGTCTGCTGGTGCTGGTGCGGAAGGTGGCTGCCTTGCTGCTGCTGCTGCTGCTGCTGCTGCTGGTCCAGTGGCGTCTGCATGTGCATGGTCTGCGGCTGGAGGCTCTGCATCGTGGAGGTGGCGGTCACGGCGGCAGCGTTCAGCAGGCTGCCATCGGTGGCGGCCAGGAGCGCACAATCGAAGGCTCCGCCATTGGCCAGGGCGTCCTCGAAGCAAATCGAGGTGGCACTGACGTTCCCAGCCGTGCCACTTGCTCCTCCGCCCACACCGCCCTCCGCCGTGAGGTTGGAGAGCAGAACACCGCCAACGGCCCCGGAGTTGAGCTCCATGGCCGCCGCCTCCTCGTTGCGCTTGGACAGAATGATGTGCGTCAGATTGATGATGTAGTTCTTGGCCAGCGTCAAAGTCTCGATCTTGGACAGGCGCCGCTCCATCTCCACGTGCGGGATGACCTCGCGCAGCGACTGGAACGCATCGTTCAGGCTGTGCATCCGCATCCGCTCTCGCTCATTGGACTCCAGGCGCCGCAGGTTTCGCTCCTTGGCGTTCAGCGCCCCCTTGCGCCGCCGATTGGCATTGGCGTTCGCATTGGACGAGCTGGAGTTGGCGCTATTCGGCGTCAGGCTGGATCCGCAGCCGCCGGAGCTGGCCTGCTGGCTCCGCCCTCGACCCAAGGATCCCTGCCCGCTCTGGGAGCTTCCGGGCGGATGGCCGTTGTTGGTGGTGCTGCTGCCGCCTCCGTTGCTGCTGCCGCCGCCACCACTTGTATCGTCGCTCTGCGAGCTGGAGTCCGTCATCTCCAGGTCGTAGGTGTTATTGCTTAGCTGGAAGTTTACAAGTGCAATTGGAGTGTCTGGAATTATGGCATCTCCCCAACCACCTGTGTGAGCCAGGGCCACCCCTCCTTACCTGTGAGGTGCGTCGGGTGGCTCGTCGCACCGGCCGGGTGCTGCCCTCCGCCGATTCTGGCGACAGCCCATTGTGTCCGTCCGTGTTGTAGTTGTTGTTGTTGTGATGCAACTGCTGCTGCAACTGCATGAAGTCATGGCTGGTCATCAGTTCCGTCAGTTGGGTGGCATCCATGTTTAGGGAAGTATCCACAAGCGAACACAGCGTGAGCGAAGGTTCCACTGGAAAAAGAGACAACATAAGTTACCACCTGTTGGGTTAACCGCTTACGGGAAACTGTTTCTAAAATTCAATAGTAGGTCCTTAGTAGAACCTTTAAAATGTTTTGAATAAAGGGGGTGAGTTAGGAAGCTGAATCGGGTGGCCTCGGCTATGAGATACCCGGTACTCAAAGCTTTGTGCGTTAATTTAGAAGGCAGACTCTGAGCCCACGGCTCTATCTCTAAAAATATAACTTCTATCCACTTGAAAAAATAAAACACAATATTCATGATTTCTTTTAAAGACAAAAAAATATGTATACAAATCAATTTCAAGTGTTCTATTTGGGACACGAACCCGTGTCTTCCCGCTTAAAAGACGCGAGGTTTTAGGGAGACAGATAGAAGGTTTCCATATTCCCAATTACTCCCATTTGTATCATACGATTATACTTAAATTTTTGGAAAACATTCACCCAAGAATATTTCCTTAATACCTATTAATCCTACCTCTTTAAAAAGGTGTGTTATCTGCGTTCAACACTCAAAGATTCGATACCCCAATTTGTAAGATTAGCTCTATAGTCCTTAAAATCCTTTGTCTCGTCTAGACCGTCAGGGAAAGATTACTCTATTGATTTTCCAGGTGGAGTTGATCAATAATATATTATATGTGTATATACATTACTCGTTTCTTTGCCTTCAATAAGAAAAAAACGATTTTCAATAAGTTTTCTAACCGTAATTTCTTCTTTAATATTGACTAAAACTGTCAGCTTGAAAACTGGGTACTGATGAGCGTCGAACTTCCCACTCATTTATCATTGTTATTCCTTGATAATCCTTATCTGAGATCGATATTTGCTATCTACATTGAACATTACACGTGACTATTTGACACATAAATTAGGCTGATGACACATATCCAATATTTAACCCTACAAAATTATCTCGAAGGCACAAAAGAATTTCGTTTATTAATGTTATTTGATGCGATTTTATTACATGAGTAAAACGATGTAGGTAAAATCCACAGAAATCTATACTAGATATCTATACCTAATATTTATGTGTCTGCAAATATCGTAAAAGCTCGCTCTAAATAAATGGAACCACCCATTCATTCCGGGATTTTATATTACCAAGAGAAAAAAGGTAAATGAAAAGGAAACGAACTAAACAAAGGCTTTATTGTTTAGTAAAAATATTTATTTTATTAGAATTTCTGTATCGCAGCTATTAATAGATTTCAGGGTTTTGTAAAAGTCAGACAATAATTCTATTGAAGGCTAAAACAACAATGTGATATAATTTCGGTTAAAGACGTATCTATAATTATAATCAAAGCTTTAGGAATAAAAAAAAGTTCTAAGGGTAAAGAATAACTATATATTTAGCTATCTATTTATCATCTATCTAATAATCTCTATTGAGTGTTAAATAAATAAAAGTCATCTAATTAGCTTGAATGACCGCCATAAGAAGCTAAAAACAGCTAAAACAAAGCACTAATCGAATAGCTGACAATATTATGAAATTGTAAAGGGATAATTTAGTGTCCTTTAAGGGTCAGTCGGCGTAAACAGTTTGCTTGTACTTGAATTAAAAAGAAGAATGAAGCTGCTACCAAAACGGTTATCGATGAAACGCGATTGCGGCGATGTGGTTGCTATGGTTATGGAATGCCCTTTGGCTGCCAGCATTTGACCCGGAACCGTATTGCAGCATTTAAAGCGTGGGACAGACCAGTGGACACGGATATCCGGGTGAACAAGGGGACAAGGGGCACGCGGACACGGCCAGCACAGGCAACACAGGAGCCCGGGCCGCGAACATCGACTTTGCTGTAATAGAAAACGCGCACTTTGCGGTGCATTTCTTTCCCGGTCGGCGTTGAGTGAAACAAAAGTGTCGCTATTATTTAACGACAACAGCTCCTTGGGCTCTAGACTCTTTGGGGTCTTTAAAAGAAATGTTAAGAGAAATGAGTACAACACAAAGCTTAACGCAGCGGTGGTCTGCTCAGCCTTAGAGACGGGAATATGCTCTTTCTTTCGAAGGTTTGCTTCTTGAAGCGACTTCTTTGATTTGATTTTAATCCTAAATGTGTTTATAATTCAAAACAAGCTATGTATGGTTCAAATTCAGAATTATAACATTTTAAATATGAATACAAAATTTGTAAAGTTTAAAGAAAAATCTAAGAAAAGCGTAAGTTTAAGTCTAAAAAACTTTTTCGTTAAAGTGCTTTTAGAATAATCTCCTTCTGCTAATACTTTTCTTTAATAAAACACATATCCAACTCGTTGGACCCTTCATCTTGGCAGTGTATAGGACTGTAATATTGCACTGAGCTCAAATTTGGTTTTTATGTAATGGACAAGACCAAGGGGTATTAAAAGAATTCCAAGGTAAGCGGGAGGTCCAATAAGTCGCCGATTTGTCGCCATCCGATGGCCTTAAATGCAGATCCTAGCAACACGCTAGAGGCTCTCGCACTCCTACCTTTCAGTGGCGATTGCACTGAAACTGCAGCTTCCTTTGTCTGGCGTTGGCCCGGGGCTCGAGGATCTTAGCCATGCAGCCGGCAGTCAGCACCTGGTCTTGTGTAATATTTATTATGCTTTCTAGTAAATAAAGCATACTTTTGCGCGCCTTTGTTTGCCCTTTTTATGCGTGGGTCGAAGCAAGGCTGCAACAATGTGGCACTGCATTTGACATCCATTGGGAATTCTGTTGAGCTTTCGAGTGGGTCGAAGCAATCTCCAGTTTGAAGGACATAAATGCAGATTAAAGTTAACAATTTAATTGAAGATTGAAGTTTCTGACTTAATAAATTTTGGAATGGATTGAAGTATAGATTTATTTAATTAACATTCGGTTTTGTTTTTTATTTAAGCTAAAAAAGACCATAAAGGAAATATCAAAAGAGCTTAACTGCCTCGTTTTCTTTAAGCATTAGCTTTCTGAACTAAAAAAAAAATGTTACAGAAAAAAAGACAAAGTTCTTCAGGTTATTAAGCTATTTTTGGAATTTAAAGCAAATTTAATGATTTGTTGTTGGAAGAACCAATTAATTAAAAAAGTTCCAAGCTTTTAAGCATTTCGCAAATGATAAAATACTTATTTATAAATACAAGCGATATTATTTAAAAGGTTTAAAACATTGTGCACGTATTGTTTACTTATAGTTTAGCTTTTTCTTTAACTTACATTTACTTTTACTGAATTAAAGTTGTTCTGCTTGACAAGTTATCTTTTAGCGAGCATGTCACACAATCATAAAAACACTTTTTTCAAATATTCTCACTATTTTTAGGGATCTTTATTATTCATTATATATCTTTTTGTATGGTATTACAATTATTATTATAAATTTTTCCCTTGTCTCAATTATTCACTATATCGTGACTCTTTGATTTTTCAGCACAATTCGAATATTTTTTGCAAGTTTGGAGCGACGACCGAATCGCGGTGAACCAAGTATCGAAACTGAGCGCCCACCGAGTACCGGAAACGCGGAAGCGCTGAGGATGACGGCCACTTGTGGAATGGCTGCAGCCACGAAGCGACGGCGTCGGCAGACCCGAGTCCAGGCCAAAAGGCGAATCACAGGCCTCGCCGAGGAGTGCCGAAGTGAGCAACAAGTCCACCGCTCCGGGGTGGGCTGGGGCTTCTGCCCGCACGAAGTCCCGAATCGAAAAAAACTGGCGAATGGAGAACAACTGAACGGGCTCAAAGCCTGAGTCGAATTTTGAGTGAGTTTCGTTATATTGTTTTTGTGGGGAGCGAGAGCCCAGAGCAGGTTGGCTGGACCAAGTGTTACCTTGGACAAGGAAAATATTCTGAAGCTGGAATTAAGCACCTTTAATTTTTTCCTTACCTTAGCCGATGAACTTTTTATATTTGTAAATTTTCTTGCATATAAATATAAGACATTTTCTATATTTTTTTGTTTGGTAACCGCTTGTTATTCCATCTTTTGTACATATTTAGCTATTTATAATTTTTAGGGCAAACATTTTATTTTAAAACCGCTTGCTTTCCCGCTCAGACTGCGATTTCGGCAAGTGCCTTCGGGTGCTCTGTGTGGCCAACTCTGGTTTATGATTATTTTTACCGCCCAGCAATAAGTTAAATATCGATTCCTACACCAAACTAATACTCCCAAACAACTGTGAAGCAACAGGAAGGGCACTAAGTCGCAGTCCTTATCACATTTCACGTTATCCCGGTCTCACACACTCTCATACACAGGGCAGAGCCACCCCATAAGCCACATTCGCCCAACGGGGTGGCTTGTGTTTTGGAGTTTCTAGACATGCACACCACGTGCTCGGGCCCAACTCCGGGCGGGTGGTACTGTTGAGCCTTAAGGGCAGGGGCCCAGCACAGGCACAAGGGAAGAGGCAAGGCTGAGGATGGGGGCTGGGTGCCTGATTAGTCCCGCTGACGCATGTTGCTCTCTCAGCGGCCTGCATTCGACCGCGGATGACTTCCCACTTGGCCGTCGCCAGCTCCTTTGTTACCAACTCCGATTGCCTGGCCTGGGCTGGGCTGGCTGTGTACTGTATACTGTTATTATTATTATCGTCTGTTTGTCCACGCTCTTGTTGCTGTCGGTTATCACAGTGCTTACGTCCTTATCGGGTGGGTTTTATCTCATGATAAACTATTGTCGACAGATAATAAAATGTTGCCAGAAAGTTATTTAGCTTATTCGAATGTTGCGAGTTTCCCCAGCCAACGCATGTGTGTCTTTGTGGTTTCTATATGACTTCCTTTTTTGCATGATCTGGCTCAAAGGGTTTTTTAATATTGGCAGGAATGTTGGGGGAGTGAGGGATGGAAAGTTGTGCATCAACTTTTAAGAGGAAGCGAGAGCTATGGAGTCCCGGCTAGGAAATTTCGAGCACACAGGGTTTGCTTGTGACATGTGTAGCCTATCTCTTCCGTAGGAGTCGCTATTTATTTTATAGCGGTGATCTACGGTAATTTTGGTACCGAAAAAGCCATTTCATATTAAAAAGATGTATTTTTTTCCATAGGTACTCGTGTCCTAATAAATAAAACCTTGAGTTCTTTATGTACATAGGGGCATTTCCAGGATGGCGAATGGCACATTCGTGATGCATAAAGTGAAAAAAAATATAGCAAAAATGTAAATGTTCTGAAATGTTTCATTTTGCACGATCAATGCATTTTACCAGTTCTATTTGTATTAAAAAAGAAAAGCCTTAGAGAATTGTCATTTCGATATTATTTGTAGAAAACAATACATCGTAAGCAATACAAATTTTATAAGACTTGTTTGACTTCAGCTTGAAAATTGCGAAGTCTGCGAATTGTGGCGAATAATTAAAATAAATAAAAATGCTCACTACTGCAAATAAAGTAGTTATACCCGGTACCCATAGGGTACAAGGGTATTATAAGTTAGTGCCAACCGAGAATGTATGTAACAGGCAGAAGTAGAAATCTTCGACCCTATAAAGTATATATATTCTTGATCAGCGTCACTAGCCGAGTTGATCTAGCCATGTCTCAGAGACTATAAGAGCTAGAGTTACCAAATTTGGTGACAACATTGGAATCTGTTGCACGCAGATCAAGTTTGTTTTAAAATTTGGCCACGCCCACTTCGCCCCGAATTTTGTAAAACTTTATATAAGCTATAGTCGTAATTTTGGCTTAAAGTAAATAGATAAAATAAATAAGTAGGCATTTGCAGACGTTTTCTGAAAATTTGAGTAAAATCGGATGATAAACATGGAAGTTATTAAACAATAAAGTTTCTTCTCCTCTTGAGCCAAAACGGCAGTAGCGAAAAAAAGTGTTGCGTGCTTTCGGGCGCAGTATTAATTCGTAATGCGGCTGCGTACAGCTGCAGAATTTGTCTCTTTGAACTTTGCTCAACATGTTTTTGGCAACATTTGTCTTTATTTTTAAACATTTTGTTTTTTCCATGCCTGTGTGCTATTTAATTTCACGTACTTTGGGTACCGGGTATCTCTCAGTCGGTCACACTCGACTGTAGCTTTCTCACTTGTTTTTCATTTATAGAAGTTATTTTGAATTATTTAACTATTATTTTATTCATTCTACAATCTTATTCTGACGGTACATCGCAAGATTTCCATCATTTTTTTTTACCTTAGCTTTTCCAATGTATTACTTTATAATTTCTTGAAAAACACTTATTTTCAAGGAGGAAATGGTGTAGGAAAAGTTAAAAATATATTAAATGTTTTGCAAGCGAAATAATTAAATAAAAAATGCCTGTAAATGTAGCTAAAAGAGACGAAATCTTAGTTTTTTTTTTTAGTTTTCAATCCGATTTTACATGAAAACCATCGTAATATGAAAATTTGGATTTGGACTTGAAGTTTCTTAATAAATAAACAAAGAGTAATACGATGATCATGAACATTTTAGTTTTTGGTCCAGGTTTCAATAAGATCAAAGCTGACTTTTCTAATACCTAAATAAAAGTTAAGCTAGTCAATTAGTAAAAACTCTCTTTAATTTCAAGAAATTACAAAGATTTATAAAATAACCCTCATATAATTTTTCTTCCTACGCTCATTCTATAAATAAATATATTTTTAGGAAAATGTTTACCCATGGAAGTCAAGAGTCTGTGGCTCTCCACATTGGCGAAAATAACTTAACTTCAACGGCAAGTGCAGTGCCTTGCAGTTGCGCGTCACTCCAGCCCATCCTTCGTCCTCTTTGTTCACAAATTCCTCTTCAGCCAAGTGTTGCCAAATGCAAATTGACAGTTAATATTTTTAAACTGGCAACTCTATTCCAGGGGAGGGCTAAAAAAAAGAACAGAGAGCGGGCCGTGGAAGCTGTTGTCGACAAGGACATTATGTAAATCACACGGCGGCAGGGTAAAAGCGTTGGCGTACTATCTGCCACCCTTTTCGCCAGGCCCGATGGGGAAATAATAAACAGGAAGGAAAAAACAGAAGGAGCTGCGAGGGCAGAGAGCTCCTTACAATCCTCGGCAAAGGACCTTTTGATTATTCCCATTCAGCAAAGTTTCTGCCGTTTGCGGCCAGCTCCGAGGTCGCTCGCTGCCCATCAACACTTGGCTGTGCGTCTGGGCCGGCCCGTCCTGGCTGCAGTCCTTACCCTTAACTTATTAAACCTATCATTGTACTCGACATTTCGTCTCGGACAAAACCGAGCAAACAACTGCTCTAATATTGCGAATATGTTGGACGTGGAAGGAGCACTTTGTTGGGAAACATTTGTTAGGGATCAAGGTCTTGAATCTGATTTAAAGGATTACAATTAACGATATAAATGGCAGCATGAATATCTCTGGAAATGTCATTCGGTTCCAGGACACAATTATTAAACTGTTTTGGAAATAATAATTTAAAGGTAATACTAATTAACTGATTTATTTCGTTTTTTTATGTTATGTTCATATATTGGTTAGTTCAGTATTTCTTCTAGTTTCTTCAAAGAGTTTTCTGTTGTTTGTATTCTGTAAATATATGTTGGGCTTCAGGTTCTAAGATCTAAATTTGAATTCTTACAATAACGACAATAACGAGATTAGATACTAGGAAAACTTGTGTTCTTACAAATTAAATGGCAGAATTTCGTTGCTAATCTGTTCTGTTCTCGTGCGCCCGTCAACCCATCAATCATGGCAACCGCAAAACTGGATTCAATCCCACCCCGGGCGCAGCAGCACCATCTTTAATGCAATCAGGAGAGAAGTCTCCACCGCACGACCGGCATTTTAAGCAGCCCGCGATCGACTTTAACATGTTTAAGACACAAATTTAATCATGGCAGGGCACGGTGCTCCTCAGCCCTCAATCGTAAGACGGCGCTTAGCCAGGCAAGGGGAATCACACCCGCGGTTATTTAAAAATGCTAAAACAAGAGAAAATATTGTTAGGCAATAATAAATAGAAAGGGGCGCCGGTTCTGCGAACGAGAGAGAAAAGCTAAGTAGTAGACGCACCCGCACCCGCACCCGGCGCTGCTGCCTGCCCTCGGGGCCAAACCGTCCTACGCGACCTGTCAAATGTCAATAGCAAAAAAGTCCTCATTCTCGCCGTCGTCAACAGCTGCTGCTGCTCAGCATCCTCGCGCCCTTCTCCGCCGATCACCGCAACAGGGCCTGACGGGCCAGTATTTTCATCCCTGACCCTCTTTTTTCGAATGGGAGCAGGACTTGCCGGGCTGGTCAGTCAGTTGGCATATTTACATTTATTATGGCAAACGCTCCCAGTGCCGAGATTGACTGACGTACACACACTTCTCACATAATCGGCTTGTAATATTTACTCTCCTGAAGTTTGGGGCTGGGAAACAATAAATATTGGGGTCAAATCGGTCAGGAGAATGAGAAGTGAATGTATTTTCCAGGAATTTTAAGTGATTTTCAATTGATAACATTTCCTAGAATTTAAAATCAATTAAAATAGATTCAATAATATGCTTCTTTAAATAATTTTCAGTACAGTCTTGTAGATCTAGGTCTGCACATCCTTAGCGACTTCTGTGACCTCCACGATTGATATTTTTTAAAGCACCTAATTCTTAGTTTACTTCCTTACCCATATAGTATTTGCTCATTTAAAAATAGCTTCTCTTTAAAGACATCTCTTGGTCTGATATCCAAAGGATTTATTCACAGAAAACCGGTATTTACGCAACGACTTTGTGCTTGTTAAGTCTCTGGTCTGGATTCACTTGAAAAGGGAAACAAAATAAGTGCAAATAATTACTATTTACACAGTGGGCCATGGGAAGCGAGGGAATTTATAGCACACATTTTGATTTAACGATCTGGAAGGGGAATATCTACATATATGCAACGTGTATGAAAGGCGGCTTTTAGCATCGTCCTTCGTCCTGTGCCATATTTAATAACTCCCTCCCTTTGGCTCGCTTCGCTTCGGTGGCTCAAGAGCTGCTAATTGGTGTGATTAAAAAGTTGGAGGCGAGCATTTTAAAAATATCGCCAAGGCAAATATTGCGCATACGTCATGTGGACGCCCGCCAAAGGCAAAAGTGAAGAGTGAAGGCTATGCGCCACGCCCATAGCCGCTGCTTTACAATGTTAATGTAATCAAAGTTTAACTTCCGCCTGATTTGGGATCATTTTCATAATCAAAACTTAGTAGCAAACTCGGTGCAGGTGCGCCTTGAAAAAAACCCAAGCGACAACAACAAAATTACTTCTAAAAAGGTTGCTGTGAAAAATTAGCATTTAAATTACGGGAGAAAGTTCAATGAAGCGCTATTAATTGGAATGTCCTAGCCGGAATGGCAAGTGGGGGAAAGTTGGCCGGAGGAATGGAATGGAATGGATTGGTTTGGAATAGAAACAACCGCGGCGGCAATGACGTCTTTTGCCTGCCTTTGATGGCTCGCAGTTTGCACCTAGAAAATGACACGACGGATAATTGTTATTGATGGCGGATTACGAGGCTCCGGGAAGTTATACCTGGGAATGGCCGGTGAGGACGTTACGCAGCCATCGAATGTCATAGGCATTCATGGCAGGCCTGCAGACCTGTTAATGAGGCTTCCCAGATTTACATAAGTTGTTAAGTTAACTTTAATGGGAAATATGTCTTCATTATACCTTTAGCTTAGTCTGGAAATGTGCCTGAAATGTACATTTTCAAAGATTTGCCAAACAAATTGGGTTATGTTCTTCAGATAATCAGAAAACCCTTGTACTTTTTTTCTTATTATCTTCGTACTTGGTAGATATAGGTCAAAAGGAATTATGCACAGTTGTTTAATGAAAGAGAAATCTCTCTGTTTTTAAATCAATTCAAAATGTGTCCAAAAGTAAGTATCCAAAAGTATTTTTGATGTCGAATTCGTCTTAAGTTCGAATTCTTTCTTATTTTCATGAGCAAGTTTGAATTAAAATATAATCAAAATATTCGTTTGAGCGCGATAAGGCCCCCATTACTTTGGCTAACACTTTCACACCCTGGCAGGGCGTCAAGGGCAGCGGCAACACACTTCATAATCGCATAATATGCCCACCTTCTACTCCCCATTCATGGGTAATGTGTATGTATATCAAATACCGAATGGGAGGAAAAACAGCAATGCATATTTTAATTTTCGCACACCACAACAAATACAATGCCTTAGCTTGGGCGGAAAGGGGAAGCGGATGAAGGGGCTCAGTTCGCCTTGGCGTCCGACTGGCGCCGCGTTGACCAGGCCGCAAATGAGCGACGCCCCCGGGTCCAACCCGTAGCCCACATTTACCGCCCTCGAGGCAGACGCCGCCACCCTTTAATCACCCATCCGAGCACACACTGGCACATACACAGGAGAAAAATGTATGTTAAGTGATTCTTAAAAGTTTATTCGGTCAGAGATTAGAGTTTACTAAAAACAAAATATATATAAACTCGCTAACTACGAGTCTGAAGTCATAGTAATTAAGTAAGTCAGTAGGTCATGATAATTAAATTTATTACAAAAAAGTTCTATTTCACTCTATTGTATATTTTGACTATTTGGAAATATATAATACCGAAAAATTTGGATTTGATAAAGCAAAAAAATTACTTAACTATAGATAAACCATTTATTCTTTCGGTTCCGCTTCCAAGACATAAAGAAACCTTAAAGAGCGGTCTCTCTGGTACTAGAACTGGTTTAATATTTATCTTGTGACTCCGCTCAATTCTAATCGGAAAGAAAAAAATGCTAACCTTTTTTAAGAGCGGAGCTAGAAAAATCCCTCTCGTTCGCTACTGAGTATAACTGTGGTTGCATCATTGCTTGTACATTGCAAGCTACATAGGCATGGTAGAGAGAGCGAGTGAATGATAGGGCACATATGTATGTACCTTCATACATTCATGTACAAATGATCTTTCTGAAAAGCAAAGTGCCAGCTTAAAGGGATAAAATAGAAAGGATCTTTCGCTTTTCTTTTAAATTAAATCTCCGGGCAGCCGATCTGATAAGTATAGATGTGTAACACATACCAAATCACTTTTATTTACACAAAACAAATCATACAAAAACGAGAAAGAAAGCTAACTTCGGTAAACCGAAGTTTATATACCCTTGCAGTCAGCAATTGGATCATTGAAAATCGATCCAATTTGGTAATGTAAAAAAAAATGTCAAATTATGTAAATTTTGTAAATTTTACATTTTACATGTAGAATTTTACATTTTCATATAAATCGACCGATCCCTTCTATGGCAGCTATATGATATAGTTGTCCGATCTTAATGAAATTAAAACCGTAATTCTAGAACTATAAAAAACGACTATATCTCGAAATTTATAGAAATTCGTTGAAAAACAGAGAAATTAAAAATTTTTGTACATTAATTTCGCCATCATTCCTATGGCAGCTATAGGATATAGTGGTCCGATTTCGGCCGTTCCGACATATATACTGCGTGCTAAAGAAATAATACTATGCTGAAAATTTCAGCCCGATAGCTCAAAACTGAGAGACTAGTTCGCGTAGAAACCGACAGACAGACAGACAGACGGACAGACAGACAGACGGACAGACAGACAGACGGACATGGCTAGATCGACTCGGCTGGTGATGCTGATCAAGAATATATATACTTTATGGGGTCTGAGATGCCTCCTTCACTGCGTTGCAAATATCATGGCAAAATTATAATACCCTCTGCAAGGGTATAAAAAATACAATTCAGTATAAACAATCTTATCGCAAATACAGCACTTAAAACAAATTACCCTTATCCTTCTTAGAAAATGGAAATGAAAAAGCAATATCATTTTCTTAGAAATGGCTACAACAGGGAGCAGGAAATGGCTATTGCCGGCCCCGTTTTCCCGGTGTAGTCGTGTAAAAGGGAGAACAATCTATTTACATTTACACCAAATGTACAAATTTATTTATCGGTGAAGCAGCGGAGGAGCAGAATAAAGCTTTCGACGTTCGAACGGGGCGGGGAGAGCGAGCGGGTGACAGGAACTTGGAGGTAAACGTCAAACGACGTCACGCAGAAAGTGTTTGCGTTGGCGAATAGCGCGCAAAAGTAGGCAACGCTATCTCTGCTGTGTGCAAGTTTGGGAGAGAAGCGTGTGTGGGTGCGTGTGTGCGAGTGTGAGTGGGCGGGAGGAATGTGGGGAAATGGATCATGCTTACACACATCACCGACCGGGCTGGATCGGGCGGAGCGGGGCGGAGGCATGCTGATGAGTTCTGTTTGTTGTTTTTCTTGAACAAACTTTAATTGTTTTTGATTTTCGTAAGGATTCAAGTGACGCGATTTTTATTCGCTTTGTGTGTGCTCATCAGGAGATGAGGAGGAGGATGATGCTCGGGGACCGGGCGACAGTATGTTCTTTTTTGAAGCCTTTTCAAATGCTCAATTGGCAAACAAGCCCCGGAGGGGGATAACTGGGTACGCTTCGCTCTCTGCTAATTATATGTGCATTTGTTTAGCTTCCTCGAAAGAGAAAGCTATGAGGGGGAACTTGAAGAGTCGTCGCAAACTCTTTCAATAGCCTGACAAGATTCTGTCTAACTGCACACCGTACACTGGGAAAACATGAATACTATTCTTCGAGCATCAAAAGTGGTATTTAAATGGATACTCTGTTAATTGAAGAAGTCGAAACGAAAAAGCTACATTTAAAGTCAGTAGGTGGCTTAAATTGTGTGAAATTGAACTAAATTTAACTAAAACCCTCTCTAAAAGTAAGTAAATTACATGAAAAAACATTGAAAAACAGAGAGAGATAACTTTGACTTTCAAAATAATATATATTAGACCTAATTTAAATAATAATCACGGTATTAAAATGATCTTTTGAGGTATATTTGCTATAGTAACGACTATAGCTAAACAATTCTGTTATAGATAATAAATCGAACTCTTGAATATTACAAAATAAATTGAAATCGTCTTTACTTGACTCTTATAAGAATGGTTCAGGAAAGAACGAATTGTTAAAAGTTTTAGTTATTTAAATAATAACACAGGTCGACAAAAATCGACCTTTTTTTTGCCGGCGAATAAAAGCCATTGATTCTGATAGATCTGAACCGGTACATAACTAGTCCGAAACTGAAAAGTTTCCATCACCCACCAATTATGAGAAAATCGCGGTCAAAGTATCATGCACTGCTTGAATCGGCACTTTTCAAGGCTTAAAGCTTAATACGCAGATGCTCGAACAGCGTTTTTAAGCAGTGAGAGAGAGCGAGAGGTCAATGGTCGGGAAACACTTTTCGAAAGCCCTGTTTTAAAGGCCGGTACGCAGATGAACGAACAAAATACCAGAAAAATACCAGGTGGCGGGAGGGAAGACTTTGGTATTTCCAGAGAGGGTGACGAACAGAATAAATAATTTATTAAAACGGCCTGTTCTCAACTATTGGCATCTCACTCTATCTCTCTTTGCCGCGCTTTAATTAAAGTTTTCACGAGTTGACGGCATTTCGCACGCATTGTATTTACATTTATATCCCGAAAAACCGTTATTAATTTGTTGCGTTAATTTGTTTCGTTAATTTCTTAATTTGTTTGGTTCAAAAATATGGAAAACGCTAAATTAACCAAGATGCGAAAAAGCAGAATAATGGACTTTACCAAGGAAGAGACAATTATCGTAGCTTCATCGTTAAACGTGTTGACTAACTTTATATTTCAAATAAATTCTTTTGTCAACAAACACAGAGCTGATTTAAGATTGGTATGACCGCATCATTTACCTCCCAAAAATACCGAAGAGCGTTTTAAGAAGCGGTCACACTGGAAAAAGATTAAATCTGTTTGGGGTTGCGAACTGTTCGAGCATCTGCGTACAGCTTAGTACGCAGATGCTCGAAAAGTGTTCCCAAGCATTGAGTCAAAACGAGAGGTTAATAGTCACCCTCTCGCTCTCTCGCACTGCTTTGGAACACTTTTCGAGCATCTGCGTACAGACCTTACTAAGCTTTAATAACTCCCAAACCTTACGTTGTCCAGAGCGGGTGTTCAGCTTAAAAAGAGCTTTGGCCTTTCCACTTCAATATTAAACAATTATATCCAATGGGAGACCTCTCGTTCTTTAGTTATATTTCATTTCACAAACTTAAATTTGTCACAAATATTTGCTATGTTGTAGCCCTGATAATTCGAACATTTTTGTTACAGACGGTTTTGGGTTCGGAACATTGATGTTTCTTAAAACTTTCCAGGAATTAATTGTTAATAAGTTGAATACTTTAAGCATAAATTCAACTTTGTATATAAATATGATAATCAAAAATGTCCAGAGAATGTGTTTGTGTTAAGTTATAATCCCAAACCAATGTTTCTAACCAAAGCCAAGACTCTCATCAGATATGTTAAGTTTCAGGGCTACAACATAGCAAAACTTTGTGACAACTTTAAGTTTGTAAAACGCAATATAACTAAATAACAATAGGTCTCCCATTGGATATTATTGTTTAACTAGGATCGCCCAGTGGGGGAAAATCCCCCACTCTACCAACTGTCGACGTCTTTTCATAATGCAAACAAACGATGTTCTATTTCAAATGAAACATTTTATTTTGAATGAAAGAAGATTTGAAACATTCCCTGATTATGTGCAGTAACATCCAATCAAGAATTAAAATGAAGATTTGAAACATTCCCTGATTATGTGCAGTAACATCCAATTAATATATAGATCTGGATTAATTACATTGCGGTGAGAAGCAACGCTTTGTCTAACGGCTCTCCTCTCCCCCCTCCCTGTTAATGTTCGGTGGCGAGGCATAACGCGTTCGAAATTCTAAATTCTTCAATTGAAAACCACAATTAATCGATGTGATAGAATGAAAGACACTCACCGAAACAACCTTTAGACTGACGCTTCTACGATGTGAATAACGAATAACTTGAACAATCGCAATTCTGAAATTATCTTTTCAAAATAACCACGTTCTTTGGATTCACAATTCACTTTTGCCAAACTCACCAATTTTCTCCAGTTTTTCTGCTTAAATTTGAACAACTTTTGATTTATCGCAATAGAACGGAAAAGATTTCCAATGCTTGCTTCGTTAAATTGTTGTTGTTTCCGTTTCGTATGCTTCATATACGTATTTCTCGTTTACCTGCACTTAACAGGTAACATTGTCAAATTCAATTTTTTTTCATATTCTGCACATCTACAAATTAATACGAATCGAATGGTATATTCCGTTTCAAAATCGGTTAACGGGAAGTAGGGGAAAAAGGGATTACTAAAAAAGGCTTAGCCTATTAATATATAGATATTGAAGTGGAAAGGCCAAAGCTCTTTTTAAACTGAATACTTGCTCTGGGCAACGTAAGGTTTGGGAGTTATTAAGCTTTGAAAAGTGCCGATTCAAGCAGTGCATGCTACTTTGGCCGCGATTTTCTCAAAATTGGTGGGTGATGGAAACTTTTCACTTTCTGACTAGTAATGTACCGGTTCAGACCTATCAGAATCAATGGCTTTTATTCGCCGGCATTTTTCTTGTCGATCAGTGTAATTTGTTCAGTCACAAAACATGGAAAACGAAAAAGAACTTAATTTTCCTTTCCCTTGTTTTAAAGGTAGGTTCATATAGATTTCTTAATATTTATAAATGATATTTAGAAAGGCTAAGATCTCACTATAAATTTTATAAAATTCTGGTACTTGTCAGTTTTTTGGTTCGATAAAATTTAACTTTTCATTGAGAAACTGTCTCTTAAGAAATAGATAGAAAGTTAAATTGAGTTCCTTGCTAACTCGAGGTCTTAGTCGGCTGATTTAATCCACAAGAATCAAGACGCTAAAATGTATATAAATTCAAACAAAATACGAGTTAACCCAGCCTTAAATATTCCAAGTGTGTCGTCAGCAAATGTGATGCATCAACTCTGCCTTTCAGCATTTACCCCCTAAAAAAGGTCTAACAGCCAATTGCCCAAATGTCACGTACTCGGGAACATTGGGGTCTACGTGTAAATGTCAAAGATATGCCGATGGGGTAGGGGTCTTGGGATACCGCTAATTGTTGCACATGTTGCATACTTCACGACGCACTCCCGGCCACCAATTGCGAACTGTGTGCACTCGGCTTAAAGCTGACGTCCGCGCTGCAGCCTGCAGTTGGTGCATGCCACGCACGCAGCCTCTTTCAGCGGCAATGCCACCGCTACTCTACATTGTTTTGTGGCTCATCTGCGTGGCAAATTGAAAATAGCACTCATTTATTTCATTATTGAGTACGGAGCAGTGAGGTTTTTCTCTTGTCCCATCCAAATAGCCGTGAAATTGCATTTGATTTTGTCTGTGACAATTTGCAGAGAGAGAGGCAGAAAAGCGTTTAAGCAAAGTGAATGAAACTCATTTCAGTTTTGCTATTGGATTTCAGTTTAAAGATTCTTGGCCTAACGAGGTTCTTCTTCAAAAATTACTGGAAAAATAATGATTAATAATTAACTATAAAAGAAGATAATTTTTTAATGGAAGATCAACCGGAAGGCGAAATCTAAAATAAAAACTAAACAAATTCGGAGATAAATAAAAAAGAGCGAACTTATACTTTTCTATTCTATTTCTCTGTTAATCCTTTATTCCTATAAATCATTAAAAACCGTTTTCTGTTCTCCAAACTTCAGAGCCAACCATTTATTCGCTTCCTCATCTCACCTAAGAGCATTCGTAAAGTTCTAAAAATAGCTAATAAACACTTTAGTTCCACTTTAGTTAAGTTAACCCCTTACCCACCCCTTGCACTGCAGCTCCTCATCTTCATCCCCTTTTCGTGTATTTAATTTACACGGCATAAACAACACAATTGAATTGATATTGGCCCGCATTTCGAGCGCCTCTCAACCCGCTTGACTTGGAATTGTTTACATATTATTTAACTTTATTTTTATGGGGCTCTGCAGGCTAAAAGGTGAAAATGAAAATGGAAAATGTGTGAAAATTGGGTACACGCATGCATGTGTGCGCCGGCTGCGATAAGAAGGCACAATAACTTTTTCGCACTCAATGCGATTAGATAGGACGGCTGAAAAAGTGGGAAGCCGAAAATCAAACAATTGGATTGGTTCGTAAAATTAGCTTGTTCTGTAAGTTGTTTCCTAAAGAAATGAAATGGAACTTCAAACAAAAGTACTTGAATGAAATGGAAGATATACATATGTACATCGAAAAAAAAAAAAATTCTACATCACCTATTGGCATTTACATTTAACAAAGAGTTTCTTGCCACTCCAAGTACAAGTAACAAATTATATATAAAAACAATTAAAATATTTTGTATGGGTAGTTCTCATTTTGAGTACGTTTGTTGTAAATACTATAAAGTAAATTTTTTTAGCTTGGGAATCACAGACTTTTTTTATGGCTTCTGTAATCTAAAATAATAAAGTTAAATTGTGTATATTATAATATGTATATAAATATACATAATATTTATATACATAATATTATGTATATAAATATACATAATATAAGTTCTATTAGGCATTCTTACATTTTTAAAACAAAATTGCTGAGGCTCGGACTCGTTTCGGGACGGTCAGATTTTTAGTCCAGCTAACTACCCAACACTCCACTCAGGCGAATTAAAGAAAGCCGACGTAACTCGACAACGTGGTGCAAATCAAAAAATAACTTTCCAGAGTACAAGGAGAATAATCCTACAAATTGCATTAATAGATATAGCTGACATTTTGAGAAGCATTTGTCATTACGAGGTATTAGCTGATGGAATGTTTATTTATTTATTTATTTTTTTTTTTTTATAAATGCTTACTTCTTTAAGTAAGTCTTCTTGTGAATTCCTCTGCTAATTACATAGTTTCCAAGAAATTCTACTTTACTTAGCGAGCACATAATATAATATTTGTTCTTTAACAAATAGTTGCGTTTGGAAATGTATCCTCTTTTCCTTTGGCAGAATTCTTCCATTTGGCGACTCTGTAATTATAAACATCTAAAGGATGCCTTGCTGAGATAAGCCAATTTGTGTATTTTTGCGTTGCGTGATAATTGCATAAGTACAAACACATCCCACTCTGGCATTTCTTCTGTAGTTCTTGTTCCCAGTTCCGCTGAAATTGAATTTGTTCTAATGGACGCCTAATGCGGTTAGCTCGGGAGCATGACTCACTTTGGTGATGATAGTAGCCATTACTTAAACCACAGTGGGTGCTCGTGTGAGATTATCTCATGGAATCGAAAGCACAAATAATGAAATGTACTCCTCACACATCCATCTCATTAACATTCGCCGGGGGTTAAGCGCCAGCCCCAGCCAGCCAGCCAGCCACCGAGGTGGTGGCATCCATTCTGCGCCTCATTATAATTTTGTTAAATGTTATGTAAAACGAGTGTCATGTTCCCCGCCCCGCAGCGGCACTTTCTCCGTGTGGCGCCTCATTGGCGACTCTCCGGTCCTTAGAGGGTTGCCCACTGGCTTCCATTTACAGTGACGTTTTGACTTTTAATTGTGTTTTAAAGTGTTGCGCGACCCCCTTCGAGCCGGGGTGGTGGCAGCCCGCCTGCACTTGGGTCACTTTCAGGCCATTTGGCTTTTGATTTAGCTCGGCTCTTTGGTCATTTGATGCCTAATTAAATTTAACGATGACGTTGATTTCCTTCGCCTTCAGCTGGCCATCTCTGGGGGAGCGGTTTTATTTTACACTCCACAAACAGATTTGCTTGCTAAATGATTCTGTGAAGCATATACGAGTGTGAATTGATATGAAACGGAAGCCGCAAAAAATAATTGGATGGGGGCAAGGGCTAGAGAGAGGTCTTACCCAAGGGAAAAGTTGGTACTCAAATTTGTAGGATTCGAGAAGCAGTCCCAGGGCCAAAATCGCATCTAAAATCGAACTAAAACTTTAATAATATAATTATTATAAGCAGATTTCTAAGAGCAAGCCTTAAGTAGGTGGAAACTGCTGCGACGCAGTATTCTTTGATTTTTCCGCCTAAACCATCAAGATGAACCGCAAATCGGGCCAATACAAATACTCAAACGAAAATAAATCCCCTTTAAAATGTAGTCCAAACATGTCCCCGAAAAATCGAACCCCAAACGGTCTAGGCTTCAGGACCGTCATTCATCAGAAAATGTGATTTCCCGATCCACCGCCAGACGCGAACTCCGATGCTTCCTCAATGCCCGTGCTGGCATTTAAGGGGAGCGAACATAAAGGATTCTGCCGGCGGACGGGAGCTAATAACAGGATTAACACAAAGGAGGAAAATTGAATTTTATGCCAATATACTTAACCAAGCGCTTAAAGAGTCACTCGGAAGAATCGAAGAGTGTCGCCGGCGTTGGCGGCGGCTACGGCGGCTAGAGCAAACACAAAGTCCCAAACGTAATTTTCACGAATTCATTGAACTGCGTGAGTGTGAAAAATAACAATTTAGATAAATATTGCGCCGGCGACCTCCATGGGCGTCGCTGCCGCCTTGTCATACGCGACGGGAGTCAGCATTGGCGACATGGCAGCTCGGTGCTGGGAGCTGGGAGCTCGAAGCTCGAAGCTCGGGTACAGCGACATCGAAGCTCGCCTGGTAGACGACAAGCGCATCGACCGTTGACACAGAAATCATATTAATATAAATTAACGATGTGGAAAATTTAGTTTAGTAGTGAAAATGGCGGGGCCACGGGAGTGAGTGGCTGTCGCCAGTGGAGCCAGGGCAAGTCGTGTGGCTCTCACGTCGCCGGCTCATCAGTCAAAATGTCCTGGCGTGCAAATCCCAGAGCAGGCCATGCCGATTCCCATATCCCAACCCCAATCACAATCTCGGCGCGAGAAGTGAGAAATTGTTTTGTTTTGGTTTCGCACTCTCCCTTGCTTGCTCCCATGCCCCCGGCTCCCTGTGTCACACTTTCAAGTGCATCAATCTCCATCTTCGACTATTTTCTCAGCTTTTGCAATTTTCCCAATTAATTGGCCTTCTCTGATTCAATTTTAATGCACCTTGCCAAGAGTAAGGCACTTGTCGCTGGCTTCCCCCTCATATCCGTATAGACATAATCATAATCCGATTATGCCAGTGCATCCACATAGTGGAGGAGTCGCTTTAATCATCCGCCTACCTCCAACACGGAGTACGGCAGCCGGATTGGCAGGATCGAGTGGATTGGCTTTTACAAAAACTTGTTAATTGCATATTAGTCAGGCGAAGTTTTTTATGTGTCGATAACTTTTAAACTGAGCGAGTTAAGCCGGTGGGAACAAATGGATTTCCGACAGGAATATAATATATAAAATACATAAATTTAAAGAAAATGTGAAGTTCTCTCAATTTTATCTTGGAGTGGAAAATACAACTCTTAAAGCTCTGACATTCAAACTGCGTCTGTTCCAATTATTTTCGGCTTCTAGCAGAAAAGGGGCATTCATTTGAAAAGCTAATTGACCCAGCCAGCCATCGGAGTCCAATATACATATATGAAAATAGTGCACCTTTATGAGTCCTAGAAAAAGTATTTTTGGAGTCCCAAAATGATCCTGTAGTTAAACCGCAAGGACTACGTGCGGACTCCTCTATTAGCCATTGGATTTTTTCGAAAAGGACTCTTTAGATCGTCCCAAGAAGTGTTTTGGGATTGCCTTCGTGCTCCGAAAATACTCCAAAAAGGAGTCCGCACACCGAGGAAATGAACCATTCGAAACGTTCAAAAATCAAGCCCATACCTGGGAGATTTCAGTAACCTAAGCACATTAGGCATGGCGCCAGGCAGGCAAATCAAAGATTAGCCTTCTTTCATTAATTACAGACATACTCCATTAGGGTCCTATTTCGAGAGTCCCTTTTCGCTCCTACTTCCAACCGAAAAAGGTTGGCTGGAAATTAGACAGCACAGTATGACCTTAAAAGCTAAATATTAAGATTTCTGTAATTAAAATATTTGGTCAGCTTATAGATACTCACCGATAGATAACGTAAACTGCTCCAAAGCCTGAAATGCCAATTTTCGTAAATGAACACCCCAAAAATATATGGCCGATATATTTCTTTTGAAAACCCTTTTGATTTATTGCTGATACATATGTTGAATAATATTCTGTATAAGTTTTTAGTGTTAAAAAAAGAATCATTAGAATAAATCTATTTTATTTGTCAATATGCTAACCAAAATGTCCAAAAGTAAAATCGTGGATAAGCTAGTACAGCAGCCGCAGCAAAGGGTAATTTGTTTACAAACAATTCATACAACAATAAAAGGTTTTCATTGGGGGTATTTTTTTTTAATTTAATGCAAATTCTGGTGCCACATTAAAGTGACACACTGGCCTGTGCTGCTTGGGATATCAGTTTGTCGTTGGCCCCCACCGGCAATGGGGAATTCGGAATCCTAAGACTCGTCATCAGTGCCAAAAAATGAGGGCCAAGACAGGCTGCGTACGTTGTTACATTTTTGGGTTTGTTGGTGAACTATTGGTGATGGTTGCTTTGTGGTTACAGAAAATTGTGGTACTGGGGAGGCTTGGGGTTTAACGATAACTATAACTTTGCAAAAGAGACATTACAACTTAGGGGTGAGACATGAGAGAGCCTAGCGTTTACGCTCCTGGTAGAACTCGCGTATCAGCTGGCGCAGGTAGCGCATCTCGTTGCGACGCTCCCGCAAAGTGCGGCGCAGCTCCTCGTTCTCCTGCGACAGCACCTGCTCCTCGCCGAGAACATTCTCCATCTCGAGCTTCTTCTTCTGGCGGTAACGCGTGGCCGCATTCTTGTTCTGCTCCTTTTTCCGAATCTTGCGATCCTCGACGCCGCGCCCGTAGGTGCGAGTGCGCTTCTTTGGGCCTTGCACCACCGCCTTCTTCTCCTCCACGGATGTGTAGGCTGGTGAGGAGCTGTTGCTGTTGACCGGCTCTGGGAGCCACTCCTCGTCCACATCGGCAATGCTGCCGCTCACTCCACTGCCGCCGCTGCTGCTGCTGCTGCTGCTGCCGTCCAGCGATGAAGAGGCCTGAGATTCGCAGTCGTCGTTGAAGAGCTCAAGCTCCTGAGCTCGCATGTTGACAATATCATCGACCAGCTGGATCTCCCGGGCGATCTCGCTGCCGCCCACCCAGTTGTTGAAGTTGAATGTGGCTGCGGGAGCAGCATCGGATGCATAGCATTGCTGTAATATTCAGAGTTTAGCTTTAACTGGCTGGGGTCGACTTGGGTATGACTTACCACCTTTTGCTCGGCCTTGACGAGCACGGGCTGGGGCGCATCGAATTGGGGCGGCGACTGCGGTGGCGTCAATTGCTGCAGGATCAGAGATGGGGAATCGCCGAGTTGGTATTCGGCGGCAGCAACCAGAGAAGCAGTGGAGGATACGGGGAATTGTACTTTGGTTACGGGTATTATCGGCTGGCTGACAACATCGATGTTCGGCTGATAGCTGTTGGTCTCGTAGTCGATGCAGTTCAGGGAGCCTTTTGGTCCAGGAGGCATTCTACGGGAAAAACGAATAGGAAGTTTTGGAATTAAGAATGTATTCATGAGTGATTTTATAACTTAAATGTTTACGAATTCCAAACTTAATTGAAAAACTTTAACCGGACTTTAATAGGGCTGCACTTTGTGCTTTCATTCATAAGATTAACGCCGACCATTATTGGAATATTTATATAAGAATATATATGGTAAAAAAAGACTGGCTTACTTAACTAACCTCGTTGATTATCTGGACTCTTGAGTATTTTAAGATATTACTTAGTATACCGCTTGATCTACAATTTTTCTCGTCAACTTCCTTTTGTTACTTCCCCGAGTCTATTAAACCACAAATGCGTCGCAGTTCCGACAAAGTTATTTGTTGTTTTTCTACATTTTTCCACACTCTCAATTGAAGCTTATTTCCATTGAAGTGAAGGACGCGCGGCGAGTGCTCGGCTCGTTCGCATCTCGTTCTAGTAAACATTTGCATATTGATTGTGGCATATTTTCAACTCAATACACGTTTGATTCTCAGTTGTTTTCAATTCGCTTTTATTGAAGAGAACTAAGTTCGACGACATCGGTTTTGATTATTTTTGATAAATTCGTTGATGGTCGATGGACAAATCACGAGGAGAGAGTTTTCCCAGTGTCCAGTGTCGTTACAACCTTCGAGAGGCATTGTTGTAACACCTGTTTGGCTTGTAAAATTGACCCAGCGACACCTTGGGCTGGGGCCTCTCCCCAGCTCGATTCTCCATTAACATAACAAGTTCCCCGTCGATCAATTTGTCTCTCCCTCTATATAGCAATAGCAATCTCCTTGCGAACAGCTGCGCGTGCATACGTAAAAGCAGAGCAAACTGTAACTGCATTAATTGATTTACATAAAAATCTCGCATTAGAGACGGGTGGCTGTTGCCACGCCTAGCCCTGGGTTATTGGAATATTAAATTGTACTATGCATTTTATTAGAACAGTCGTGAAAACGAACCGATACCTTACATATTGTTGCTAATTGCTAAAATGGACTTAAATAGAAATTGATGTGATCATCGTAGGATTATGGACCAGAAGATTATCTGTTGAAATACCTTTTGAAATGATTTAATTAGCAGTGTAAGCCTTCTTGTTCTGCCAGGGGCTCAAGCATTGACTTAGATTTTTAATAATTACATAAAGAAGCTTAAAATTTACCTTCAAACCTTTAAGCCTTTAATGTAAAGAGCTTATGCTTAATCAATGTTTACGTATTTAGAGTCAACCGAAATAGCTTCAGATCGATTAATAAAGGAATTCTGGTGACAGACAAACTGATAACAAACCCAAAAAAAATACAAGAGTTTAATAGCCTTGTTCCACTGCTACATTCAGCTCCATTCTCGAGAATGTTCCGTTATTTTACATAGGTTTTAAATGGTCCGTTCAAAATCGACAGTCCATCCATTTACCATTCGCCCCGAAGGTTTCTATACATACTAAAAAAAAATACCGAAAATATCGATTATCGACGATATTTTGTGAGTGCCACAGCTATTTGAAAACTTGCAAGGTTAAGCACAATTTCTTATTGTTTTTAAATATTAATATGTATTGCATAGAGGAGTGGAAAGAAGCGCAAACGCTTCATTACTTGGGCGTTGCATCATAATGCGCTCGTATTGGATATGTGGAAAACATAATTCCAATGCGGTCGCCACAGAAGAACAACCATATATACCAAAAGATGGCCGAAAAGCTGGTTTAAGCCGGCCTAGAAGAAGCGAAGTGGAAGGACAGCAGGACGAATTACGACAACCTGACCAGGAAATACAAGAATGAAGTCAAAGAGCAGGGTACCACTGGAGGAGCACCTTCAATGTGGATCTATTTTCAACAAGTCCAAGATCCTTGGAAACTTCAAGTCCAAGAACATTCCTACGTTTGTCAACGAAAGAAAATATATATCTCTTTTCATAATAAAGAAAACATATAGTTTAATTTATAAATGTTTTGATTTTATAAACAACGCCTGCTCAGCTGTTCGTCCCACTCACATGTCGCCGGAGAATGTAGATGGAGCTGTGGAACAACCGACGGTCCATTTTCAAAAAAACGGAGCAGTGGAACAAGGCTATTACTTATATACACGTTTTCAAACAGTATTGGTATTTCTTTAGTAGATTTTAGTAGATTTAATACTCAATAATACCAAATGCTTACTCTATAGTACAGTTTTTAAACTCTATAGTTTCTATTGCGTATTTTCGAGTATTATTTTAATACAAACCTACATCAAAAAATCTATAATATATCGCGCTAGCTGAAATTTAGTGCTTTTCAGTTTGTCGCGCTAGGGATTTTTCTCAAGTCTTGGAGCAGATTAGTATAATCTGTATACTTTCGTAGTATCAAATTTATAAGCATCTTTTTACAAATTTTTTAATACTAGTTTCTATGACGGTTTTTTTTGGTCCAGAAACATCTGTATATTCAAGCTGCTGCTTGTTTTTGTCAAGATTTCCGAGTGTTTTTGGCAAAAAGTCTAAAGTTTTGGTGGATTTTCTCAACTGTACTGAATGCAATTGTTATATTTTTTAACCCCTTGATCTGCCTTTGTTATTATTCAAGTTCTTTTGTTCCTTCTGAGTTTTACCCCGACTCCTATTCTCATAAACTAATGGCAAATAGAGCGATTAGGTCGAGTGCCGACGTCGTTGTCGTATCCCATAGAAACGACCGACCGGGGACTAGACTACAACGTCAGTCCGCGCACAATCGTTTAGAAAAAAATATATATGTATTAATAATTAATGGGAACATGATTAGCAACAACCTTGACGCACAAAATGCCTTTGTAGACAAATAAATGTGCAATGAGACTCGCGTATGGCTTTGCCTAGGAAAACACCAACCAGATTTCTCAGATTTCTGGGGATCTACAAGGAATCGAATGTAAAGTTCCCACATTTAATTACATACATTTTTTACTCGGAATGACTCGAATGGAAAATCCTTTTGGCAAATGTTTTCGCACACATTTATTAGGTCAAGGTTATACAGGTCTTATTAAAGATCGGATTAGGGGTTATCTATGCGGCAACAAAAATCTAGAAATGTCTAGTCCAGCCCAGCTGATTACTAATGTCAACAGTCGGTTTAGTGTTTGTGGAAGATTGAAAACAATTTGTATTTTCGCCGCTCTCAAGTCGCGCCCCAAAAATACAAAACAAACGCGGGTAGCCCGGGACAGAGCACACAAGTCCAGTCATAATATGCAAATGAATTTTATAAATATTGAACTGAAAGCGATCAGAAAGAGACAATGAAATAAGTACGAAGCAGCAAAGCTAGCGTTAAAACCCGCTCGACCGGAAAGCCATCAAGGAGCAGCCTGCACCGCCCCAGAGTTTGCCCGAAAAAGCTGGACAGACTCATCATCTCTCCACCAGACTCTGCTGCAGTCAACACAAGTCGGGGAAAGAGAGATGTGAAACTGTTCCGTCTCGTATCTCTGCAATGTGGTTGCTCCTCCCTCGTAGAGATAAGTGACCAGCCAGACATGATAAGATGCAGTGGGTCAGTGGGAACGAAGTCGAAGTAAAGATGCCGGAAAGCTAACTGTTCTAATGGAAGTCTAGAATAAATATTACGGATATAGAAAAGGATTCTTGCAGACTTCAAAAGTAAATCATAATATGTACACCCAAAAAAAAATAAAACAAGAGTTTAACCTTTCTGCGTGTTGTCTTAGGAATATACTCAAGTTTAAAGAGTTTAGTATAGATATAAATACTTCATAATATCAAATGTATACTCATTAGTATAGTTTTTATACTCTATAAGTTCAATTGTGTATTTTCCAGTATTATTTTTAATATGAACCTTCATCGAAAATTCGATAACATATCGCGTTAGCTGGAATCTAGTGCTTTTCTGTTTGTCGCGATAGAGATTTTTCTCAAGTCTTGGTGCTGATTAGTACAATTTTTATACTTTTTAGTATTAAATTAATAAGCATCTTATTAAGAAATTTTTAATACTCAAAACAACAGAATTCATGTAACAATAGCTTAGTTTCTGTGACGATTTTTGTTAGGTTGTCGAAACTCTAGAGCTCCTTGTAAGCTCTGCTCTTTGTTCCCTTACAAAAAATACCCTTCCCAAGGAAAAGTGATATCTACTTATAGACATAAAATCATAACTGCATACTAACCATAGGCTTGCATAAAGATATATGTACTCATGTTTGCGGCAGCAGTGAATCGTGATGTGGAATGTATGTTATGGTCAGTTGTCTCTGAAGTCTCGATCGCGTAAAAGTAAGGGCAGTAGAAGAAGAGTAAAAAAGGCCTAATATAAAAGTGATATTAAATCTAAACTAAACAAGATAATTAGCAAAAGAACCTTAACTAAAATAATATTGATCAAATATCAATTTACCTAAAATTAGACAAGAACCTACGATTGCTAAGTGTTAACGAGATGCGCGCTTTGTAAATAATGATATATGATATATTGAAATATTTGCAATAGAAGGGGATAAAAGTAAAAATCACAGAGTCAATTTTGAATGTACAATCGACTGGCTGGGGCACCGCTGTTGGTCCAGCACTTAGGCCGAGTAAATAGATTAACAAACAATCAATATACAAATAGTGGAAAATAACTCAATAACTCAACACGTGGCAGAAATTGTATCTTAAAAATGTTTCCAAAGTGGAATATCGTCTGGAGTCAGTGTCTGTATAATATCTGTCCCTTGATTCCTGTATCTGTATCTGTATCCGTGGTCTGTCCGCGGGATTCAACTGCTGCCGCAAAGTAGGGGGCAGCTTCGGTGGACAGTCTGCTTGCTTAACGTCGTTTCACCAACTTTTGCGAATTGATCACAATTTCACGGTTCCACATGTAACGGTATCCACAGTGTGGTATCATGCTCACAAAGTCCTTGGCACCTGGACTCGGAATGTTCAGGGTATCGCGTGTGTCTCGTGGGTGGTTGGGGGTCCAGCCTGCTCCTCCTGCTGTCTGGCTACATATAGTGGTGCACGGCTGGCAGTCTCCTCAAGCGAACTCGCTTCGTTTTCTTTGGCGCCGTTGCTAAATGTGAGTGGCAAAGCGGAAGGTGCCTAACTGCACTGCCTTCGATCCTGTGTCCAGTTTAGATGGCAATCTGCCTCGATTTGTGCTTGCTGTCGCGCCACAGTTCCTTTATCAGAACCATTAAAAGGTGTGCTCCCTAAACCGCGTTGATTGAAAACAATTTTCAAATATTTGTCTTTTTTGCGTTTCGAAAACGCCAAGACGTGTGCTTGTGCTGCTCCGCTTATTTGTTATTGTATCCGTTCGCTTTGGGCAGTTTTCTTTGTGTTGTCCAAGACGGCGGCAAGGTGGTGGTGGGGCGGGGTGAAGCGGTGCGATCGCAGTCAAAGCCGAGTTTCGATCCGAACGTTCGCAACTGAGTAACGATTTCAACTGAGTTCGCATCGCGGAGTGAGCGAGGTTTTTGCTTGGTCAACTGGCACGGTGGCCCCCAGCGGGAGCGCTCCGCTGAGAGAGCCGTCGACGCTAAGAGCGTGCCGCCAGATCGGGCCCTGCAACCAGATCGATCTCTTGTTTTGTTCCCAGCCCGAGATGCTATCAGCAGCCACAAGCTGACAGCCAGTCAGCCAGCGAGCGCAGCAGCACGAGCCAGGTCGAGCCGAGCCAACGGACTCGTGCACAGTGGAGCGGAAATGGACAAGCGATTTGCAAACTTTAGATGCACTCGAACTTTCCAAGAAGCTGGCTACATTCTTATTTCAGTCGTTCAAAAAATTCCGCTGACTTCAATATATTTATGATAAAGAATATAATAATATATATTTAAAAATCAATAACACATCATTATCAACAATAAGCGCAGGCACTGCATCTAAAATTCTCAAGTACGAATTCTTCTAATATTTCGCTGATTTGAAGATATAAAAATAAGATAATATTATTTAAAGTGAGAAACAAATACACATCATTAACAACATTAGCAAAAGTGGATTCAAGGCATTGTATCTGAAATTCTCAAGTATGAATTTAGTGGCAACCTTCTACACCCACAAAAAAAAGTAAGATATTTTAACCTTCTACGCGTTGTCTTAAAAATATATACTCAGGCAGTATTACATGTTTAGTATAGATTTAATACCTCATAATATTAAATGTATACTCAACAGTATAGTTTTAATACTCTATCGTATTAATTGTATATTTTCGAGTATTATTTTTATACTGACCTACATCGAAAATTCGGTAACATAACGCGATAGCTGGAATTTAGCGCTTTTCTTTTTCTGAAGTCTTGTCGCATACTAGTATCATTTATATACTTCTGTAGTATCAAATTTACATATAACCATCTTATTAAGACATTGTAATACTAATAAGTATAGAATTCATGTAAGTTTCTATTGCAGTTTTTTTTTCGTGTATCTAATCACGAAATATTACCGATTTTAAATAAAAATGTTTGATATAATCAAAAATACTAGTTATTTTCTTTTCTCTTGTTTAATGATCAACCGAGCTTAAAGAGAAATACCTTTAATGATAATGTATCTAAAGAACATTAACAAACCACTGTTCCTGGTGAGGGGCGGGGCCTTTTAAGCGTTTGTTTTTTAAACAGCATTATCAACTGAGTCTTAATGTGGTATGTATGTAAATGAACAGTCAATAACCCCCCACACTCGCCCGCGATAGACCCCATAGATCTGCATGTACTTATATATGTAGCTTTAAGAAATTGAATCTTTCTAGATTCTCACCCCCCGGCTGCCCAGTAATTTGAGACCTCTCACGTCTCAGGTGGTGTGCGATGTGCATTGAACTCGGGTTAACCTGCAAAGCATGGAAATCAGATTGCCGCCCATAGCAACTGTGGTATAATGTGATTTCCGTTATTTAAAACCAGTGAGCGCACTTATCACGGATATATGATATTGACAGGCTATCAGTCTTCTCTACCATATGCCGATAAGTCCTTGCTCTCTTCTCTTTTAAGCTGCAAGTTATTTTTGGCAATTCACAGCAGCTGGCCAAGCCCCAAGAGAAGATACTACCAAAATGGGGGGCGCGTCACGTCCCCTCAGGATAAATTTACATTTTGAAACAAAGAAGTTTCCTCGGTCCCGCCTAAAAATACCCAAGAGTAAGAGTACAGAAACATTTCCATACTATAACTGCGTCAAATGGTTCATTGATCGCACAATTTGATAAATCCGTGAACTTATCTGCAGGTTAAGTTTCTGGTTTACATTTTCAGCAAACAAGAACCGGAAAGTGATTAACCTTCGGGCCAACATTACGAGCTTGGCCATTCAGAATGGTTTGAAGTTGTTTGGGCGGTCAAAACGGACAGAGAACTATGCGAAGAATTGAAACAATTCTTCTACGAAATGGCAAACACAAGCAGCTGTTATCTGCGGAATTCTCTCAGAGTATCAGCTGAGCTCGGCTAAGAGTGGAGCGATTATGCCAAAGAGCGCGTCGAAGAGAGGGCCGATGATCACTCACTTGGCGCGTGATCAATCGAAGCGAAAGGCTCAGAAACGGCTTCCAATTTCAATGCTCTCTTCCTCGCCTCGCTCTCGCGGCCTTTGTAGATGCCGTGTGATTGGCCATTACAGGTGGCTTGTGTAGGCCACGTTTATAAGCAATAATTATAACGAGCGCGGTGAAAATAAGCAAAAAGACCCGCACAACTTTAAGCTGACCAAGATTCCAGCGAACACGCCAACGAAAACAAAGCAAGACATAATCCGGTTTCCCAACTTCCACTGTCTGGGGCCATTTCTCGTCTCGAAATATTCGGAATGTTTTGGTTTGGACAAAGCGATTTCATTGGCGCGCCCCCCCTTAACGAATCAGACAGAAATGTGCGTTAAAGAGTGGATAGAAAAAAAAACAAAGCAAACAAATTAGATAACAGGCGAATAGTAATATTGTCTCGAGCAACCGAAACCTGATGCGCGCTTTGGCTGGCGCTTTGCAGACGATCAAAGTTCAACTGCATTTTAAATTTTGGTTTCTATTGTTGTGCTTTCTTCGTTTTTGTATACTATTGGTTTTTGGTTGGTTTTGTTTTCTGTAGATTATGGATTTCGTTGATAAGAAGTTTCGGGGAAACGTTTTCTTTTGGGAATGCATAAGTATATCAGCTATTTCTAGACATAAAGCATACATTATTATTTAGAGTTCCCTAGTTTTTAGAAAAAGAATTTCTTTAAACAAAAAATAACAAAGTAGGATACGCTCATAAAGAAAACATTTAATAATAAGGTTATTATTAACCTTAATTTTAATATTTGATTTAAATTTAAATTAAAAGTATTACATTTTACGATTTAATACAAAAAATTTCTCAAAATGAATCATTGAACATCGTAAAAATGTATATAAAAACAATCTAACAAGATTTTCCAAACTAAAACTTATAATGATTACGGTCCCTGTTTGCAAGGCAAACTTAGATTTATAAATAAATATATATCTTTATCGAACACCTTAAAGTTACTGGAATATCTAGTCTAGAATTTTTGTACAATTTATCTTTCCCTGTGATTTTGTCTACTGCTTGCAGGCAGACGTCTGACTCACCTTCATCCTTCAGGTCAAATATCTCCACAACCAACTCCTCGTCGCTGAGAAGCTCGAGTGAAGCTGCCTCGTCCAGGGTCAGATCTTCTCCGTTGCCAATTAGTGAAATGCCTGCAAGACGACGGGTAACTTTAGTTATTTGTCTCTAATCACAGTTATTAAGCACAGACCATTTGCAAAGTTATCGTCATACAACCACTCGGCATCTGTTGGCTCAGTGAGCGCGAACAGATCGGAGGCCGCCGCCGATGTTGGGGATTGCGGCTCCAGCTTGAGGTCCCAGTAGAGCTCCTTGGGCAGCTGCAAGCTCTCCATTGTTTGGTGAAATGATGATGTGTCCATAATCAGAAGTGTCAAAATCGGAAGTTACAGGTGATGATATACTTTGGGTTGCGAAAGTGAAGTCCGGTCTGAATAATGCAAATGGTTGTTGTTGTTGCTGTGCTTCTTGTTGTTGTGAGGATGCCATGATGGCGCTGGAAGAGATTGCAAAAATCCGAATCACGATCAGTTCACCGGGTGAAGCGTTGTTACATTATTAACAAGCATTACTTGCATGGCCCGCACTGTACGATGTGCCCTAAGCCCCCAAAGACGCGAATGAAACGGAATCGACTGCATCGTCATGCTGATAAGCCGTCGCCACCCCTTCAGACCCCCAATTCTTGGCAATTTCAGCGGAATAATGTGAAAATCAATTTTGAACTTAAACTTCAGACGCAAATCATATCTTATCGCGGGTCGGCAAGTTTTCCCGCGGGCCTGCCCTAATACGTCGGTGTGTGTGTCATCCCGTTCAATCTTTAGCTTTATAGTTCTTACTTTCATAAATCCACATTGATTTAAAATTCCTTAGGTAGTTTCAGATCCTGGTAGCCTATACTTACAACTCTTAAACTTCAAGAGCCCCTCTGTAACCCTATTTTCTTCCAGAAAAATCTAAACAAAATTAGCAATAGCAAAGAAATAATAAACGTAGGGCCGCGCTTTTGGTTAAAAGATACAGTTATTTATAAAGAACTGATTGTACAGATCTTATATATTTAAGAAATAAAAATTAGAAATATCTTAATATTGAAGGTAAAATCTCTATTACAGCGAAAGCAAACAAAGGGAAAAGCTGCAGGTTGCAGGTTGTGCAATTATGGCGATTCGGAGAAACCACTGCTGTCGTGTGCCATTCGCTGTAGGAGGAGCCCACTGTTGTGGTGAGTCATCCGTCCAACGTCCGCACGTGCTGCAAGTTGCAACGCGGATTACCCAACTCCAGGCACCGATTGCGTCAGCCAATTTCTCTAGCTGGTTGCATGCCCCATTGCCTTGGATTTGGAATGGGATTGGTAACTGTATTTGCCACGTTAACAAAGCGTTGCGGCCTAAACGAGAATCCGTACAAGCCCACACACACACATGCTTGCAGCAACAGAAACGGTGCAACGCCAATGTGCGGCAGTGTGCGTAGACGAGACATTGCGAAATTAGCGTTCGAACGTTCGATTTTTGGCGTACTTACGTTTGCTTTTTATACGTTTCCATTTTGTTGTGTGTTGGGCACCTAAGTGCGTTTTTGATTTGCTTGCGCACAATCTATAGAGCCATCTTTACGTCAATATAAATGCCGAAATCGCTGGAGGAAGTAAATATTGGACCTTTTTGCGTTTCATTTGGAACGATAATGACCAGTGACCGCGCCGGACAAATCGAAAAATACCATTTATCCCTCCAAAAATATACTACAATATATACTAGTTTATATTTCACAATATACCACTAAAATACCAGATAAAGTGTCAGTTAAATCGCGGGAATATGGGAATTGGGTATACAAATATATAAAAGATATTGATGAAAAATAATGACTTATTTTATATACAAGTACGTAAGATTAGTCAATTTTTTTTTTATTTTCCCAACTACCACTGCTAATTAGTTTAGCTTAACAACGCACTCAAATTCGCGCTCCTACGCTCACAACTGCGCCGATAGTTGGGAATTTTTAGGCACTCGTTGGTGTTTATCAGCGCTGGCCGACAGCTTGACAACCCTGGTGGGAGGGCGAGGGCTCGCTCCTCGTATTTAGAATATGTGTTAAAGTGTAACTAAACTTAAACTACGTAGCAACTTTGTGGGTGCGCGTGTGTGCGTCGTTGATGCGTCTCCGTGCCGAGTGCGTTGTCGGTGTGTGGGTGCGAACTCCTCGGCTTTCTGGTTTTTGGGGGCAGCTGCAGTTGCGCCCCCAACGCTGAGTGCGCGTGTGTGTGTAGGCGCAGAAAATAGGAGAAACGGAGGCAGAGTCCCAGAGGTCAAAAGTGCAAACGCAGAGTTGGCTCCCGGAGGGCAGCACCCGGAACTTGGGGTGATCAAGGTCGTAAGAGCGAATCGCTGGCCCGAGTTCTTGGCTTGTTTTGCTTTTCCTCAGGAAGCCAACTAGCAGTGCAGCACCTTTGTTTTGGCCTCTGTATGGGTGTATGGGTGTGTGCGTGTGCTGCTGCCAGCTCGCTCGCTCTTCCTCGCATTCCTTCATTCCCGTGCTGATAAGCAAAGAGGGAGCGCAAGAGAGAGAGAGCACGCGTCAGCTGTTCATTGTTTTGGTTGTGTGCGCGCCGCACAGGTTTCGCCCGCTTTCCAGCTCGGTTCTTCGATCAGTTCCGTTTGTGGAATGGAATGGAACCGCTCGTTCTTTTTGCACCTCCGCCATTCTTTTCCGCCTCTCGCCGCTTGCCACAAGCCGATCCGCGCGTGTCGATCGCCCAGCAATTGAGTTTCCATTATCAGCAATTGCCCGCGCGGGAAGAAGAAGCGCTGCTACTGACGTCTCGCTCTCTGACGTCCACACGTCCCCCATCGCCGCTCTCCTACGTGCGCGAATATTATTGTTATTATTGTGTGCTTCTTCGTTGTGACGCAGTTAACGGCAAAAGCGGGCGTGTTGGGCCGGAAAAACGGACGGAACTGGTGTAAGGATCACGGTGTAGGAAAACGCAAGGTGTCGAGCGTAAGAGCGTGGTAAACAAATCAACGATTGATTCGTTAAAGAACCGCGCCAATTAGCAATTTAATTAGTGGCCAGCAGCTCGCTTCAGTGTATATTAATAAATGTGCTAATGCCCAGTAAATCACAGTAAATATCTTCGTACCAATCTCAGCTCTATCAGTTACCATTTGAGCCGCCAGCAGCTTTCAGAGTGATGGAAAAACCCCAGCCGGTCGGAAAAAGGGCCAGTGCCAGCAGTTAATTGCCACAGAGACATTAAAAAACCATTAAATGTGCCCCGTCACGACCAATAAAGGCAAAGAGTGAAGTATTTGCATAGACATCCCCTCGAATCCCCCCCAAAAATGATGCTGAACAAATACGAGAGCTACCAACGCACAAGCCAGATGTTTCCCCACCAGCAGCAGCAGTCCCTTCCGCAGCTGCAGCAGTTGCAGCAGCAGCAGCAGCAGATCCCGCAGCAAATCCCGCAACAACCCATCTTTCCGCACCTGCAGTATGGCGCCGGAGGATCTGGAGCGGCAGCAGCCGCCGCTGCCGAGTCGGAGCGGGAATCAATCCACTCCGGCCAGTTTATGGTGTCGCACTTCGAGGCCGAGGAGGCGCAGGACGACCTCGAGGACGACGAAGAGGTGAAGATGCTCGATCCCGAGGACCCCAGTTTGGACAAGGCGGGCGAGCCGGCTAACACCTGCCGCGACGTCCAGCTGTACGTGCCCCAGACGGTGGCCCACTTCAACCGGATGGACCAGGAGTGCGACGAGAGCAGCATGGGCCTAATCACCTCCCATCTGGAGATCGAAACCTCGCTGACCAAGCTCTTCAAGTGCATGAACCTTGCCTACAGGTGAGTCTGCAGCGACACGTGCCCGCCGCTAGACAGAGAGAAAAAGAAATGTAGTTTCCCGCTCGTTCACGCGTTCCGCGCGTGATAGCCGCCAAAAAAACTGGCCAACGAAAATCCAGCAACCAAAAAGCTGGGACCGCTTCGGTCGCATAATCGCGCCGGCACATGTTGCGACGCGACGTCGCTGCTCGGGTTACTTTTGGACCCAAACTTCGCCTTAATCGCTCGTCCACCTTCCTCGCTCCCAGCGCCCCTCCTCTTTTTTCGGGGCGGTGCTTCTCCCGTTTCTGCAAACGCCAGCGCAATCATCGCGAAAATAATACCAGAGTAATGGCCACAGCGATATCGTCGCAATGATTCCGGGCCACATTCACCTGAGCATACTTACCTGGCATATTTACCTGCCATAGCCAATTGACCGCATATAGGGCGCCGAATGAAATGCAAGCTGTTTGTTTTCAATGCTTTCCATTAATAGAATATTCGATTCTCTCCTCGATAAGTCTTCCTTAGAGACTGAGAACTTTTAAAGAGACTTGTGCCGTTTTTTAAATTCAAGTATATTATTGGGAACCTTAATCTTGCAATTCTTATCAATTTAGTTATTCCAACTTTACTACATTCATTAAAAAAGGAAAATTTAATAATGTTCCAAGATAATATTTAATAAAATTCCATTTCACAAGGTAGTAAAGTTTAAGAAAAAATTTATAAAAGTCCTGTAATTATACCAAAACCCCAAAGTTACTGTCAAAGGTAAACAGCTGTCTTTTTAAGCTACAGCTATTTTTGAGAGGTAGCCACTATGTCTGTCCTCAGTATCCGTTTGCTGACCGACTATAGTATTCACTGTTCTTAACAACAGGTTGTCCAATTGGGAATTTCAGCGGACTTTGTTGTTTATATCAGCGGTGCCCAAAACCCTGACTCGCGCCTGGCCTCTGCCGGCACACGCACAGAATATAAGCACAGCACGTGTGCGATTAAGTTGTAATTTCGTGGCTAAATCTGGCGCTTTTTTAGTCATAGATATTTTTTTAACAATATTTAGAATTTTTTATATTTTTTTTAGAGATTAGCAAATGTCTGCCAATATATAAGACTTATTATAAATTTATGCATTTAATATTTTACATTTACAAAACATTATTGGTGCAAGGCATTTAGGATATGTCCAATAGTAAGACAATCAAAAGACAAAAGACTATACAATTCATTATTACTTCAGGTTTTAGCTAATTTTTCCGTTATATCTAGCCACTTTGTCTAAATTCTTACTCACACAAAAATTTAATTGCCGCTACTGATTTATATTTATAATTTTTAACAAACGTTAATTAGACTCCTTTTAATAGTTTAATGATAAATAACTTCCGTAAGCGGATCTCTCGCCTCTGAAAAGTTATCATTGCTGTAATTAAAACATTTAGAGCAAGGGAAGTTTTATATTTAATTTACTCTCTTTAAAGAACTTCCATAAAAGGTAATAACCTGGGGCTCTATTTTCCATCCTCTAATGGGAGTATTTTTTGCGAACCTATCAGTACGTCACTTGGCTTGTTCTTGTTCCATTGTTGTTATTGGTAGTTTTTTAGTCTACGGTGTACCGTGTACCATTTTTGGTTCATTGAGCGCTTTAGTCATCGCCAAACGTCGTACGAGACGCGTTCGTCTGTTCGATCTATTTTTAACGCATGTTGCCGGCACTCTCTGGCCCGCCTTCCGATTTCAACTTCTTTCGCTTTTTATTCGTCTGCCTGGCCGGCGGTTTAGCGTTCTTTATGGGACCCTTTAGCCTTATCAGTCAGAGGTATTGTGAGCGCCGGCGCTTATCAGCAGCAGCAGCCATTGTACAGGACTTCCATTCAGGTCTGTTTTGTTTTATTTCGCTAATTGTTGTTATTGCGCTAAGCAAACTACGCGGTGGGGTAATATTCTCCCATTAGATAATGCGCAAAAGCCGTCGGGGGTTGACAGAATAGTTATTAAACCTGAGAACGGGCCCCCACAACTCGTCAGATTAGTTAAGTGCAAAAACCAAAAGGTGTTGCTGAAAGTGTCTAGATTACAGAGACATTGAAGGGATATTCAGTAACCGATTTGTAGTACTGTTTGGCTTAAAAGTGTAATCAAGCTGCATATACTATTAACGCAAAATTCTGGGAATTCTCTTACCTCCTAACAACCTGTTTAAGTTAGCGAGCAAATTTCTTGCTTGCATTATTATAATAAACAAGTTCAAATATAGTAGGAACAGATCGCATTTGGTAAGCCGATTCTTTAATACTCTTTTCACTGAAATCAAAATTAAATTCTGAAAGACAAATGTGTCATTAATCGAACAAATATTAATATATAACTTATGTACATATATACCAGACACATTACCTGATCGACCACCGAAAAATGTGTCTGGTTTTCCAACTTTGAGATACTTTCAGTATAAGACTCGCTTATGTCCAGTAAAGATCTTCATCGGTTGATCAACATATAATAAGTTCCCCTAAATATGTGTCTGGCTGACCAACTTTGATAACTCGTTTTTCGAGCCAGACAAAACCAAAAATTTACAATTTCATTAACCCGAATCCAAAAGCAGGCATTCAATATGTAGACATTGTCGGGAGATTTATGTCTTAAGTGCCGCAGACGGAGGGTGACCATTCGGTGATGTGAAATGTGGTGACGCAGCATCGGAATTATCATCCCTCCCATAGAACTGAGCGAATGAGAACTGGATTTGTGCCAATGGCTCGTGTTATATCATGGTCAATACAGGAAGTTAATCATAGCCCAGCGGCAACGTCACTAGATAGAGCGATATGGGAATGCGGGTTAACTGCTCTCGACTGCTGCCCGGTTGTGCACTTTAGTGCTCCCTCCCGTGGTGGGCTCTGGCCGAGAATAGCCACAATTGACAGCTATTTACCTGGTGTTTGCTTAATAATTCCTACTGAATCATCATCTGGTGATAGCACAAACAATAACAGGGAAAACAACAACAACATATCGGGTATCTGGTAATGATTGCCGGTTGTTTATTGGCGGCATTCACATCGCTATATGTATCCCTTAATTGTTTTTGGCCATGTCCCAATCCCATTGGTAATCCCCTGGGCTGGGAACTCTTGATTGGGAAAGCAGGATTATGACAGTTGTTATATATTGCCATACACACAGATGTGCACAAACAGGCAGATTTCCCAGAGATTGCGCCTTTGTTGGGGTTAGGGGTCTCTTTATTTTTAGACCACAATCTGCGTACTGTTTACTTATTTATAAATAAATCGCTTAATTTATTGCAAAGTGATAGGTTTGACAGATTGCCCGATATAATAGATATAGACGCTTCCTTCTTTTCCTAAAATTGTGGCTTTTATTCGTTTATAACTACATTTTTAAATTCTTAAGAGACGTAAGCGTAAATACTTTTATGTTTTAACAAAAGATATTACACTTTGCCTTTCATAGTTTATTCTATTCCCATTTCTTCTCTCAATTACAGTCAAAAACTTACCTCCCCAAAATGGAACCATTTCAAAGGAGTCCGACTGCGTTGGAAGGACAAAATTCGTCTCAACAACGTCATCTGGCGCTGCTGGCACATGCAATGTGAGTGATATTTTTAGCTTGTGAATGGATGGGAAATGAATTTCATCGGGTTTTGAAATTATGTAATAAATTAGCACATCCATTTACTATATAAGTGTTGGCATTTCGCGCACAGATTTGAGCATTTTAGTATCAAACAATCTTTGCCGTCAGTTGGAAAATCACCTACTATATCATTGTCACAGACTCGCTAGGAAATAGGGGTCTTTGAACTCTCTTTAACTTTAATTTACATGTAGAAGAAGCAGATGTTTACCCTATTAAAGGTGGATATCATTAAAAGCCGAGACCATATTAGAAACTAATAGATATTAAATATAATAAAGTTAGTTTAAGTTTTAATTGGTTAAACTATTTATGGGAGAGACAATCGGAATTTTAACACTAGAGATATTAGAACGTACAATTTATTTAAAGTTTGAAATTAATTGTAACATTTGTGAAAGATCTTAAAGATTTACTGATGGACGTTGATGCACTACGGTCAGTACACTCAACTGGCCCTTCGAAACCAAGCACGTGCTTGTTAGGGCTAGGTGTTAATAGGCGCGAAGTAAAAGTATAGGTAAAAGAATTCGAGGAAACTAACCTCCACCATATAGACTAATAGCGCGCAGCTCGATTGCTATCTTGCATGTACTAAGTGGGTTAAGATTAATGTTTTTTAGTTTGGGAAGGGTATCAATAGATGAGGTTACTTTGTACAAATCATTATAGTTTGCATAGTACTCTAAAGGGTTCATGCATTTCATACGAAGGGTTCTATAGATGAGTTACAAAATCTTATAGTTTGCAAGTAGGATCTAGTGGTTCTACATGGTACGTGGAAATTTAACGGCGCCAAAAGATCGGTGCTGTCCACGTCACCTCGGATAAGGTTATACATAAAGACAATGCCTAGCATCGTTCTACGGTTTGCTAAGGAGGGTAGGTTAATTAGGAGAAGTCTACTAGAATACGAGGGCAACCTAAGCCTTGCATCCCAGTTTAAGCCACAAAGAGCGAAAAGTAAAAAGTTCTTTTGAACTGACTCAATGCGTTTGCTGTGGACGTCCCACTGGGGACTCCAAACGCAAGATCCAGATATTTTCTATCAGAGATAATCCATGTTCACTTTCGACCAAAAGAGGACCAACTTAAGTCTGCGAGCTAAGTGCTGGCTAAGTAAAGCACTTGAGCATCAGTATTACTTTTTACATTTTTTATTTTATATACCGGGCTGCAGCACTAGTCTTTCTATGCTTGTTTATATTGGTTCATAAGAACCATTTAAGACTTATAAAGTTCTTTATTGTTAATATCTTGAATAAAGGTACTTATGAGTAACACAAATCCTTGAAGACTTTTTAAAAATCTGAGAAATACATGTAGTCGAACTTCAATAGTGTGTATTTATAAGAATTCAGTAATGCAACTTGTAAAAGCGAAAGTGTTTTCCGTATACAAACTGGCTATAATACACCACTTTGTAAGGAAACCTTGTGGGACCTTTTTTTTAATACAATTAAATGCAGCAATACCCCTTATTGCATTAGTAATTGGATTAAATTTAAATTTGACGTGATTCCTCGCCGTAATATCTAATCAGCAAGTGCCAATAATTTGTTTTCCATGTAAACAATCTCTTCTCCGATTAATTAGGTAGAACACTTGAGGCGGCACTAGGCAGAAGTTTTCCACTTGTTGTTATTGGCATTGACCGCGATCGGCATTGGTAAAATATTCCAAACCGAATTATAGGCCACTTTAATGTTTATTTCCTTGAGAAGCGCGACACGTGCAAAAGCCCAGCCAGAAAACACAATGTAGAGCGGACCGGAGAGCGGCAGCGATAGGCCCAAGCTTTCAAAGCACGGCGACAAGCTATCTGCTCTCCCGCTCACGCCAAGCACGAGCAGTGACCGCTGCTGCGGTTGCTGCTGGAGCGTTAGTGGCTGAGAGAGTTGTCCACGGGTTTGTGGCAGTTGCCCAGACACTGAGGGGATGGATGGATGGATCTCCTCTGCTGGATGGAGGGATGTCTGAATGGTCGGATGACCGATGGCGTTGCCAGGCGCCCCCGTCGCTCGGCCTTGTTATCAGGGCCGCGCGTCCCTTATCAGAGTCTGGGCTCTCTTTGGCGACTGTCATTCCATTTGAATTTCATGGGATTTGTTTTTGGGAATGCTTCTGCCGCCCAATTAAGAGTCGGGAACATATGATTCCGCCAGCTAGTTGCCGCCGCTACGTACGGTCTAGTAGCTCGTCTAGACGGGCCCGGAGTTTCCCCGTGGTCTCGATCGAGGCTCTGATGTCGCGGCCGGTCTGAAGTGTTTCTTGATGAGTCGAAGTCGAAGTCGGAGACCAAGACAAAGGAGGCGAAATCATAAAGAACCTCGGACAGACACGCGCACAGTTAATACACGGCAAATCGCTCTGATTTGGGCTGTCTACGGCTACCGCTGCTGCTGCTGCTGCTGCTGCTGATATTATTTTCAAAAATTTTCCGTTACATCATCAGAACGGCAGCGGCAGCGCTGCTTTACAAGCCATCGCCACGAGCGATTATCTCTTCGCTCTAATAGATGTCGGCGACAACGGAACGACAACGAAGGCAAATGGAAAATTTCATGTTTATTTATAAGGAACAACCACAAATATCTTTTTGTCTCAAAGTCAGTACTTTTATCTCTGCTAAAGGCTGCTTGAATTATAAACCAAATGTTAACTCTACAGGGTTCACTAGACTCTAAAATCTGGATATCTCAAGTTTAAATTTTAGTTTTCCCACTTGTTATGCTGACTTGACTTTAATTTCTTTCAACCTTAGATGGACGAACTTTTTATAGTACATTTCATACTTGCTGCGTAGAAACTTGAAAGAATGCTTTAATAGAGGCACCCTACTATTTGTACTTTAAAACCCTAGAAAATGTTGTAATGGGAAATCAAAAGCATCTATTTTCCGTAGGTGAACAAAGGGCCAAGGTTATTGATATTGAAAATTATTTTATACATCATATATACATTTAAGTGTACGTTCAGAAGCCCTTAGCTACTGGACACTCAAAAAAATACCCTTAAAAAAATTTAAATAACGTGCTCTTATTTTTCTTAATTTCTAATTGGTTCAAAAACCTTCCACTACCTTCTTTTGGAAAATTAAATAAAAGGTCTGACGTTAAATTACTTAACACGATGTCCACGCAGAATCCCGGGGCTTTTTCTGGTTGTTTGCCCAAATGAATCTGCTATCTTAATTAAGTTGAGACTGATATCTCGGAATCCGCACGTTTGGACACGTCAAGAAAAACTCAGACAGCACAAATGATTTAGGAAATTCCCAGGCAGAGACTACCTTTTATCAATTCATAGCTGTCTGTGGAAAAATTCTACCGTTTATAGGTGCCTCTCTAAAAATAAATCTTCGTTATTTTATCATGTAAGCTAGGACAAAAAAAAATTTCCTGTATTTTTCGTTTAAAATATAAAATTTTTATTCAATAAGTTGTAGATGTTTTAAAGCAGTGGTGTCCAGGGAATACAATGATATGCTAGGTAGAAGTGGAACTAACTAGATATGAGAAAAAGATAATATTTTGTATTATATTGAAAAAAAAAATACAAAAATAATTAGTAAACTCTAAAAGATTAAGCATTAAAATTTTGATCGCCCTGTGCATACTGTGCGTGTGTCGGCAGAGGCCGGGCAGAGAAATTTGACAACTCTGAAGTGAGGGGTGTTAATTTATTATTATTATTTGTATATTTCTACTTTTTGAAGTTATTGAATAGAATAGAATAGAAAGCATGGAATAGGATATCAATATTTTTACTGCAGATGTTATGGATCTTTTATGCTTTAAAATTTACGAAAAATATATAATCTAATACTGGATAAATGGTAGAACATTATTCAAAAATAATAAGTAAAAAAATTACAAACCATTTATTATATTTATTGTATTTAAGAAAGGGAAAAAAAGATTCAATACTTAGACCCAATCCGTCATAATAATAAAATAGTAAATTATTCCTCACTTAAATGGTCAGCTTCTATGAACTGAAATACCCATAGTGAGAACGTAAAGCAAATTGATTAATGTGCCCTCTAAGTACGCTCTCAGCACGGTTTGTTTTATATGCCTTTTTGTGAACCAGGACTTAGTTGATGTTTGCATTGTTAAGTTGGAAGCTACGTCAGAGTTCTACCCGAAACTCACTCGTTGGGTAGAGCCCGATGGCTCTGCCACACGTGTTGCTGAACCGCTTTTGTCATCTCTGGGGAACTCGCTATCTCTATCTATTTACCTCTCCGTAGAATCTTATCACTTTGGTTGATTTTTTTAGAGTGTTCTCCCTACTAACCTGTGTTTGTGTGCTTTCCATTTTTGCAGTCATACAAAAGCGCAGAACCCCGGTGTGTCAATTTGCATCGCCGCTGGACGTTGACATACATAGTAATCCTCAAGTAAGTAACAACTGCCAAGTGAACGTAGTGCTAAATAAGTGGGAAATGTGTTCAGTAAGTCAGGTAATCAATTTGACGACCTTTGAAGAAAAAAATAAAATTAAAGCTTTAAGCTAATAAAGTTCTCAGGGTATGTGCTTCAAAAAAAAAATATAAAAAATAAATTGAAACGTTAAGTCGGTGAGTCATAGATTTTTAGCATTAATAAGATCGAAAAAAATTAACATATTAGCTCAGCTTTAATAACACCTATTTTATCAGGCAATAGTTTTTGTATATTTGCAGTTTAAGCTTCTTTAAAATTGCCTTTTAATTAAGTCAATGATCTCAGTTTCATAATATGTTAAATTTCCATGTGTAGACATCCTCCATGATCTGATTCAGTCCTAGCTCATATAATCCTATAAGCTATATTAATATTATGAAACACAGAAATAATTTTGTGTTTAATCACATATTTTTAAAGGTTTAAAAGGTGTATACCGCCTTTAATCAGTTAGTATCTAAAACTCAGTTCCTGAAATAAAAATTATTTATTAACGTAATTTTTTTTAACTAGTTTCTAAACATTTTTTGATATTTGTTAAACTATATAGTCTTAATGAATGATTTTTTTTAATATTCAGAAATCGATTTTCGTAGTATATACAAATGTACATGCTCTTCTGTCCACTGTTTATAAACAAAAACTAAGGAAAGATAATGTTATTAATAATAACGAAATGCAAGTCTTACTATATTATGTATAATTTTGGTAAATACATTTATTTCATACATTTCATTAAGTTAGCCCAGATATATTTAAAATAAGCGTGGTTTCTGGATACTGTAAGGCAGTGGTGCCCACGGCCCTATCTCGCGAGTCAGCCAATTTTCTGTGTGGCCAAATTGTAAATTTGTGGCTAGATTTGGCATCTTTTAAGCGTTAAATTTCTAGTCAAAGCAATTTTTTATGCAATATTATTACACATATAAATTTCGGAAATTACTTTACTAATGTATAAAAAGATAGCAGATAGTTGTAGACAAAAAGATTGTACATTAAGCATTACCCAGCGTTTCTGTCAAGTCCAGAAAACTGGGCACTATTCTTAGTCACTAGTTAAACATGCCTGGGCACTCGCGATCGCTGGTGGCACCATCCGCTCGCTGGTGGCCGGTCGTAAAACCGAAGTACCTGCGGAATGTGGCGCACGCCTCGGACGGTTGATGGGAATCTCCTCATTTAGTTATCACCAAAAACACTTCACTACCCGCGTTCCCTGTGGGTGGTAGGTGCACCCAGCTGGAGAGGAAGACATCACTCGATCGCGACGTGATCGCCGCGCGATTGTCGTGCGCCATTGACTGCCAGAGGGAGATATGGAATGGACCCCGGGTGGTGTCGTGGTGGTGTGGTCCCACCATCCCCAGTCCCCAGTGCCCATCCCCGGACCCTCGCCAGCAGCACGTGATAAGAGCGGTTGGGCTTTCGGCGGGGATATTTTTAGCCAATCATCAACCTATCGGCGGGGCACTCTTATTTATAGACTGAGATTCAATTTAAGTACCATAACGTATAATCATTACACTTATCTTTGGTCACTTGCGCTTTCGGAATCAATATAACTTTTTTGTTGTTATTTTCCCCGGAAAGGTTACGGTTTTTTGCGCTTAGTTCAACAGAAATTAACTATTTATTATGCCTTGGAGTTTTTGATGACTAATTAGCGCAGTTACCGAAGAGTTAAGTCACAGTAAACCACTTGGAAACTTAATTTCCCCTATTTATTGGGCTCTTCAAGCTAAGTAAACAACTCATGGCTGAGAAGCGCAATTTTATAGAACTTTTAAAAGGGGCAAATTCCAACACAAAAATCCATAAAAGCTCTCTGTGTTTAATTTGAAAATCAATTGAAATGACGTCACAATGAGGAATAAGTACGGAAAATGCTGTAGTTGTTTATTAATACTCAAGTGTAGAGATCTGTAAATTTGGAAATTTCTGTATCCGCTAAGAATTACTTACATATCATCTAGAAATATATAAACATTTTTCCAAAGTGTTGCTAGAATGATATTTAACTTAGAATTATGTTTAGTGCTCCGACTATTGTTTTTTTTTTTTCAATATCTGCTAATTGGCTTATCAGCTGGCATTCCATTGGCTGGGTTGTATTTCAGGAGGCAGAGCCTCCCGAGGACCAACACACCCATTTTATAGCTTGCAATCGGCTGTGATTTAAACCATAACAAAATGTTTAACAACCCCTTCGTCTCCCCTTTCTCCATCAGCCCAGGTAGATACCGCCTTATCGCCTTGACTCTGTACCCAGTAAAAGATTTATCTAATCGAAAGTTTACAGGTTGTTTTCACCCAGCCAAGTTACCAGAATGGGACAGGGAAGAGGTACATATAATAGTTAAAATTTATACTAAGTGGGCTTCCCAGCTCTGTTCCACGACTAGAAATCAGTTCAGGAGGAACGCGAATCCGAATAGGTGGTGAAATGTGCAAGGTACAGATGGCTTCCCGGGAACGCTACCTCTCCCGGGCTGGTTATCTCGGCGGGAATAATATAGATTACGCTTAATCATAATTAAGTTAGTTCGCATAGTATATATTTGCTTTTGATTAGGAAATTATAACAAGGTTTCGGGTACACACACTCGCGCTTCCATCTCCTCACTTATCTCTCGATTCCCTCTCTTTGCATGTATCCCCCACACAGACCGTAGTACTCGAGGGCAAGTACTGGAAACGTCATTCAGCCGTGATCAAGGCTGAGTACAGAAAATGGCGCAAAAACTATAGATCGAAGGCGACGGGCTGCTTAACCTACGACTCGGTGAGTAAATAATCAGAATTTGCTAATGGCCTTTGTGGTGTTCTCCATTTCCTTGAACTGCACCAGTATGACCATGTACGTGAAGATGGCGGTGAAGAGCTGCAAAGAGCCAAGTTAGTGGAGTCTGTGGGACATGGTATACTTGAGATACTTTACCTTGAACAAGGTGCTTTTATCCAGAGCAAAGAATCCGTAGGCTGTCAGAATGGGCTGCTGTCGAAGGTTCTTGAGTAGAATTTCTCAATCTGAGGCAATGAATCGAAGGATTAATTTGTACATTTAAGTTAGAATTCTTTCTTCTTACCATTCTATCCAAACCAGTGCCGGTCCTCGGTACCTTGGCCAATATCTTTGCGGTTTTATTTGCCTGCAAAATAGATTGATTCGAAACGGAATTAAATATTATGTATTTTACAAAGGAACTTATGTATCCTGCGTCTCCAACTTAAACCCTTGTCCTTGACCCACTCACTTCCACCGCTATGCCATTCGTGCGCAGCATAAGCACCAACATGACCATCCAGGGCACATCCCAAGAGCAGGAAATCAAAAGCATGATCAGGCCATCCCTCATGTCGAACTTGCCCTCCATCACAGTGCTGATCATGTAAAAGGGCCCTGATGGCGCCATCAGGAGCACCAGGGCCACAATGGGCAGCATCAGCAGGCCAAAACAGTCGTTCAACTCGCCCCCGCACACGGCCAGGAGCTGTTGTCTGCCTCGGAGACCGGTGGCCAGATTTCCCTGGCAAAGCTGCCGGTTGTAGTGGACCAGGCCGGCGGCCATGATCTGCTTGAAGCAAACGAAGAGCACCAGCAGCAGGCAGATCACCAGGAAGGCGTAGATGTAGACAACCATGCAGAAGGCCAGCGACGTGGCGGCCAGGCCGGAGCGACTGTAACCGTAAAGGTAGTTGCCGAAGCAGAGGACGGTAAGCAAGCCGTAGAGGATCAGGTTATTGCGGAACTGGCGGTCCGAGCTGCTGTCCACACACCGTCGGTTGAGGCGCAGCAGGTGCTGCACCAGCTCCCGGTGCCGGTGCCGGCGCACATAGAGAATCGTGTACAGAAGGACGAGCACCACGCACGTGCTCCGGAGTATAAGGGTCTCGTAGAAGTTGCCGGTCCGGTTGTACATGGGTATGTGGAACCGCTCCGGGTTCATGTGAGCGAAGGTGAAGCAGCCCGTGTAAGCGGCCAGGACCACGACCGTGTACGTCCGGGCATAGCGCTCGCACGAGGGTGTGGCCACCAGCTCGCAGTGCTCCAAATCGAAGTGCCAGCACATCATGCCCAGCAGGTGCAGCAGGCGGAGGTACCCGCGGAGGTCTCGACAGACCTGGGACATGCTGCTGCAGTCGAGGGGTCGCTGCTTACTAACCAATCAACCGGATGGGTTCTCAATTCCATTGTTAGTTGGTTCATCGGATAGCGACATGTCAATATTTACGCCGTAATTGATTTGATTGGCCTGCTGATGTACGATCTTATTAAATTAGGCCTCGCCCTTTTGCGGGTACACAAATAAAAGGTTATTCCCGGAGGAAACTACTCGAGGGATTTGAGGATTGATTACACATACAAAGTGCTACAGTGAAGTGTGGTAATATGTGATGTGTTTTCTTCACTTCCCTTCTTATTAATTATTGATAACTATTCAAAATTGATTACCGGTGATTGCATTTATTTACAATATTTGTTTTCAACAGGGACTGCAAATAATGATTATTTTATTTTTTTCTCTAAGGGTAATAATGCATTGGCACCATTATCTCCAAATCTGTATTTTTTAATTTTTTATCAAAAAATAATCATTATTCTATGAGTAATAAAATAAAACTTACGAAATAATGATTATTTGTTGATCAAATAAAAAAACTCATGAAATAATCATTATTTGAAATCTTTTTGATTTTGAAAAAATAATGATTTTTTTTATTTTATAATTTTGCTCAAAAACAAAACTCAAGATCATTGTCGTTATTCTTGTGCATTCCTTAATGTCAACAACAAGAGTTGAGTTGAGATTTGGCATAGACTTGGATATAACATATTGGCTCATTAAGTGCGACTTTTTCTTTGGCAAAACCTGAGCTGGATGTTGTAACACCATAGAACTCAACCGTTTTAATGCTGAATTCGTTGTTGAAACTTGAACACTTTTGCAATGAGCATGATAAATCATTGCAAGAGGTACTATTTGTTGAATTAAATAATAATAACAATTAAATAATCACTTTTATACAGAATAAGTTGTATTATTTTCAAAAGGGAAGATTTTACTGAGTTATTCTTAACCACAAACATTTACATAATTTCTATTCCTATTTCCAAGGATAAAAACAATACTAGAACTTGAGTTTTATTGTTAAGCAAAATTATAAAAATCAAAATACAACCAATATTTTTTTATTTTTTATTACAAAATAATGATTATTTCATGAGTTTTTTTTGTCAAACAATATTTCATGTTTTGCTTTAGTACTAATAGGAATCTCATGAAATAATCATTATTTTCTGTTTTCATTATAAAACTCATAATGATTACAGTCCCTGGTTCTATAGCGATCATTGTCCATTGTTTTTTACAGAATCACACATACATAAGTATTTTTTGATAAGCCAAATTTAGAAACATTTGTAAAGTATCTTTTCGAACTTGTTGTAGTATAGAACCTCCCAGTGGGACTTTAGGTCCTGAAATATATGCAACTTTCATGTGGAATTCGATGCAAGTCCCTACTACCTACAGAAAAAACTCTGCTCTGCTCCTCATGAATTTCCTTATGAGCGATCAGTGGAAAATGTATGTAGTGAATCTGTGATTCCAGAGAAAAATATCCGCCTGAGAATAGAGTACAGAATTCAATATGGATCGAAGAATTCAGGTACCTGAATCTCTCGCTTACCACACGCTGAATTGGGAATGCGTTCCTAAGGTTATCCCTGTTACCTATGGAATTTGACACAGAATTTGTTCACCTCATGAGGTTAAAGCCCGACTAGGTCTTAATAAAATCTACCCCTGTCCTTGGTTCATCACTCACCTCCCGCTGGACATTGGTGGTGCCCATCGCCAGCACCAGCAAAGTCACCCAGGGCAGGCTCCAAAAGGCGGATGTTATGGACATGAAAACGAAACGCCAGGTGGAAACCAGGCGGAAGCGACCCTCGAAGATGGTGGACACCAGGAAGAAGGGTCCCGAGGGCGTTATGAGCAGAATGAAGCCGGTTATGGGCAGCAACAGCAGGCCGAAGCAGTGGTTGATCTCGTAGTGGCTCAGCCACAGCAACTGGTTATAGTCGCGAAGGTTTCCTTGGAACTTCCGGCACTCCGTCGCGCCTGACCTTAGATTGTCCAGCAGCATCTCGTTGTAGTGCCTCAGAGTCGAGAGCAGGATGCGCTGGAAGCAGGCAAAGAGGACGACGAGCTGGCCAAGGATGAGGTAGGAGAAGCCGTACTGCAGAAGGTAAATGGGAATGGCGGCCCAGGAGACCCCAGCCACCCAGTAGCCGTGGGCGTAGTTTAGCATGCAGATCGCAAACAGAGCCAGGTGGAGGATATAGGGAGAGGCGTCTCTGCCATTCCGACAGATCTGATTCAAGCGCATCAACGCCTGAAGGAGCCTGGCGAAGCGACAACGCTGAGCGAAGAGCTGGATGTAGGTCAGGAGAGTGGCCAGGGCACAGGACCGGATGTTTAATGAGTGCATAGCAGTTTCCGGTGCTGTTGTGCTTGCCCATGACGAAGTCTTCCGGATAGTAGCAGGTGTAGGCGACCACACTGCAGCTAGATCCTACGACGGCCACCAGGAACCATTGGGCTCTGCGCTCCTCGGAGGGCTCCTGCCGCACCAAGCATTCCTCAAAGTCAATGCCAAACCGCAGGACTCCCAGCCACTGGAGGTTTCGAAGATGAACCCTCAACTCTCCGAAAGCGATTGCGCGGCATTGGGAGTGCGTCAATCAACTAATCAGCTAATGTCCGAGGACCAGACAGCTCCCTTTCAAGTAAACATGATATCGTTCCGCTGACACCTCTCAAGGGACCTTGAAAACTAGGCCAACACATCAATATTTGTCCATTAGGTGATGACATTGCGGGTCGGGGCAGTGGGTAAGGGCTCACCTCTTTTCCCACCTCGTCGGTGCGCAGGGTCATCACAATGAGCACCATGATGGGCAGGTTCCAGAGGAGCGAGACGATAAGCGCGTGCCACAGGCTTTCCATTCCCTCTTTGGAGGCGTCGATCTTAAAGACGATGGTAATCAGGAAGAAGGGAGCAGCTGGTGCCGCGAAGAGCAGGAATGCTACAATTAGCACCAGGACAAGCCCGAAGTCAGAGTTCAGCCGCTGGTGGCACACCCAGAGCAGGCGACTCCGCTGTCGCAGTCGAAGGCAGCACGGGGTCTCTGACAGGGCCAAGTCCGAGTGCACCGCCGCGGCCAGGTCTTCGTTGTAGATCCGCAGCGAGCTGGCCGTAATCCGGACCAGGCAGTAGTGCAAGGCCACCACCAGGCCGAAGAGCATGTAGCTGTAGATGGCAAAGGCGGTCAGCAGGGCCGTCTTCCACCACTCGAAGTCGGAGTGCTGGTAGGCCTTGCCCTGCACTACGCCGGTGAGGAGGACTTGGCTGGCGATCAGGGCGTAGATCCGGACGAACTCTGTGGCCTGCCCGTGCTCCAGATCTATGCGGCTGTGATGCAGGAGCAGGGAGATCAGCGTTATAAGTCGCCCACGGCGCACATAGAAGTACAGGTGGATGAGGACACCGTCAGGCAGGACAGGCCGTGGTTGCCAACGAAGTACGTGTTGCCCACTTGGCCGTACATCGGCAGCCCGTACTCTCCGGGCTGGATCGTCACATGACACAAGGACGCCAGGGCCACGAACTGCGAGCAGAGCAGTCCCACCAGCGCCATAATGTCATCCCTCCTGGACGCGTGCGATCTGTAGCCGCTCCTGGCCTCGTGCGTGAAGCACAGCAGGCCGAAGCACTTGAATGTCCACAAGTAAATGCGCAGCTCGCCACCGAGGGACATGGCGGAGCAGCGGCAACTGAAAGCAGGAAAGGCAATGGACATGATGGCTCCCTAAGCCCCCGAGGGTAAACAATAATTGCTTAGATTCAGATACGGGAAATGCAAACAATACCAACGAAAAGAGCTGTGTTTATAGGGAGAATGGGAGCTCAGGAGCTCAAAAGCTATCCAGGAAACAGAAGTTAATTCAAGAATGTTAATAATGTTCAAGAAAAGTTTCTTAGAAGGAGAACCTCGCTTAAATTTTTAAGGAAAGGAAAAGATATGAAAATGCAATAGTAGGTTGCCTCGGCCATTACTTTACCCCAGAGTTGGGCAAAAAAACCTAACGGAAAGAGCAGCTGAGTAGGTAGGCGACTAAAGAACAGATGAAAAACTTTTTCACTCAGTGCTGAAGTCTGTGTCGACATCTAACGGAAAGAGCAGTGAGCTGCTCCCAGAGCAAAGACTTGCCCTGCTTTACCTATTTTCTGATAGAAGAATTGCCTACTTTTTGGAGCTGAGGACATGAAATATTCTTCATAAAACTAAGACTTCGTTTGTGAGTTCACTTAAAATCTCCCAGATTTTGTAAATCAAACCATAGATGTTTCTATACCTCGAAGTCCCAGTCTAAACTATAAGATACTCTCCCTAATATGAGACCCTACATACCTGAACGGCCACGCGGTTGCTCATAAAACCGGCGGCACAGGTCATCAAGGTGGGCGAGAGCCACACAATGTTAGTCAGCACTTTCAGGCCGATCGGCTTGCTCGTTTGGATCGACCATGGTCAGGTAGATCACACCGGTGACGTCCAGCGAGGCGAACATCCAGGACAGCCAGGCGATGAAGCCGTACACAAGGCTGATCTCCACGCTGCAGAGGAGCACCAGGCGATCGTGGAGCGCCAGGCAATCGCGCATGCGCCGCGCATTCTCGCAGGCTCGCTTGGGATTCCCCACGACTGGTGCTCCACAATCTCAGTGATCTGGGACTGGTTCCAGCTGAGCACGAGGCGTATGATGTGTACCATGCAGAAGTAGGTGCCCATGGTGAAGCTGGTGACCAGGTAGCGCAGCGGAAAGCCCAGCGAGGTGAGCACGAAGAGGCGCGACGCCTCCGACAGCCACTCGAACACGCACGTCTTGACGAAGTTGGCCATGTACACCAGATTGGTGGCTATGATCAGCCAGAGCAGGCGCCGGGGCAGTAGCAGCCGGAGATGAGCCAAGTGCTTGCGGCGATACAGCTCTATGTGCCGAACGATGCGCAGGTGCGGAGCCTGCAGCCAGATGAGCCAGGCGTTCTGCAGCACCAGGATGCCCAGGGCCAGCAGCATTACGAGCCGGTCAAAGTGGTTGCCGGTCTTGGTCAGCTCCCGCTTGAAGCTCTTGCGCCAGAAGATGACCATGACGGACATGCAGCCGACCAGGTAGGCCTGAATGGCCAAGTGCACCACATAGCAGATGGCGCTGCGTCGCAGGAGGAACTTCTTCTTGGAGGGATTGTAGTCGATGCAGAAAATGCCCAGGTATCGGCACAGGCGATAATAGGCGCAGAGTTCCCCCGTCTGGGAGTCGTCCATGGCGACAAAATAAGGCGATAACTGACTATATCGCCTGGCCAGACTGGCCTTATATACCCAGAGCCACTGTTTTTATAGCAGGGTCGGTCAAGTGTTACCACTCACCTGATTAGGTACGTCATTGGCCGCTAGGGGAAGGACGAGGTAGAAGAGCATCGGCGACAGCCAGGCGAGGATATAGACCTGCCCCCAGCCCGATCGGGAGTCCGTCAGGCTGCTCAGGTAGAATATGGAGACGCACTGCATGACCTGGTACATGAAGATAAAGAGCAGGACTCCGCCGTATACCTCGACCACCTCCCTCTGGCCGAGCAGCAGGATCTCGTCGTGCACTCTCAGGCACTGGGCTAGATCCTCCTTCGAGACGGAGTCAGTGGACACCAACCGTTTCAGCTGCTCCGCCTGGACCCGCAGCAACGTGTGCAGTATCCACACCACGCCGATGTAGCAGGTGACTTGAAAATTGGCCAGGACGCAGCGAATGACGAATCCCAGCAAAATGAGAATGCGGCTGAGCTCCACCTTCGTTAGCCAACTCGTGGTCGCAAAGTTGACCACCATCAGCACATAGAAGAGGCACACCGCCAGCCAGATGCAGAACCAGCGAGGCTGGGGCAGTGCCTCCGTTTCCACCTGCAGGCGGCGCACCAGCTGAGCGAGTCGATGCAGGAGGGCCACCTGCGAATGCTGATGGGCACGGAACCACAGATTGGCCAGCAGCTGGGACACCGATGTGGTTATGATGACTGCGTTGTCGAATCTGTTCCCAGTCTGCGTCCGAGTGTCCAAGTAGAAGAGGGACTCGGCCAGAGCCGCCACCAGGGCGGATGAGAGGATAACCACGACCATGGCCTGGGCGGCATACGAAAGCCAGGTCCCTTGGAGCCAGTACACGTGCCTCACAGGGGAGAAGTCCAGGTCGGTGAGGCCCAAGTAGCGTTGGTAGTGCAGGAAGGGCAGAAGCCTCTTCTGATTCATTCTAACGAAAGCTACGTGCTCGTAGCTATATTTCACCGGAGTAACTGACTCATCGAACGCGCCGAATTCAATTATATTAATTGTCAGGTTGTGCCCCCTGCACCTCTATCTCTCGGTCACTGTGCTGATTAATGAGGATTGCCTAGTTTGGAAGGTCCCTTTAATGGCCAGAATGTATCAAAATTCTGGATTAAGTAGGAAAGGGTACAGGATAAAAGCTCAGTTCACTGACAATCCATGTACACCTAGAAAACTTAGTTTCCATTCGATAATATTTTGAAACTATTGAGTTAAAAAGAACTTCTTAGTAAGATGTTAATACTTTCCAAAGTAACAAAATGATACTTTCGGAGTTAGCAAGTTGATACTACACAATTTCAATCTGTCATCGAATTAATAGTTTCAATTCGATACTAGTTCGTATTAAAGGGACGCTAAGTCAATGCAAAAAAACTTGTCATCAAATTCCTAGTTTCTGGTAAGAACAAAAAAAGTGTAGATTGTATACTATTTTGTGTGAAACCCCGCTTTTCGGCCGTATATTAAGAAATTCTCAGATATTTATATACGTCGCAATATTCTGCGTTTTGACAATACCTCCAATATCCACGACAAATAAACACAAGAAAACATAAACTTAAACACTCGCCTGACCCAGGGATCGAAGTCACAACTCAATGATTGGTAGGCGAATCTCTTGATTAAAGCAGGATGTGAACCCGCAGCTGTTGTAAATACATGACTTCAAGACCAATTAACGCCGAAAGCTACGGAGCAGTTGGGAGAGACGAGAAAAATTAAACATCAAAAACCTATTTATCCATGCACCGAGACTTGAGAAAAATCATGAACTCGATAAACAGAAAAGCACTAAATTCCACCATACGCGTGACGTTTTCGAATTTTTTGAAAAACAAGGGTAGGCTTCGATACTCGAAATCACCTTCATGTTCAAGTTGATAATATGTAGTATCAGCCTAGTCTATTTTTGTAATACTATGGGGTATCAGTTTGACATTTTTCAGTATCATATTGATACTAAAATATTGATACTAGCTGTAGTTTCAAATTGAAACACACTTATTAATTTGATACGAATTTATTTTGTTTTTTTGGGTGTAGGTATAGGGTAACTGATAACTTAACTTAATTTGAGTAATTCCAAGTACCAAATAAATAGGAGATACTATTTCAATAAGGAGCTTCTGATAAGGTCTTGTATTTAATACTCACCTCCTCTCTGGGGTCATTATATCTCAGTGGTATCAAGGCATAGAAAAACAACAACTCAACGGAATTGAGTAAAGTAGAATAGTCGGCTCCTCGCTGAACATCTGCCACATTAAGTAGGTGAGCAGTGTCGATTCCAAAATATCCTGTATCATGTACACACAGAGTTGCAGTCCATACACCCCGCCCAAGTCCAGTTCCCACATCAGTAGCATCTCATTTTGGATCGATAGATTGCGATCAATGATCTTTCTCTGACTCTCTGAGCCGAGAGTTCTTCTTAGAGCCTCTTCTATTTGTCCGCGACTAGCGGCCATGATGTGCACTATGCGATGGCCTGTGGCCATGTAAAAGGTTTTTATAAAGTAGGAGGAAACCTTGTAGATCACATAAACTGTGTCCTTGACCATGAAGTTGAAGGATAGGTAGCCAAAGCGTACAAAGACATAGGTTAAGCGCATTACGGCAATGGCGCAGGTTACTAGCCAGCCCAACACCATCCAAGAGGGCACCTCTACAATTCCGTAGTCGTTGGAGAGCTCCAGCACTCGCCTGAGGCTGCTGGCTAGACTTTGCTGCATTGAGCATGTCCAGAGAAGTTGGAATATCAGGAAAGTGGACTCCGCCAACCGAACGGACATCAAAAGGTAGACATCCGTAAAACTATGGAGTAATCCAAAGTCTCCTGCCCAGTCTAGAATGACTACGCGAACGTTCCAGAGAAATACCAGTGACATCAAGAATTGGACAAGGCAAAATATCCTGCTGGATCTGAAGTCGAACTGCTTCTGTTCTTCATCCCAGCGAATGCTTGTCAGAGTCATGTATCGGAGGATTACTATCAGCCCAGGAAGCGTTGTCCGCATGGCGAAGCTTCCAACTCAGAACTATGTCGGTCGAAGTGAAGGAAAGACTGAAAGGAAATTCAGTTGCGCTTTGGGTTAAGGAAAAGGAAAGCCATTAAGGATTAAGCGATAGCTTAGCTGATTGACATTATGCCCTTAAGAGCTTACAATGACCTTCACCCACAGAAACATTGTGCATACCGACTGGAAGTTCCATAAAATTAAAGTTCTTTTTGACTATAGAATATAGGAAAATTGCTATCCAGAAAGTTCAAATCTACTTACCTCCTGCCTTGGGTTATTATAGCCCAATGGTATCCAAGCATAGAGTGATAATACAACAAGCGAAAGGAAGAACATTAAAAGTGTCAAGCCAAAGGGCCTTGTTGACATCAAAAGAAGGTAACTCATTAGAGATGATTCCAGGATGTCCTGTATCGCGTACAAGCAGAGTGGCAGTCCGTACAATTCGCTGAGGTCCTGCTCGCACAGCATAAGCATCTCGTTTTGGATCATTAAGCTATGTTTGACAGTGATTCTAGTACTTGATGAATTGGAAGTCCTTAGGGCTTTCTCTAGTTGTCGGCGACTAGCACCCATAATGTTCACTATTCGGTGGCCAAGAACCATGTAGAGGGTTTTTATAAAGCTCGTTGAAATCTTATAGAAAACATATAAGGCCTGTCTGATCACTTGTTTTAGAGTGAGGGGTGGAAACCATAATAACTTCCAACAGGCGAAACGCAACACAAAAAATCCGCTGGCCCCTATCCATCCCCAGACCATCCAAGATGGAATGTCTGAAAGTCCATAATAGCTTGATAGTTTTTGCACTCGATCCAAGGTGTTGACCAAAGTTTGCTGCATGCAAAATATCCAAAGGAGTTGCACTATTAGGATCGTGGACTCGCCCAACCGAACGATCCTCACATAGTAAGTATCGGTAAAGCTATTAAAGGTTGCAAAATCCATAAGCCACTCGGTGCAAGCCCCGTAGAGGCTGTAGAGAAATATCAGTTCCACCGAGAGCTGGACTAGCCAAAAGAGCCTGCTGCATCTCAGATCGAACTCCTTCAGTTGGCTGTTCCAGTGGATGTTGGTCAGAGCCAAGTACCGAAGGATAATCGCCAGGCCGGGAAGCGTTGTCCGCATTGCAAAGCACTCAACTCGAGACTGCTTCCAGTCAGCTCGACAGAAATAGCACTTTCGCTATAGATAATGAAAAGATAAACCATCAAGGATTGAACGACAGCTTGGCTGATAATAGCTAACCTGCCGTTTAGCAATTAGGAGCTTACGCTTACGACACCCAGAAAAGCTACAAATACCTTTCAATTCATTGCCTTCATAACTTTTGAGAAGCCTCCTGACCTTATATGTAATTAAGGCCTGGTTTCTACCCTCCCGTTCAAAATTAAGCGGCCAGTTGAAATCCCGGTTAAGACTTCCTGTCAAATCTTTTCCGGCTCGGCAAAAACACCTGATTTCCGAAGGTCAAGTAAAGAAGAATAAGAGACTTACAGGTGTCTTAAGGCGCTACCCTTACAGCACAATTGGATGATTTACAGGAATAATCAAAAGTTAACAGCACAGTTAACAGCACTATGTTATTCTTTCACCTTCAGATACAGAAAACCGGTTTGCTTTACGATAAGTTTGTCTGGTGATTAGCTTTTCCAGACAGATAGCTAAAATCAGACCTTAATGAAGTGTAATTATTCTGCATCATCTACTTACCTCTTCCCTCAAGTTATTATATACCAATGGTACCCAAGCATAAAAAGAAATGATGATTAGCGTTAGATAGCATAGGGGAACTTCAACGCCACGTACAACGACTACCAAAAGGAAGTAGGTGACTAGAGTTGTTTCCAAAATATCCTGTAACATGTACAAACAGAGTGGCAGTCCATAAAGCTCGCTCAGGATCAGCTCACAAGTTAGTAGCATCTCGTTTTGGATCATTAAATTATGATTGACAATGATTCTGGTCCTGGATGCATCAGGAGTTCTTAGGGCTTTTTCTAGTTGTCGTCGACTGGCACCCATAATATTTACTATTCGGTGGCCAAGAACCATATAAAGAGTTTTTATATAGTTGGTTGTGACCTTATAGAAAATGTACAAAGCCTGTCTGGAAAAACCGTATAGAGTATGCCTTCCTGTCCAGACAAACCGCCAATATGCGAAGCGGATCAGAAGTATTGTGCAGGAAATTAGCCAGCCCAACACCATCCAAGGTGGGACGTCTGGCAGTCCGAAATGGTTGCCAAGTTTTTGCAATTCAGCGAAATTTTGGATTAGGACTTGCTGCTTGGAACATATCCAGAATAATTGCCATATTAATATCGCAGACTCTCCAAACCAAAAGATCCTCAACAAGTGCACATCCGTAAAGCTTTTCAAGACTCCAAAATCGGTTAACCAATCAGTTAATCCCTTGTACATGCTCCAGATAAGTATCAAATACACCGTAAACTGGACAAGCCAAAAGACTCTGCTGCATTTCAAGACGAACTCCTTAAGTTGATGGTCCCAGTGGATGTTCGCGAGAGCTAAGTACCGGAGGATCTCCACCAGCGCAGGGAGCGTTATTAGCATTGCAACTTGCAACCTGCAACAGGCAACTCAAAACTGTTTTTCGTTTCAAATGAAACAGTAGTTTCCTTTTGGATAATGGCAAGGTAATCAATTAGGGAAAAGGCAATCCATTTTAAGCTTGGCTGATTAATCGTAAACTATGACATTTTATTAAAAGGGGGTGAGCCACAAAAAGGTTCGCCACACCGAACGAAATTGCTAGTAGTCACAGCAAAAAGCAAGGAATTTTATGTAGTTATATGTATATTTTATCTTCTAATTAGAAGGAAACTCATTAATGGCTTACATACGAGGTGTGTTCAAAAAGTATCGCTAATTTTGTGTTTTTTCAAAAATTTATTTATTAATGAATATCTATTTTGTCAACTTCAAAGTAATCCCCATGAGATATAATACACTTGTGCCAACGGTTTTTCCAATCTTCGAATCACTTCAAAAAATCATTTTTTTTTATTTTGTTCAGTTCCTCCTTCGATGCCGTCTTTGTCTCGTCAAGCGTAGCCTAACGTCGTCCTTTCATGGGCCTCTTCAGTTTGAGGAACAAGAAAAAGTCACAGGGGGCCAGATCTGGGGAGTACGGTGGTTGCGGCATCATTAGTGTGTTGTTTTTGGCCAAAAAGTCGCGCACAAGCAATGATGGGCGAGCAAGGGCGTTATCGTGGTGCTAAAGCCAATTTTTGGCCACAAGGCCAATCTTCTCGGCCTTCTGAGAACATTTTGTACCACCGATAAACGTTGCTTCGCTCCAAGGTAGCTTCTCCGTATGCCACAGTCAACATTCGGAATGCATCCGCGCACTTAATTTCGTTTTTCACACAAAATTTGATACAGGTTCTTTGATCCATTTTTTTGAATAGGTAAAAATCAAAGACGATCCAAAACACGGGCAAGCAAAGCAACTGTCAACAATTAAGTGAACATTCAAAATGGCCGAGCATGTCGGCATAAGTGAGAGACATGAGTACAAACTTAACGCCACAAAAAAATTGAAATTCGAATATACGTAACCCGTGAAAATTCAAAATTCGCGATACTTTTTGAAGACACCTCGTATATAGTTTATAACTTACTTAGTTTGAACATTGCTGGCATCTCAACATTCAGCGTAGGCTAAAGTTAAGACTTTAAGAAGCTATATTCTTGAATTTGTTAAAAAGTTAATACTAAATAAATGTAGTTTTGGAAACGTATCCAAAAAATTTCAGTACAATCGGACGATAGACATAATAGACATGCAACCTTATATCTCTATCTTGCTCAGAGGGTTAGTCGGGTTTTGAACCGTGGTCTCGAATTGGGCGCCATTTGGGCTAGGCGAAATCACTCATTTGTCTTTTAATTAAATGTACTGTAGCTCCCTTACGCGTTATCTCACTTAATAGGGAAATATTGTTTATGATGAGATTACTCAACTCCGCCTTGTAATTATTGATACCCAGGTGTATCCATTCCAGCATAGGTGCAAACTAGCATTAGTGATAGCTTATATAATAATACAAGTTATATTGCCCCAAGTTCCGTGGTTCAAATATAGAAAACCAGCAGTGATACTTCCAAGGTGTCGTGTTCCATGTAAAGGTCGTGTAAACCCGAACATCGAGCTCAAACACTGTGCGCTAAAAAAAAAAGGATATCCGTTGTGAATTCTTAAATGGTTTTTGTTCCGGGGTTCCGGGCCCTCTCCAGACTCTTGCCACTACCTGCACTAGAGAGTGTCAAAGATATATATACAAAATAGGAGGATACTTTGTTAACTTGGAATGAGGCCTGTCTTAAGAAGCTGAATAGGGTTGGCTGTAAACGGGACTTCCAGAAAATATAGCATAAGAGGAAACATATGCAGGCTGAATCTAAGAGACCTTCTCAGAGAGAAAGAAAGAGGAGCTCTGCGTCGAAACAATCAAGAGATATTGGACGGCGACCAAAACAAACTCCGTTAGCTTGACGATAAAGGAACGGCCACCAACTCGATATTCCAATTAACACGAAGGGGAAAGATGATCCTCAGGCATAGCCCCTAAAGGAGGACCTGATCCCAGCTGTGGGTCAAGCTAGAACAGCCTTGATCGCTTGTCCCAACTGATGTTCGTGGCCCCTGAACTGTACCAAACTCTAGACCAATAACCATAATTTTCAAGGGGCAGTCTGCCTTTCGCAGCCAATTATTCCGGATTGAATGATTATTTGAGGGAAACAAGCCATTTATAAATTGGTTATCGATTTTAAGCACTCAACAGTAACAGTGAGCCCTTTATTACTTACCACATGGTCCGGTCCATGGTTCCTGACGGTCGGCAACACAGCATATATGAGAATGGGCGCTATGTTAATCGCGCATAGTCCGACCATAAGGGCATCGTAGAAGTCCAGGGCGAGAATGTAGCTAATGGATGCCGTCTGCAGGACAACGTACCCCAAGTGCAGGCACAGTGGAACACTGAAGATGACGTTCATCTCCAGCTCGCATATCCGAAAGATACGATCGATGAGCTGCAGGCTTCGGCCGAGCTCCCTCAGGTCGCCATTACTGACAGACCTCTTCACTTTGAGTAGTTCTGCATCCAAAATCTCTTCCATCTGGTAAACTGTCACCAGGAATAAGTTCACCAAGCAACTGAAGTACATCTGTCTCACATTAAAGGTGACGAAGGGCATCACGTGAGGGATATCAGTGCCAGCAATGGTTAATATATAAAAAACCGAAGAACAGATCAATACAAAGGTGCAGCTGAGAAAGAGGCATTTCAACCAATTAGGTCTTGCCTTCCTACTGCCTTGCTGTTTCCTTGCCAGCAGTTGTAATAGTTGGTTAAGAAGCCGCAGCAGGCGATCCTGGTGCAGCCGGAGCCAGGCGGTCAGCACAACGATGGACAGGGTCTCCATGATTTCCATGACGTGCGCGTAGTGGTTCGCCACGCCCGTGTGGGTGGGCTCAAACCGAAAGTTCCAGAACTTCACATAAGATCCGGCGGCCAGCAGCAATGCAACCTGAAATGTCCAGAAGAGGAGGCGGCTGCTCCAGGTGGTGCGGCGCAGGCGACAGCCGCCCTCACTAAGCTCAATGGCCGTGAGGCACAAGCGGCGCTGGCACGCCAGGACGTCGTGCAACGCGGACCGCATGACCGGACACACTGACTGACAGGCCCCAATATATTTTAGTGGCCGCCGGCTATCTCGGCCCCAAAATCATGAGTGATAACCCGCAACATTTGTTACTCTTCTTCTCTGTTTTTTTTTTGCAGAAAAGCGAGTTGGACTTCTTGGAATGGTCGCCGCTGAACGATAGGAACTTGATGCCAGACGACTGGACAACGGACACCTTGTTCTCGGCTATAAATGTTCCATTTCCCTTCCCCGATTCCAGGGAAATTGGTAAGTGATACCTCCTAAGCCTCCCAGATCCCTCAACTAATTGGTTCTGCCTTGACTAGCACGCGGCGCGGGCATCGCTGACTTCATCCAGCCCAGTTTGGGGCCCTTGCAACCGAATTTAGATGACATCGACCTTACCTTCTCAGGTGAGTAGTATCAGAGCTAGCTCAAGGCTTGTCCTAATTGTATTTTCCTCGATTCCATACAGACCTGATCCCCACCACACGCTTGCCACCCGTCCCGGAGGAGGGAACCGATGCCGAGATGCTCAAGAACGACGACTACTGCCTGCCGGCCATTGTGGGCGCTCCGCACACGCTCTACTGCAACGACAGCATAATGGACATGGTCAACAGCAGCGGCGGCGGCGGTGGCGATGGTGGCGGCAACGTCGACGCTAACATGATGGAGCTCAACACGCCGATCAACAACATGGCATACAGCGAGATGGAGCAGCGCTTCTCGGTGGCGCGACAGCAGCAGCAGCAGTCGGCCAACGAGGTCCAGCTTCTGGGAGATCCCAACTCGATGTCCGGCCGGATGCACGGAGGCAAGCACTTTGGAGCCCTTGGCTCGGGCGACAACAGCAGCAGCAGCAACCGGTGCGTGATCAACGGTCGCGTGGCCAAGAGCACCCAGCGCCCCTTCCGGCGAGAGCCGCACAACTACGACAAGGCCCAGCCGACGCTGCACCAGACGAACCTTTACCAGCAAATGCTGGCCGAGCAGCAGAAGAACCAACAGCAGCAGCAACATCTTGGTGGTGGCGTACTCCTGCAGGCCGGTTCCTTCCAGGCTCCACAGCAGCAGCAACAACAGCTCGCGCAGCAGCAGACGCAGCAGCACTTTCCCACGCAGCAGGCAAACGCCTTCAACAACCAGCAGGGCTTCCTGAGCAGCTACACGGACAACTACCAGCAGCAGCAGCAGCTCAGCGTGAAGGTGGAACCCCTGCAGGCAGATGTGCTGACCCTGCTGAACGACGGGGGCTACAGCTCCATTGGCTACAAGCCCTATCCGCAGTTCAAGAAGTCCGCCTCGACTGGCACGTTTCTCAATGTGCCCCGCCTGCCGCAGCAGCAGCAGCAGCAACAGCAGCAGGGCTATCTGCAACAGAGCAGCAGCAGCCGCAGATGCAACAGTCGCTACCGCTGGGTCTGACCACCCAGCAGCTTCTGCAGCTTTCCCGCCAGCAGCAGGCCAGCAACACCCAGCAGCAGCAGCAGCACCAGACGACAGTGGCCAGTTTGTTGCAGCAGCACCAACAACAGCAACAGCAGCAGCAGCAGCAGCAACAACAACAGCAGCAGCAGGTCGCTGTCAGCACAGCCACCTGGGTGTCGCCCAACACCATTTTGCCCAAAGAGATCCATCGGTCCAACAGCTTGCCCCTGAATGTGTCGCTCAACAAGCTGCCCGATGGGCGGCAGCAGCTCATCCACGAGCAGGCCTTCGCCGTGCCCAAGTATCATGCCAAGGGCAAGTCACGGGTGCGAAGCAATTCAATGCACCAGCAACACTCGTCGGTGGTGGCGGCCGCCGGAGCAGGCGGCTCTCCGCTGAGCGCCCAAAGCTGCAGCAACCTGGTCACGCATCAGATGCAGCAGGCCACCAGCGATCCCATGTTGAACAGCACCCTGGCCCAGCTGCTGACTTCGAGTGAGTGTCTTTAATTAGGAGGATTAGGTTGCTACTCTAGCCATTTCCCATTTCAGATTCACGCCTGCAGACGGCCGTGGCGAACAGTTCGCAGTCAAATCCGCAATCTTCCGCCAGTGCCATAGTCACCACTAGCAACAGCAGCGTGTACGCTGCCGTCACATCGCCGCTGTCGGTGCCAGTGTCAGTCCAGGCGACGCAGCAGCACTCACCAAAGAAGTCGGCCTCCTTGCCCATGGCCATCATCAATCCCGCTCTACACAGTCCCCCCGGACACGGTTTTGGGCCATCTTCCACGGCGGGAAACCTGGGCAGCACCAGCTGTCTGAGCTTATCGCCGGACTCGCCGTTCCACGAGTCGCAGGACTCACCGCTCTCGCCGTCGGCCAGCCTCAACAAGTACCAGCCGAGAGACACCCAGCGGCGGGCGGGCCACATCCACGCCGAGCAGAAGCGACGCTACAACATCAAGAACGGCTTCGACACGCTGCACGCGCTCATACCGCAGCTGCAGCAGAACCCCAACGCCAAGCTGAGCAAGGCGGCCATGTTGCAGAAGGGGGCGGACCACATCAAGCAACTGCGACAGGAGCGCAACGTGCTGAAGGACAAGATCGAGTCGCTGCGCCTGGAGCGGGACGAGCTGAACAACTCTCTGACGTAGGCCAAGTCCTAGAGCTTTATAAAATTTCCTTATTGTTAATTGATCCGTTTTCTTCCAAAGGCACCTGCACTCTATTCTGCCAGCCAATGGAGCACCAGTGACGAGGCAGGGCACGGAGCATGTTCGGCAGCTGTACGAGATCTTTGTGCGGTACAATACCATGAACGATTGGAAGTTTTGGATTGTAAGTACAGATTTTTTGTATGTCAATTTCATAGTGACAACTTGGGTAACGAGGAAGCAGATAACCAGGCTCGAGCAGGCTCAGCTAGAGGCACAGAAATCAGAAGTCCAGTCGAGGATCCATGACTATTTCAGAATGACAGCCAAGAAGGGATGGTCAAGGAAGAGTGAGCACAAGAGATCAAAGCTATGTTAGTCGTTTTTCGACAGTAAACGGACTAAGGAACTGATATCCAATAGTAAACGTGATATCAGCAAGACTACAGCAGTTTCTACGAGTCATTGGGCCTGCCCTACAGCACTAGCTTTAGAAACTGCAAAGAAGCAACGGAACAAGAGACACCGGAGCATCTGTCCTGCAAGTGTCCAGCGCAAAATAGTATCAGAGCGAGCCACTTGGCGCCTACCAGCTGGAAACGCTGAAGGATGTAGAAAAGATTACAGCAATCCTTGGGTTTTTCAACGACTCAGGATGGTACTGAAGATGACGCAGCTGGCATAAACTAACAGAGGGTGTGAATCAAAATAGAACTCAGCTCTACTTGGGGGCTCTTGTAAGGCCCTCACCACTTTTACCTATCTACCATGTAAATTTCATCTTGTGATTGGAATTGAAAGTTCAGTTGTAATAGAAAAAGCTTATTAAGAATAGCTCAACTAAAAACACTCTGCCAAAGACATTAGAACTTCAAGATGAGTAAAGCCATAGAGAGTGCGATTTTCGTCGCCAGCTGAAAAATAGCTGCATATTGCATTCCAAATGTATGCCTTTTAGGCATCTTAGTGATTCTACACGGTACAAACACGGTTGCGTTCGTCAACCGGAAAAGAAAGCTTAAATTTCAGCAGATTCTGACTTAAAATAACTATAGTTTAAACTTAATTTAATTTAAAGGCAATACTCTCTTTCTTTCAAGACTCAATATACTTATTCAGTAAAAATAATATAATTCGATTTAAAATTTCAGTTGGGTTTAATTTTGGAACCACTGCTTGCCTCGTACACGTCGACCGTGTCAAGTGCCAGCCTGGATGAGCTGCGTCGGACGGCCTTCCTTTGGGTTGATCAACACTGTTCTCTCATTGATCTAAGACCCGGTAAGTGGCGCCTACACTTTCCCTTGTCCATTAAGCATAATTAATCGAATGCAAATTTATTTATTTCAGCTGTTACGAATAAATTAAAGTACCTATCCATGCACACGGATATTGTATCAGAGCCACCTAGCACCTTGCAAGAGGAGGTGGCCAAGGCCCTGCAGAACTCAAGTGGCCAGCATCCGAACCTGCATAGCTCCTAACTGTTGATGTTGCTGATGCTGCCCGTGATATGAATTTATTTAATTCAATCTATATATATATATATATATTTTTAAAAATATATCATCATGAATTTGTTTCGGCTTATGAATTGTACAAACCGCTAAATAAGGCGGATTTTTATACAAGAGAATGGATGGCAGCCGGCAATAGATATAGAGATATATACGCAGAGCAGCAAATAGTGCCTACAATCTTTGACTTAAGCGTAAAATGTAAAATAAAAACAAACGATTTTACAAGTTTTTGACCATAAGCTGCGAATATTTTTTGAGCGTCTTGAAATCATTTTCATTTTCAGGAATATAAGTTGTTTTCTAATATTATAATTACTTTATTTAATAACATTGATTGATAAGTGTTTAAAAAGGCGATGAATAAATTCTTTCTACTTCCAAATCGCTTGCTCGGGCCTCACTCTACACCTTCGTCTGGTGTTTGACTTTTTACAAATTTTGAAAATATGGCAACAAAAAAATTGTCGCATTTTTTTCAAAATTTTGATTGTAAATAATTAAGATTTTAATGGCGAATCGGAAGATATAAGGCTTTTGGGTATCACTTTCTTTTTGGCTAAAAGAGGCTCCCAATAATTTTTGGGTTAAGAAAATATTTCGAAAAATATGATACCTATTTTGGACAAATCAAAGTTTATAAACGAGAAAGAAAGCCAACTTCAGTGAGCCGAAGTTTGTACACCCTTGCAGTCTGCAATTGGATAATTGAAAATCGATCCTTTTTGGTAAAATTGAAAAATATCAAGGTTTGTACGTTTTTATAACATTACCTACACATTTTACATTTTACATGCAGACTTTTACATTTTCATATAAATCGACTGATCCTCTATGGCAGCTTTATGATGCAGTTGCCCAATCTTTAAAAAATTATCGTAATTTTAAGACCATACAAATCTGACATATCTAAAAAGTTATTGAAATACGTTGAAAACAGACCATAATTTCTATGACAGCTATAGGATATTGCGGTCCGATTTCGGCCCAAAAACTGAGAGACTAGTTCGCGTAGAAACTGACAGACAGACGGGCATGGCTAGATCGACTTGGCTTGTGATGCTGATCAAGAAAAGTATACTACTTTATGGGGTCGGAGATACCTCCTTCACCGCGTTGCAAATATCATGGCGAAATTATAATACCCTCTGCAAGGGTATAATAAGTTTATAAGAAAGCTTCCTTCTCTTCTTTAAACTGACAAATCAAGTAATATGCAAAGACATCTTATAAAAAGATCTTAGAGACAGTGCTTTAATTATTGGGCGACTGGAAAATTAGGAATACATTTTTCTAAGATCCCCCAAAAGTATGTTAAATACAATTGCCACAAACATGGTTCAGAAGAGACGACTTTTACAAGTGAGAATATATTTTGCGATATTTACAAGAGAGAGTGACAAGAAAGAGAGTCGTTTAATTTTTACTCACTTGCACTTGTGACGATTGTGTCGGTCAGATAGCAATATGCTATCAATTGACGCCTCAGGGCATTGAGACCTGGAAAACCGACTGTAGTTGTTTCTGACTCTTCTCCGCGCGTTGTCATGAATATCACCGTATTTGGATTCCTTGTGCTCCAGCCATTGTGGCTTAACGTCGTGTGGATACTTGGGCTAATCGCTTGGTTTTGGCAGCGGCAGCACTTCGACCACTGGCGACGCTTGGGTGTACCCTACATTCCGGCCACGCCCTTTGTGGGCAACGTGTGGAAGCTATTGCGCGGCGCCTGTTGCTTTGGAGATCAGTTTCGAACGCTCTACGAGAGCAAGGAAGCTGCCGGCCGTGCCTATGTGGGAATCCACGTCCTGCAGAACCATGCGATGCTGCTGCGCGACCCGGCTTTGATCAAGCGCATCATGGTCGAGGACTTTGCTCAGTTCTCCAGCCGCTTTGAGACCACGGACCCCGAATGCGACCCCATGGGCTCCCAGAATCTATTCTTTGCCAAGCACGAGCCCTGGCGAGAGACGCACAAGATCTTTGCGCCCTTTTTGCGGTGGGAAAGGTGCGTCAGATGTACGGACTACTGGAGCACATTGGCCTGCAGCTCGAGGAACACATGGCGGGGAAACTAGCGGGGCGAGAGAGTATGGAGCTAGAGGTTAAGCAGCTTTGTGCCCTCTTCACCACGGATATCATTGCCTCCTTGGCCTTCGGCTTGGAGGCCCACAGCCTGCAAAACCCGGAGGCAGAGTTCCGCCGCATGTGCATCGAGGTCAACGATCCGCGCCCGAAGCGCCTTCTGCATCTCTTTACAATGTTCTTCTTCCCGCGACTGTCACGTCGAGTGCGCACTCATCTCTATTCCGAGGAGTACGAACGATTCATGCGCAAGTCCATGGACTTTGTCCTGGCCCAGCGCGAGGAGAGTGGAGAGAAGCGCCACGACTTGATCGACATATTTCTGCAGTTGAAGCGCACGGAGCCTCCGAACAGCATAATTCATCGTCCGGACTTCTTTGTGGCCCAGGCTGCGTTCCTGCTCTTGGCTGGCTTCGATACCTCGTCGTCCACCATAACCTTTGCGCTGTACGAACTGGCCAAGAGTCCCGAGATCCAGCAACGACTGCGGGAGGAACTCCGTGAAGCCCTACGCTCCAGTCGGGATCTGGGTCAGCAGCTGAGCTGCGACAACGTCAACGGCTTGACCTACCTACGACAGGTGGTGGACGAAGTCCTGAGGCTGTATCCGCCCACAGCATTCCTGGATCGATGCTGCAACTCTCGCGATGGCTACGACCTTTCGTCGTGGAACTGTGGAGCCCCTTTGAAACTACGTGCGGGCACGCCTGTCTACATATCAGTATTGGGACTTCATCGGGATGCACAGGTGAGATGAACCCGCCTCTATATCTATCCATCTGTCTACATGTGTGATGTTTCAGTACTGGCCAGACCCGGATCGCTTCGATCCCGAACGCTTCGCCCCAGAGCACCGTCAGCAGCACCACCCCATGACATATTTGCCATTTGGTGCCGGCCCTAGGGGTTGCATTGGCACACTCTTGGGTCAGCTGGAGATCAAGGTGGGTCTCCTGCACATTCTGAAGAACTTCCGAGTGGAGATCTGCCAGAGAACTCTGCCGCAAATGAAATTCGATCCCAAGGCGTTTGTCCTCACTGCTCACGGAGGGACCTACCTTCGATTTGTTAAGGACTCCCTTTGAATTAAACACACATCCCGGCGTAATTTCAACTGTATTCGTTTTTGTTTATTGGTAATTTGCATTTTTCACATATTTTTTTTGTGTTTCTTTTTCTGTATTTTGTAATTAAAACTTTTCTCAAGTTCAGCTCAAAAATGTTCACAAAAGTTTTGTCGGGTGAGTCGGCCAACTGTTGTTGATTTATAGTAGAGTAGTAAAGGGTCTATAGAATTCAACAAGTTGTAAATATTTAATCCATTCTTATCAATCAGCCAGACGGTTATAAGTGGGTTTAAAAATAAAATGAAGAGGTCGTGGCTTCTAGGTTATCTTTAGGTTGGAGCTCCAACAACATTTGGCCAACTCGAAATATTCGACGATCATCAACCATATGGATTTCTTGTTTTAATTCTTCTCTTGCTTGTACAGTTTTAAAAAACTAACCTGGAGTTTTTCGTTTCTCCGTCACTCTTTTTACAAATTATCAAAAAATAACTAAAGCAACTTTACACAGACATTATTAACGTAAACTATGGCTAATAACTAATTGCATTTCTTGATGTTTCAGTGATTCGGTTCGGCTTGCCTGCTATATCATACAAAATAATAAACTCAGTTTTGTTTTCTTTTTGTTTTTATGTTGTTTTTTACATACATCAAACGTTGAAACTTATATTGATTTGCATTATTGATTTACGAAAGTTTTAAAAGGCTAACTACGAGCTAAGAATACAAGTTAGCAATGTACAACAATGGATGAGGCAAAAGTAAAGTAAAAATGTTTGTAAATAGGATGAAAATGTATTGGAGGATGCATTGTATTGTCAAAAGCAAAATGCAACTTTCGGTATGAATTTGGTGAACGAGAAACTCTGTCTGCGATTTCGCTGATTATTACCATTTAGGGATTATGATTTCGAAGCATTTCTGTATTTTGTATGGCATGTAGATCGACGTACTGTTTGCATTTTGATTTGATTATTTCTTGTTTCTTGGAATATATGAAAGCGAAAATCAAATAAATTTAAATTGATTTCTCATCTACTTAGTTTGTTTGCGATTAAATTTTGCATGCACGTAGTTAATTTTTTTTGGTTTCCTAATTTCACGAGCACAACACACTGGCCGAAGAAGGAAAGTCTCGACGGTGCCTGTTAACATATCTATATGACATACAAATGTTTATGCATATTGGTATATATAAGCATATATAGCTAGTTAATTACATTCATAGTAGTGTAGTTTTTGACACGACATACACTTATCATTTATATATATATATACTCATATATAGCGCTTTCGCATTTTCTCACTTTCTTTGTTAGCAAATAAATGTAAACTATTTCCGATTAGTTCGCTATAGTTTCTGCTCCTGTTACACTTGCTCGCTCAGAGTTAGTCTTCTAATACATTTTACAAACACAGTTCGCGGGAGTACTATCTCCTGTCCTGCATGACCACCTGCTTCAGGGCCCCCGCTCTCACGCTGGACTTGACCTCGTGCCCGCCCAACGAGGCGGTACCGTCTCGCGCGATATACAGCTGAAGGCCAGAGGCTGCAAAGAGAATAAGGGATTAGTATAGGCAAAGAGTACAGAGCTATATAGATATATTTATACTCACTTTCTGCCGACTCTTCCAGCTGGTCCAGCTTGGTGTCCTTCAAAATCTCATCGATTAACGAATTGGGATTGACCCGCGTCTCCTCCACTCGATCCGAAACGCGGGGCCCATCGTCGAGCGCGTTCTTCTTGCGCTTCTCCCCGCTGTTTTTCGTGCGATCTAGAGATCCTGTTTCACTTATAACTAACGAGCCGGAACTGGGATTCCTGTTGTGCGAGCAAAGGGGAAACGAAAGAGAGTTAGTCAGAATGGACTCTTCAAATACATTTTCATCTTAATTGCTGTGCTAAGACTAGACAAGTGCGAGCTGGCAGGCAGCGGATTCAACAATTGCGACAGAAACAAAACAACAGAAACAGGAAGCAGGCAACGACGAGGCGGAACAATGCAAACTTCAGTGCCTTATAATACAAATATGGAATGAAAGTGCGGCTGATGTACGAATAGGGAAGATAATTCCCAAAACATGAAGAAATCTACCCTGCAGTACCAGTTGTCATTATTAGGTCGTTGTCATCAACGTTTCATTAACTTTTCATCAACGTTTCATTAACGTACCGACTTCGGCTTTGACAATAGTGCGTATGTTATTGACAGCTCAATGAAATGTTGATGAATTTTGGCCTGAAATGTTTGTGAAAAAATTCAGTTTTTTGTTGATGAATCAACAATGAAATGTTAATGAATTATCGATGAAATAGCTGATGAAACATCGATAAAAAGTCGATTCATTTTTGGCCTAAACTGTTGATAAAAAAAACCGCAGTTTTTGTCGATGAAAAGTTGATGAATCATCGATGAATTTGTCACTGACATGCCAAGGTTAATTTCATCAGTATGAAATGTTAATGAAAAAACGTAGTCTTTTGTTGATGAATCTTTAATGAAATGTTGATAAAAAATCGTTGTAAAGATGAACCATTGATGAAATAGGTGATAAATCATCAATAAAATTTTGACGCATTTTTTGCCTAAATGGTTGATGAAAACAGGCAAGTTCTTGTTCATGAAAATGTAATGAATCATCGATGCCAATTTTAATTGCATCAGTAATTTGTATGGAGTTTCATCGATGATTCATCAACAAACTCGAAGTTTTTTTGATGTCTTGTGTATGAATATTTGGTCTGAAATGTTAATGAAAAAACGAAGTCCTTTGTTGATGAATCATTAATGAAATGTTGATGGAAAATCGTTAAAAAGTTGATGAACCATTGATGAAATAGGTGATAAATAATCAATTATGATGTACAACAAATCCGAAGTTTTTGTGATGACTTTTTGATGAATTGTTGATGACTGGTACTACAGGGTAACTCTTCAAGACGTAATTTTTAGAAATTAAAACTTTCCACACAATTATAAAAGGGGAGATCGGGTAAATAAAACAAACAACCGAATAAATCAAATTTATTTTGCACTCTTAAACAGATACAACTCTACTTATAAGTAAATGAAGGCTTTAAGTGATTATAAACTAAGATTTAAGGCCACAAAACTTATAATTAGGGATGACTAAGGCAGTTCATCCTCCTTTGATTGAAATGAGCTAGTTTATGGACAAAACTAAAGTCATCATTCGGCATCACATCAACTTAAAAGCAAATACAGTACGCAGGTAAAGAAAAAAATAAAAGGTAGATGCCGAGATGGGGCAAACTTTGGGTGAACCCACATCATGGTGACGCTGGGGCGGCGTATAATCTGGGTTGTGGCCAACGGCGACAGAGTTGCTCCCGTCACGGCCATCGCGGACGCCTCTGCGGCTGCGGCGGACGTGGAAAGGAGCAGCGAGGCGGCCGACGGATTCGAGCGAATGCTGCAGGCGTCAGTGGGACTGGCGGCCAGCGAGCTGAGCGCATCGCCTGAGGCCACGTTGCCCATCCGGGGACTGCTGCCATGCTGGCCATTCGGGGAGCCAACTGTCATCTGCTGGTGGGTGGTGGTGGGGGCATCCACAGTGTCCTGGCACTGGAAGGTGATGACTGCTCCGCTGCTGCTGCTGTTGCTGCCATTCGAGGAGGACGCTGAATGGTTCGAGTGGATGCTGGCCAGAGTTCCGCAAGGCGAGCAATTGGGGTTGCATGAACCCAAGGCGTACCCAGTGGCCGTGCTAATGGCGGCCTGCTGCCTGCTGCCGCTGCTGCTGACAGCTCCTCCTCCCATGTTGCCATTGCTGCTGCTGTTGCCGCCGTTGCTCCCGTCAAAGAGGCGACGAGGAACTCCACTGAAGCTTCTGCATGGACGCGTCGTTGAAGGCGAATATTTTTTGATTTTAGACACGGAACAACACAACAAGATTAAACACAAAACACGACTCTTGCAAAATATGCAGGAAAAATTATAAAATTTATACAAATAAAAATATATAAAGCAACCAAAGATATTTTGGTTATTTTTTAAACATATTTACTTTTCAGAAGAAGCGTTTGAATTTGACTTAGGCGTTTTATATCAGGGATATCCATGGGTAATATTCAATTTATATACCGATGTATGTATGTGTGTGTTTATGTGATATGTATTTGAGAATGTTTAATAAATAATAAAGACAATTACTTACAACATATACATATTTTACATACACACAACAAAGAAATAAAATGTTCTTTAATAAGCATAGGAATAGGTTTTAAAATCTCAGTTTCATCAAGAAAGAAAACAAATCCTAAATGATTTCTAGCATAATAACCACTTAAGCAAAGATTGAGCAATATTCAATTACATCCACAATAAAATATAGTTGAGTTTAAATCATTTTTTTGGCATTTACAGTTGACCCCAGCATCAGCTTCAGCCCCAACCATTACGACACTATCCCACATTCGCAGCCCATCTAAGCAGACGCGACACGCGCCTGGAACATGCCCAAACAGACACGACACTCGGAGAGCTCATTGAAATAACCCTGACCTGTCCATGAATATTCCGACGTGCACAGTCCGGACAGAGCGTTCTGGTCGGAGATGCCAAGCTGTCGCTTGGTGTAGCATTTAATGTGTCATTTTGCAGTAGCTGCGAGGGGGTTTCTGCAGGGAAATGGATCCGAGATTTGCACCGAAATTGAATTTTAAATTGGAAACATTTCGGGACGCACAGAATTTATAAAAAATGCACAGAGTAGCAGAGAGGCTGCAATCCATCCCGGTCTCCGGCTCTTGTCCAAGCTCAGGGATTTATCCTTGTCCCAGATTCGTTCAGACTTGGCCTAACCCCAAGGGCACGTCCGTGTTTTTGTTGTGTCGTCCGTCTTTCTTGTGGCTGGGCTGCCGCAGGTGAGAGCAACTAGTTTACACACCATTTACTCCTAATTGCTTTATGGCTAATAGGGTCCGAAGGACTTGGCAAGGAGCAGTAAAAACTGTCTGTGTTAGTTGTTCTTTGAAAGCTTGCTAAGTGAGCAAGTTTAAAAAGTAGAAAATGAAGAAACTTATTGCTTTTATGTTACATTTAATCCTAATTTGATCGACTGGCTGAAGTTTGAATACTTCCTCGTTATAAAAATAAATATTAACACAAATTAAAACCCAAGAGTTATAGTATTAGACGTTTGTGTTGATTAGATTATTAATTGTCGTTGGGTTTTGATTACAATTGAATTGCAAGTTAAAATGGCAGTTGTATAACCCTATTCCCATAAATATTTTACAATCTTTTTACAACTCTTCCGAAGAGTGCAGCTTACAACTACCTTAAAAAGTACTCACACCCAAGGTAAGTACTCACTAAACCCATAAATGATAAATGATTAGTAGAAATTGGAACACAACAAAGGAAAACGTAACGAGAGGAAAACAAACGAACGAAAAACAGGTGAAAGAATATGTTAAATGGAAACGAAAACAGCTGTATGTGTGGGGTAGTGGACCAATACCAAGGACCAGGACTAGGACTAGTGGGTCGCAAAAGCGGCGTCTTAGACTAGAAGTCGACTAACGAGTAACGAGTAACGAGAAACTTTGAACGAGTGAGGAGTTCGGCTGGATAGTTTTAATTATGCAACTAGTTAATGGAGTGGGTTGCGAAAGCGGCGTCTTAGGCTAAACATTCAGGAACACAGACTAGAAGTCGTCTAACGAGTAACGAGTAACGAGAAACTTTGAACGGGTGACGAGTTCGGCTGGATAGTTTGAAAAATGCAACTAGTTAATGGAATACTTGGGTGTTTCTGGCTTGGCTTGGTTGGTAATCAAAGCGCGACGCACCTCATTAGCTCGTAGGCAGCATTCGTGGAATGTGGCCGCACCACGAAGGCGTCCTGGGTGGTGCCCAGGGGTGTCGATGAGCTGCCCTGCAGGATGTTGCGCCGATAGGCCCGCTCGAAGGGTGTGCGCGACATGAAGGGCATTGAGCTGGTAAACGATTCCGCCGGCGAGTCCACCACGTCGTAGGTCAGCAGGCGGTTCACGTAGCTGCTGCCCAGCGCCGGCTTCTCTGCCGACTGGATGAGGCGCGGGAAATTTGGCTTTCGTTCGGTGGTCGGCGTGAGGAATGGGTCCGCCTCTATGCGCTCGCTCACGATGTCCGGTATGGTGCCCATCGACCGCATCTTCTGTATGGGATACTGCCCCGATTGAGGACTCTCGCCGCCGTCCTGACCGATGAATTTGGCGTTGCCCACCTTGATGTGGTGGTAGTGGCTTTGGTGGGCCAAGTGCTTGACAAACAGCTTTCCCGCCGATCCGTTCGAGGCGGTGGAGTTCTTGCGCAGATGGTGGTGCTGCTGGAAGCGCAGCCGCTCCTCCAGCGACTGCTCATGCATGCGCTGGAACTCCTCGCGCACTGCCTGCTCCGCGTACTCGTCGAAACAGAGATTATTCAGCGACTTCATCTTCGGTATCTGAGCGCGCTCCGCCAGCTGCTTGAGACGCCGCGGCGAGTTGCGGTCCAGCTCCATGGAGGCCTTGTGGAACTCCATCTCGAGTATGGACAGATTCTCCATTGACTTGATCTTGGCCACGCGCGGCGTGTGGTAGTTTTCCTCCAGGCCGGAGTCGTTGTCGCCCGAGTCCTCGTTCATGTACTCGTCCGTGTCGCTCGCCTCTCCGCTGTCGTAATACTGTGTGGCATGCGATGGCGATCCCGCACTGCGATAGGTGGAGCAGGGTGTCCCTCCGCCCAGCGGATGGAACTGCGGAGCCGGTATCTCGGCCATTGGGGTGCGGAAGTCCTCGAAGGCCAGTGTCTCATGCCCGGCGGTGGTGCTGGTGCTCATAGTGGCATTCGGCGTCTGGTAGAGCTGCTCCTCGCTCACATACTCAATCGTGGTGCTGAGGCTGAGATGGGTCTGGACATGATGGTTCTTGGGAACCACTGGGAGGACAGGGGCCGCCTGTTGCTGGTCCTGTGAAGCCTTTGGCCCGCGATGACGACCGTGCGGAATACTCAATTTCATGGCATTTATTGCTCTCTGATTAAGTCTATTGAGAAGAGAAACGGATTTTCTAAAACGACTATAGTTTGTTGTTGGGTTTGGTTTGGACGACAGTCGTAGATTGATTTTATTTTTATTTTGAATTTGAATCGGTTATGTTATTGCAGAGAAATTTTGTTGGGCGGTTGGTTGGTTAGTTGGCCATTTACCCCATTTGGTTATATATACAAAACACATAAATTTAGTTTAAAAAAGAAAGAGAAACGAAAATGGCGTTAAAATAATTTAGCAAGAAATTAGGCAAACATAAATCTAGAAAACTTTAATGGTTAAAACTAACATAAATCATAAGGACTACCATAAGACCATATATTAGAAAAACCAAAAGGAAGCACCAGGGTATTAAGATGTTAACCCTAAACCACTAATATTAAACAGAGATTTGGCACTCTTGTAATAAAATATTAACCATTATCCCTTTGTTATTACATCGTTAACCAATAGTCCATGACAGATGCTATAAACTACATATAATACAATTTTCTTAATAAAAAGTAAGTAAAGATCCTTCAACACCCAAAAAAAAAAAGAGTATACTCAAGCAGTGTATCAAGATTTAATACTCAATAATATCAAATATAGTTTTTTTATACTCTGTAATTTTAATTGTGTATTTTCCAGTATTAGTTTCGTACGAACCTACATCGATAAGTCGATACACATATCGCGTTAGCTCGAATTTTGTGCTTTTCTGTTTGTCGCGTTAGGGATTTTTCTTAATTCTTGGCCCAGATTAGTATAATTTTTATACTTTCGTAGTATCAAATTTGTAAGCATCTTATTAGGAAATTTTAAATACTCAAAAGTTTAGATAGTCATGTAACAATAGTATAGTTTCTACAACGATTTTTTTTATGGGTGAATTATACAATGCAATTTTTGTTAAAAGTCGAGAACCTTCTAGTTGAGCTCACAAACCTTCTTCAGCTTCAATCAGGCAAAGGGCAAAAGCCACAAGCAGAATTTGACTTCCGAAAAGGCAACGAAAACCCAGGACAAGCGACCTTTGCGCCCGCATCATGACGCCAGTCAGTTGATGAAGTCATCAGATTCATATTTCAGGAGCAAACATATCCTTGGCTCAACGTTTTTCATTTGGTGGCCCTTGGTAACTCACCCCCCGCTAATCGCTGAATTGCAGCCAACATGCAAGTGAACCGCTGAGCCACCGACTAGGAGCCAGCCGGTCTGGTCATAGCAACAACACGTGTGCCGTCGCCGCCTGACCTTAAACTTTGCAATGGGAAATTTGTTGCATGCCGTCGTCTGCAGCAGCAGCATCCGCAGGCAGCTCTGCAATTGCGGGCAGAGTACTAACGAAAATTTGCATAACATAATTGAACGGAACGGTTCCCGAGTGGGAGTGGGAGGAGGGCACAGAATCGACCCTGTTCTGGTTGTGATTGTGTCTGGCCAGATGGCCCTGAGTTCATAATGGAAGTGCCACAGCTAGGATATCGCAGGGGTGGCCCCTATTTTTTAATAAACGCCTGACAGAACTTTTAAGGGCGTTATACCAAAGGAAATGTCATGCTTGGTAGTTAGAACTTATAAATCGATTTAAAATAAAGCTTGACTTGCTAGATAGCAAATTTTTTTTAATGTATAGAAATGCATTTAAATTCCTTAAAAATATGATTCATTCACTTGGCTTTTGCTTCTACTTCTAATAATTAAAAAAAAACATAGAAATTTATATTTCACACTAACACAGCTTCCAAAAGGCGTCACCACTGTTTTTTATGGTTTTTACAATGGGCTATTCTGGAATTAAGAATTCTCATGTTGAAATTCTTCATGAAAATGTGATCAGTTCGAAAAATACCACTTAGTACCATGAAATTCTTCAAATATACCAGTATATACCACAAAACAAAATCTATTCGTCAGACTTTGGCTTCAGAAAATACCATAAAGTGTTTAAGTTGCCATAAACGGTCACCCTGAATGCATTGCCCGGGCACCATTAATCTCAAGAGAGAACTTTGGTTTCATTTTGCAGAACATTGATGCCTGTCCCCCAATGCTTAACGTTCATAGCAAAGCACATATATTTTTAGCATTAAGCATTAGGAATTATATATTAAGCTAGAATAACTAAACTATCTTAAAATAAAAAAATTTATAAATAAATACAATAAAATGAAAGACGACAATAAACAGCCGAAACTTTTATAAATTAGAAAACGATCTAGAAAAAATATAAATTACTTTAATTTCCATTTAATGGACTAAAGTCATGTTCAAAATAAAATAAGAGAAATTAAGCTATGTTCAACTGTATTTAAATTAAAGTCAAATAAAACTAAGATACTAGTTATACTAACTAACTAAAGACTGTACTGTTTGTAAGTGTATCAGTGTGTTTAGAATATTTTGTCATGAAACGAGCAATGGATGCATTAGTTGCACTTTTCGTCGTGTGAAAAGTATTAGGTTTCCTTAGTGTAGGAGTGTATTAGGTACAATTTGAGTAGATTTGTAAGTACATATATAGCGCATGTAGAGAGAGATTAGAGCTTAATAGCTTAATAGCAAATGTTATTTAAATTAGATTACGCTTACACGAATCGTAGGCAAAAAAATATGACAAAATTAATTGTACAATAAGGTCGAGGCTTTTTACAGAATAGCATTTAACCAAAAAAGAGTTCGCTGCGACTTACCTAGCATGTCCCGAATCGCCCTCGGAACTCTGCCTTGAATGCTGACTGTGCGAAAAACTACTATACCCCGAACCTTTTGACATCTGGATGGAAGGAGGAAGAAGCATTATATATATTTTGAATTATTTAAATCTTTAACTAAACTCACTTGACTAGTATTACTGGAATTCCTCGAATGACCCATCTCAATGAGTGTGGCGTTGCCGCCTCCGGAGAACCCGATGCCCACACCCGTTGTCCCATAGTTGTTGCTGCCGATTATGCCCAGCCCCGGGTTCGCCTGGGTCACCGGCGTGGTGGCGGTGGCATTAGAAGCGTTGGCAGCGGCGGCATGTTGCTGCAGATTGTCCGTGGTCAGCGTCACCGCCGACTCAGAGGACTCTGACAGGCCGGAGTCCGTCACAATGGCAGCTATCAACGCCTGGGTGTCGAACTCTGCAAGGATTTATGCGGTTAAGTGACTGTTCGAGACTCGAGACTCAACCCTTATCGTTCTCGGGATTAGTCACAGATCATCTACTCACCCTCCTCTTTTGTGGTGGACACGGGCCGTGTACCCGGCAGCGACTGATTGCTGGCCACTCCGCCCAATGTGGCTCCGCTGCCGCCCAGGGGAATGGCCGAGCCGCCACTGCCGCTGCCTATGCTGGGCATGGCAGTGGCCGTAGGGGTCTGCAATCCCACTCCGGTGGCTGCGTTGGACAAGTCATCCATTGAGGGTTTGCTCTGCTTGCTCTTCAGGTTGGGCGTGGGTCTGCAGAGCAAAGTTATTGCAAGTTTACAGAGAGAGTTTATGTCTCTATACTTACGCCTTGAAGAGGATATCGCCGCTCAGCATGTGCATCTTGATGCTCACCCGCAGCATCGAGTTGTCCAGGCGGTGACGGGAGTCGTAGCCCTCGAGGAGGAAGCGACGCGAGGTGAGGCCGGCGCCGGCGAACTCGGCAAGATTGAGGTCGATAAAACCCAGCTTATAGTAACTGCGTCCGCCCTTCATCTCCTTGCGTATCGAGATGCGCAAGTGACAGGGATCCAGGACTCCGGTCGAGGCATTTGCACTCATCTTGCAGGGAAACTCGAAGCTGCGGTTCCACTCCACGCGATGGTTGCGAACATCCTCGCTTTAATGGGGTAGAAATTGTGGTCTTTATAGAGTAAGAACTTTATTTAAATAGCTTCAATCTTACCGACTGCTGTACTCCTGGAAGGACCCGCCATCGAGCAGTCGTATCTTGGCAAACAACACCTCGTTCACCAGGGCCACCTCGACTAAATCCTGCAGCTGCACTTCCACGTTGAACTTGTACTTCTTCTTTTTCATCATAAAGGCCATGCCAGGGGCGCTAGGCCCGAGAAGTGTCATCAATTCCTCTCCAACAACGCGTAATCGTTAGCCGCCCTGCCACGGATTGGAAAAAGGGTCTCTGGCGGTTGCAAAGCACCGCCAAGAATCGACAGATCCCGGTCTCTGCGGTGCTCTAAGCTGTATCGCTGTATCTTGTATCCTTCCTTTGAATGTTGTAGTTGCCTCTTTGCGTGTGTAGTGGTATCAGTATGGTGTCCTTGTGCTGCTTACTTGACGGCCATTTTCAGGGCTTACGGTGGGTTTAGTGTCCGCCGGTACTGATGGTGGTGGTGCTGCTAGGTCCGGTGGCATGCAACACTCCCCAGCTGCAGGTAAAGTAAGCAGAGGAGAGCAAGCGGATTAGGAAAATAGTTTGAATTTATAAAAGTTGGGGGAAAGTGAAGGGCAGAGTCGGGCACCAAGTGTCAAGATCGGTGCCCGGCTTTGTACAAAAGGATACAAATGTATGCCAGTAGAAACGATACTGGTTTATTAATTTTTAAAAGAAATATAGCACCTGGCTTTCTTCTCAGATATTTTGACAGCTATTATTTTTGTGATTAAAATTTATTGGATAGTTAACGTTCTGGCTCATGATACAATAATATAAGGTAGTCTCATTAGCTTTCACGAAGACGCTCCCGCTCCGCTCTCAGAGAAACGTCCTAGAAAGAGAAAGCACAGCGGTCTGCAGTTTTGCAAGGGAAGAGAAGAAGCAAGGGCAAGAAAAGAAGGAAAGGGAAGTGAAAGAGGAAGAGGAGGAGGAATATAAAGAGCAGAGAAGAGGAAGAAAGAGGTGCCCTCAGTCAGTATACAGCGTGGTTACCACTAGCTGAAAGCCAGAACTCGTTGGGAATTAAAGTGCAACGCAAGCGGTAAGTGCGCCAATATTAGAGAGGCCTTCTCAGCTTTCACTCTCTCCGTTCTCAGAGAGACAAGCTAGAAAGCACTGTCAAAACTATCGTCCTCACAAGAGGGAAGCTCTCTCGATGAGACTACCTTATATAATTCTATCATGTTCTGGCTTAAGAGAGCTCAATGTGAGAGCTAACACTCCCTGTCTACTCTTTTTTTGGGTACTTCGGCAAAATGACAGCTGATTACATAAAGCCAAGTGAAGAACAAGAAAATGAAGAAGAGCTGTTTTGAGTGGAGTGCGCTTTGCAGCGCATTTCGATGCTTAATAGCACTCTGTTACTCTTTTTCGTAAAGATAAGGCGCGTAGAACACCGATTTGCTTTTACGACTAGTTTATCTAGTTTTTACCTTTCCAGGGGCCAGTTTCTGCCAAAAAGTCGCGGTCAGATAATGTTCTGGCTAAAAAAATCTATTGTGTAAATGTGATATCTAAAAGAACATCTGATTTCCGATAGCCAAGCAAAGAAAAAAAAGAGACATTCAGCCGTTTTGAGTCGTTGCGATAGCCAAAACAACTATTTTGTTGCGCCTTACAGCACAGTTCGGTGCTCGCAGCAATAATCGATCATTAACAGCGCTCTGTACTTTTTTCGCGTTCAGATAAATTTTCATGAGGGAAGAAATCAATTTGTTTTACGATAAGTTTATCTCGTGATTATCGTTTCCTGTCAGATGGCTATCAAACACTTTAAAAGTAAGGGCAGAAACCGGCCGTGGCCCCTGAAATTATTTTTTTTTTTGTTTACATAAAAGCCATGCTTAACGGAATATAAGGGTTATCTATTACAAAATCCAGAACAATGAAAACTTATATAAAAATCAAAACAAGCATTTAGAATATATACCAAATATAAAAGTAAAAGAAATTCGTATGTTATACGACCTTTTTTAACTTGAAATAGTTTACACATACATTGTCGCGCCCAGCCACTCTGCCATTAGCATAATAAATCAAGATTATTCGCTTGACAGAAGCCTAAAAATCTGGCTCTTGGCAAACACAGAAATACTTTTAAGGGCGCCTCATAACAGGGTATGCCAGTCAATCATTTGTTCGCCGTACATCCTTAATTTGCGAATAAATGCATATCCTATAATTGAGCCAACAACACCGTAAATAATTAAAACGGCAAACACGCAATTGGGAATCGCATGTCGGGAGTGGCGTTGGCGTTGTTCCACCGCCAAGAGCTTGGCACTTGGTGCAAATATTTACTATATAATTTGAGACGCCTCTTCTTGAACTATACGAAATCAGTGACGCATTACTTGACGTTACCTATTGTTTGGCATTTTTCTTGATTTTGGCTCTTCTGTGTTCTGTGTTATCTCAGGCTCGTGGCGTCTTGGGAAGAACACATTCACATTTAGATTGATGACTAATCGGGTTTCTGAGATTCTGGGAACGGCGCGACCATATATTTGAACTCAATTAAATATATTGAAGCAGGTTGGCCATTTTATTCGATTTAATTCAATTCAATGCTTGCTGTCGAAGTGCAAATTAAGTGAGGTCACCTTTTTCTCTACTCTCGTGAGTGATCGAATAGAAAAATACGGGGAATTGAACGTTCATTTTCGTTTATAGATTTTCTTAATAAACATAAAGCAGAATTTTCCATAAAGCAAACAAATCCCTGTTCCGCCAATTATGCCCATTATACTCGCATTAGCCCGACCAATCGTGAGGACAAACATTGCGAAAACCAATCAGGGACCCAAAACCATTAACCCACTTACGCCTCCGATGAAATGTTGGTTGGGCGTACGGCGTACGGAGAGTGTCGATTTAGGTGATTTCGTTTTGGTTTAGTTTTCCCCCATTTTGGGGGTTGGTTTCCTCCGAGCCGCACCCCCGAAAAACAATCCCCAGCGAGCACAGCATGTTTAAAGTAAAACTTACTTCTGCGCTCGCCAAAAGGGGAGGTTGAAAGGAGCTTCCGCATACAACAGAAAGCTAAAAGGGATTGCTCGCTGCCATGTGAAATCTCTGACCCACTAACTGACTAACTGACTTTGCTTTGTTTCCCTCCGGTCAAAGGCGGACACTCCTTCGGAAAACTTAAACATGCAACATTGTTAATAGACCCTCGGTATCCTTTCCATTAGGGGCGAGTGCATGAGGATTGTCGAGAGTAAATTAGTCCGGACAAGCCCTGAATTGGCTTTTAATGAGCTTTGTATCCGTTTTAAATTGAAATTCTAGCTTGCAAACACTTTGATTGGAGGCACTTTATTATTAAGTTATTCTTTAATAAAGCTTTATTAAACCTTTGCTCAGGAATGGGAAAAATAAAAAAATTAACTGGACAAAGCGAACGATTTTGATTATGTCAGATTGACCTTTACCTTGCCTCGCCATCATTGCCACATGTTTAGCGGGCAAGGTGTCTATTTATTAACAATGACGCAGCAGCGATCACACATAGTTCGCGAATCGCGACAGGCAGACTGACAAAAAGAGAAATTAGCAAATATTTCTTGCAAAATAAATACATACGGCCCCTCTAAATGAGCGAATGCGAATTCTTAATTCAACTTAGGTGCGACTGACTGTGCCGCCTCAGTTGGCCGCCGCGCAAAAGTTGGCAAAACCAAAGTGCAGGCAAACAAACAACAACCCAAACAGCTGGCGCCACTCGATGACAGGCACGCTGTAAACAAAGTATGTGCGGCTGTGTGTGCGGCATGCACAGTGTGTGTGTGTGAGGTGTGTGTGGGGGAGGCAGGAACACGAGATGGCGGAAGCGTTCAAATTGCCTCTTTTGCCATCAAAGATAAGTAAAAATTTTGACCAATTAACATAGATAAATGGAATCAGAAGAGTACAAGAGAGTAAAGAACTATTCCAAGCTTTGCCTGCAATGTACAAGCTAATCAGCAACAAAGCTTATAAATTACACTGTCATTACTTTCCTATACCTTACATTCTTAGATATTTCTAAACATTCCCTACAAATGACTATAACTTAATGTCATGGAAGCAAAGATTTTTACAAAAAGAAAATGATAGTCACATTTTCTTAAAGAATTATAAATTGTCATAGGCTTAGACAACAGAAAATGCTATCATAAATCGTTGTTTTATCTGTTATTTTATTGACATAGTGCAGCATTCAGTTAATTATAGTTTTTTGTCTTCTGCTTGCTGCATTTGCTATTACAACATATGAGTATCTTTGGCATTTGCCTGACCATTACATGGCATTACATTGAATTTTTTTCTATTTTCATTTTCCCCATGCACTTTTCCACCGACAGCCACTTATGACGTTCTTTTTCCGCGGAGGCGTCGCGTCGCGTCGCATGGAGGCCAAGTCCACAAGCAAATTCCCGCAATTAATTCCGCCAAAGCATAATGGGATTCAGCGAGCTTCCCAGCCCATGCTGGCCACGAGCTGGCTCCAGATCGCGCATCAGACAATGATAGTATCTGTTTCACTAATCAGCCCCGGCCAGATGCGACAATTTGATAACGGCAATTTGAAAACGCCAAGCGAGCGACAAAGAAACCAAATTAGCTTGCTGTGACGCAGACAGTCACATGTGGTTGTCCCGAGCGAGGGGTGTTCTAGGATTTAGCATTTTATAAAAATAAAAAGAGTACAGAATTCTAAACGGATCGATTTAGATGCCTATATCTCTCTACCATCCCTAGGGTTATCCCTGTTACACGTGGTTACCGAATTCTGTACACAGAATTCGGTGCCATTGTGGGTGAAATTAAACAGCACATAAACATGGAAAAAGAACATTTTCTTGACAAAATGCTAGGAACATTTTGAGTAACACAGAAACTTTATTGTTTAATAACTTCTATGTTTATCATCCGATTTTACTCAAATTTTCAGAACACGGGTTTTTATGACGAAGCCAAATTTTAAACAAACTTGATCTGCGTGCAACAGATTCCGATGTTGTCACCAAATTTGGTAACTCTAGCTCTAACGAAGTGACCAAGACCGATACAACTTTTCAAAGTACAATCCCAACCACAATCTTTTCGATCCGACCCCGTTTGAGTTGTACTTCCGCTACCCGACCCAGTGATCGCCCTGCTGCTGCAGCTGTTGCACACATGTCGCAATGATTTTGCATGTTGCCCGCAGATCTTCGCATCTTGACGACCCATCTCTCAGAGAAACAAATCCCAAGAAGTCTCTCATCTCCTTCGAAATACTCGAGCCCTAATGATGTGTAAAGCAAAGCACAGCCAGAGAGCAGTTCAGTAGGATTCGGTGCGGTTCGGTTCGCATCGGATCGGTTGGGGGCAACATATGCCGGCATATGCCAAAAAGCCAAAAGCCGCGAGGTCAGTGAGTGAGTGACTGAGTGACTGGGCCCATAAAGATAAGCGCGGGGTGCCCTGGAACGGCCGATAAGTACATTCCATGCGTAGCTGGAAATGGGGGTGGGGCTATTCAATGCAGTACAAACATTATTTCAAATTAGCCCATAAATTAACTGCCAGAAAACATTCCATAAAATGTAAACACGAAAATCAAAATCGAAATCGAAGTAGTGTTTCTAGGAAAAGTAAGCATAGGAATAATGGAAATATTGAATATTATTGATTTTCGATGCGTCCCAGGAATTTGCAGCTGGCAAAATTTAGTTTTCTTGTTAAAAAGTAGCAAAATATCATTATAGGTTATAAATATTAAAAGGTTGACTTTAGGTCGAATAAATATATTATTATAACCTTTTAACCTTTTCAATTTCAAACGCTTAGCTTCAACACGAGAACTGGCAGCACGTGCCTTGATTGAAGGGATGCTTGAGTGATTTCTTTTTTTGCATGGAACAAAGCAAGTACGACATAAAAATAAGAAAGGGAAGCACAGTGTGGAGGCAAGGGACTCGAGTCAAACAGCCCGAGACATTGACCTTGGCTTTGAGGCAAAGTTGTGTTAATGAGTAGCGCTTTAAACTAAGCACAAGGGAAGTTGTTTCAGACACAAGGCATTACCCCAATGTCTAACAATTAGAGACATTTTTCATTATACCCTTGCAGAGGGTATTATAATTTTGCCATGATATTTGCAACGCAGTGAAGGAGGCATCTCAGACCCCATAAAGTATATATATTCTTGACCAGCCGAGTCCATCTAGCCATGTCCGTCTGTCTGTCTGCCCGTCTGTCTGTCCGTCTGTCTGTCCGTCTGTCTGTCGGTTTCTACGCGAACTAGTCTCTCAGTTTTTGAGGTATCGGGCTGAAATTTTCAGCATAGTCTTATTTCTTTAGCACGCAGTATATATGTCGGAACGGCCGAAATCGGACCACTATATCCTATAGCTGCCATAGGAATGATGGCGAAATTAATGTACAAAATTTTTAATTTCTCTGTTTTCAACGAATTTCTATAAATTTCGAGATATAGTCGTTTTTATAGTTCTAGAATTACGGTTTTAATTTCATTAAGATCGGACAACTATATCATATAGCTGCCTTAGAAGGGATCGGTCGATTTATATGAAATGTAAATTCTACATGTAAAATGTAAAATATACAACATTTACATAATTTGACATTTTACATTACCAAAATAGATCGATTTTCAATGATCCAATTGCTGACTGCAGTATATATAAACTTCGGTTTACCAAGTTAGCTTTCTTCTCGACATTTTCGAAACAAATAAAGTATTATCAATACTCACATATTCAATGAATGTTTTATATTGTTTCAAAGTGTTACATTTTCTAGTTTAATTTATTGAGTTTTGATAACATCTGGAATTTTTGTGGCCTTAGCTTCTCCGCAACCCAGTTAAAAATGTGAAAAAATCAAATTGTGATGCAGCTTGAAGGTTTGCTTAACCTTTGATAACTTTGCATGTCACGGAACTTGCCCTTTTTGCTTGGCTTAAATCAATAAACCGTTGGCCTTTGGGGAGTTGCCTAAGCCATATATAGTATACTTGTCAGGCCAGCCTCTAAGTAGGCAATGGCTTCATAACGAGTCCTAGCTCTCAAGGTGTTTTAACTTCCCACCCCTGAAGGTCAACCGTACTTGGAGCCATCCTCACAATCCAATTAAGAGGGACACTACTGAGGAGAAAGTGCACTAACTTTTATTACGAGGACGTTTTAAAAGTTTCTTCCCACACACACACGCCCCCATGCTCCACATCGTTATATAACCTGGCGACCATTAGGCGACAGCTGACTCATTAGGGCTGTTCTGCCCGGTGATAAAGCACCTACGTAGTCCATCCACTCCTCCACTCACTCACTGAACAGACACCACAGCTTGTTGTCATTAAGCTTGCAAACTTAATTTCCACATCTCAACTCCCTACTACTACTACGGGCCCCTGTCTCTTGAGCGGATCGAGGATGTGCTGCTGAAGTGTTAATGAGGTTTCGCCTCCGGAGTGCCGTTGCACCTGGCTGCGGGGAGTGGGTAATTGTGTCAGCTTACCCGCATTACCAGGGCCCGAAAGTCTGGGACTGCTCAGGCCTGTAACGAGAGTGGATAGAGAGGACAGAGCGTGGCGTTAGCGTCGTCATTAAAATCCTATCCAAGGATTGTGAAAAGCGGGGGCCGCCATCGCGTTTAAACTAGTGCAAAAATATCAAAGGCTGCCACCAGACCTGACCCACTTTCGCTCAAAGTGAAGTGGCTGCAACTGAAATGTGATATTGCGCAATAAATGTGCCAAAAGGAGTCCAAGGAGGTGAGCCGAGCTGGCCTGCCGTGCTGGCAGGCAAAAAATTGTTGCACCCAAGAGCTGGCCATAAAAAGGAGCAACCTTTTTACTGCTCCCACCACTTTGATTTAGGGCCTAAAGCACTGGCAGGTACTTGGTAATGGGGCAACATGTCGTTAAGCGGATACAACCTTTAACTTTTGCTAAGTTTCGGTATGATGCTAGTTGAGAGACTTTAAACAAGCGCGCAACTCGGAATTAAACTTACGAAGCTTTTGAAATAACCTTGAACATTATGGCAGTAAATCTCAACAAATTTCAAAAGCCTCAAGGGTTTTTAAATTCTGGAAATAATATCACAAACATTAAATAATTGAACAAGTCTTAGCCATATTTTATTCTTTCCTGATATAAATTCTCTGGAAAACAAATCCTTGGTGTATAATAATTCGCTTCCCATTGCAACGCTTTCATAACTTATCATAAATATAATAAATGCGGTTCCGTTTTGTACATGCTCCCTTGGGTGTATATATATATAAAAACACATATATTTGCGACATGGAAACAGCATTTTCAGTTATCGCGATGGCCAGAGCAATGTCGCCAACGTTTACGTCGACAGGGCCCGGGACAGGGAACCATTTAAAACGAAAGTGTTTCACTGTCAAATGTCAGCTCCAGTTTTTATAAGCGATAAAAAAAGCAGAGGCAACTACCAGCTGGCAGAGGAAATGAAATGAAATGGGAAGATGACATCATTGGGGTAATGTGAAAACTGCCGGGGATCGGGAACCGGAGACCCAGAAGACCCGGAACCCGGAGACCCCTTCGTGACTTGAGCTTGATGTTAGATCAGCGCTCTGTTATATCATAATTGGTATTATCATCTGTGCACAAATTTGTGCTGTAAGTCTAGACTTGGTAGTGTACTCGAAGCTCTTTCCCGCTCTCACCTGAGCACTTCCATTGTTCTAAAAGCGGCATCCACACCCACCAATGATCATTCATATTCATATCTAATATATGGTCACAGTAAACATTTGCACAGTTCGTGTGAAAAGAGGCCAACAAATCAAACGAATGTTTATTGTTTTGCGCCAATATTATCTGATAGATATATCGAACTGACGGCATGCCCATACAGATATAGATACAGATATAGATGCAGAGATAGCGACAGCTGACAACGTCATCGCGATGGCATGGTAAACAAATGTTGCCGCTAAGTAAATTTATGACGTGGCCCGCCGGAGCTGTGCCAACATTCATTTTGGCCAAAAGCCTTTGTGTACTTAGTGCCGAAATTAATGTTTATGTTTTTGCAAACTAAGCGCAAAGCGAATTGTGAAAAATCCCCCAACAGTAGCAGCAGCCGCAGCTGCCGTAGTAACAACAGGTATTTCCGATGGCTTGGCACGACCACTTAAACCAGAATTCTTTTCTGATTTTCCATGGAAAATGGAAAAATCAATGATATCATGGCCATGCGTTTTTCATGTTTATACGTAATTTGTCAATAATTGGGGTTTTTCTGAATCCTCAAATTTCCATAAGGTGGAAATAACTTACTAAATCGAAACAAGATGGGAACTTATCCTTAGAATCATGGCAAATCCTTTACATTATTTTGTTTTATCTTTTCCTGTGGCCTTTTAATTTTGGAAATGGTATTGCTTTGTTTGTCGCTAGTTGGCCCAGTGAGAGTTGGCACTGGGCCAAAAAGGCCCGATGCTTACGAATCTGCAGTTTATTACACATGCATTCAGGGTGAAGCCATGCACCTCAAAGGTTATTTGCATTTAGTGTCCCCTGGAATATCCAAAGGTCATCGGGAGTGTCGAAATCTTAAACTGGAATTTATGATAAGCAACCCTGAACCGTATACATTTTGCTAATGCATTTGCATTCCCTTTTTAATGCATTATAAAGACTAAAAAAAAAAGTATAATATTCGTGTTAAGTAGTCGCAAAAGCCATAAAAAATCCCGGGGCATTTTCGTTTTCATTGCTCATACGCAGCGTTGACGATGCTGACGCAATACAAACCCCGACGATGAGTTGGGATAGAGAGCAAGGCAGAGCGACAGCTGGCTTCCGTTGACCCTGGTCAATAAACTAGCAAATGGCGAGTAAATACTCGTACAATGAACGAAAACACACAATAAATGTCAATAAAATGTGGGCCAACACGGCAAAGAAAGCTCTTTGAAAATACTTTAGTATATGAGGATGTCATATATTCATAATTGAAACCCATTACTGAACTCTTCAAGGAGAAAACAAAGAACCTTCAAACTGTCCCATATTCCTGAGCAGCGCACAAAGAAAAGTGAGAGAACAATACATTTCTCATTTTAATAGTGTGTGTTCAGTTAGGAACTAGATAAGTTCCCATTTTTATGTGGTTGCACTTGCCACCACAGTCTTTGTAATTTACTAAACAGCTTAAGAATTTTTCTAAGGGAATTTTTAGATTTATTTAATATAAATTTGAAGTATCCTGAACTGAGCAAGGATCGCAAAAGAACACTCAATTTGGCTCTTTCCTATTGCGATCTCTGTTTTCGATTTCTTGAGAATCTTCTTTATTCCCTATCTCCATCTCGTTTTCTCTTCCATGCTTTGCCTGCAATGTACAAGCGAGGCAGCAACAAGAGCTTAAACGTAATATTCAGTAACGGAAACACAAGAGAGCTTAAGCCGTATATACGAGCTCTGATCCTGGCCCACAAAATGTACAAAAATGTACTATATAACTCAGTTTATTAACTTTTTCACTCTCAGACAGAAAGTGGTTTCTCACCATATAGCTAGAAATTTCGATGCACTTAATTAAAAATGAAAAGCACCAGGAAAAGGCTGCAAGTTCCGCCTACGATAACCCCAAAAACCCATTTGTATTAAAACTAATATGCCAGATTGTGTGCTCAGACTATAATTAAACCAATAAAAGCCAAAAGTCACTCTTGGAGCGCTTATCAGCCCTTAAGCAAAGCCAGCGGGCAGCGGTGGCTTACTCAGCAGGCTCGGGGCGAACTTTATCAGTTTTGGAGGGGGCAGAAAAAGGCAAATAAGTCCGAGATACTCACATATTCATTGCTCTAAAGTCCACACTCGCACACACTCAATTAATGTAAACAACGTTCCTTGTTTGTCGCTATCAATTACTTTTTATCATTTGCGATTTCCTCGTGCGACTGTCGTTAAAACAGAACGCTCGACGCTCGCCGGAGAGGTGCTTTAAATTGAAAAGGTAAAACCTGTCGGCGACGCGACAGCAAATCCTGTCGGTTGCCTGACTAATGCCCATTAAATTCCGCCAAGGAAGCGCCACGTGGAGGATTACCTCTGGGTAAACACAACAGATTGAGTTGGTTGTTGGGTGTTGGGCAGTCACATTGGAAATAATATAAATTGCAATCTGGTGCGACCACACAACTTCAAAGGGGACCCGCAAACAAGTCGATAAAAATACCCTACAGCAATTAGCGCTATAAGACCATATTGCTCGGATATGGCACATATAAAATGATTGAAGGCTAAAAACAAGTTAAGAAAAGGGTAAGTCAAGCGGAAAACTCATTACTTAAATGTTTATTAATTTCTTTTCGAAGCAATTTATTGAAGTGAAGTCTAGGTAAGATAAGATATTGTTTATAAATATTGATTGAAAGGGAAAATCATAATAGAACCGTCATAAAATATTAATCATAAATAAGGAGGGGTTCTTTGTACAAAAATAAAGTTTGCTTTTAATTTTTTCATTCAGATTGAACATTTTAAAAATAATATTGGCATGTCATTCCATAAACCACACCAAAAGCCAAAGGATTATATATTTATACGTTGGCAACCGGAAACCCGCCCCATTTCGTATCCCCTCTGGCATTTCTGCTGATATTTTATTAATGCCTCTGCGATTTTGTACAAGCTTCTGTTTTATTACTGCGTCATTGCATTCCAACAGGCTGCCCCCGTTGTCCTGGCGGAAAAAGGCCTAAGGAGCTCCGTGGAGGTTGGTCTAAATTAAGAATGCACATTGCGATACCACGCGGGGATGGCGCAGCAGGGCCCACCAACTGGCTAACTGCAGTTTAATTGTGCTCTAAAATTAATGGCCCTGGCTAATGACGTCGAACATGACCAGGCCAAGGGAAATCCTTAGTAAGCCGCCAGTTAAAACAAAAATCGATGGGCGTCGGCTTAGGCATTCGATTATTTTCTTGTTGCACAATTTTACTTTCAATTTCGGGCTATTCAAGGCAATTTCCGTTTCGGATTTGCCGCTCAAAAAGGTCACAAATATCACAGAAATACAATCCCAAATACTAATTTGCATAAACATCCGCCTGGGCGGGTCTCGAGCACCGTTTGGTCGGGTGTCTAGTCCGCGACAGAGCTTCTCCTCTATGTACATGTGTGCAACAAATTAATTTCAAAATCTACAGTGCTCCCCCGACTGTGGGTGGCGCGGATGGGGACTGTCCGCAGACGACTTAAATAATTATTACTCTTTTTTTGTACCTCCTCGTTTTTTTTTTTTTTGTCTCACTGTTGTCGCCGTGTACGTGACTGGAAATGCAAATTGAAATGCTGCTGCCGTTTTTTCTCCGGGTTTTGATTTTCTTTTAAATTGCAGTCAAAAAGGCCGGGGCACGTCTGCAATTTAATGCGATGCTTCCCCCGGAATGTCTCTTCGTTGAATGCTCCTCCTGGACTCGGACTCGGACTCAGTCCAGGCCGACTGACAGTTATGGATATAAATGAATTCTAAGCGGACACGGGGAGGCACATGAGGCAGGTTTATGTGAAAGGATTGTCACATGCTTCTGGGTCTTTCCCTGTTTATCCCACGAGCGGGTTGGGCTCTGTTTTGTTTCTGTGAAAAGCGAAAATGTGTATACACGATAAACAGGAGTTTGTGGAAATCTGGAGCATGCGGCTGCGACCCAGGAACAGGATGTAAAGTCAAAGTCGTCTGAATAAAGTCATTGAAAAGTACCCAGAACAAGTGAACAATAAAAAGAAGCGGACAAAGCTCAGTAAACCCCCAGAGCATAAATGTATGAAAAGAGGATATAAAAAATAATAGCAGCAGATTTGAGCAATAACAAAAAAGGTAAGAGTTTTATGTTCAACATCAAAAGTTAATCAGAGAGTCTACAAAAATAAAAAAGAGGCTGGAAACGCATTATCTGTACAGCAATGTTATAATAAGTTCAGAGCTGAGTCATAGCAGCTATAAATATCTCCAATCACCAAGAAATGTCAGACATGTTACGCCTGTTATCTCTTTTTAAAAAGCTGAATTATAATTTTAGTACAAGATAATCATATCGCTCTTCTGTGACTCAGTCAGACTAATTAATAATATATATCTGATATCTAAACGAGGGATCGTGAGGGGTGGCAATGCCAGCGCATGTGGTGGCGGCCTTTGTTTTCGCTAGGCTACTTTTCGCTTAATGGGGCCGTAATTCACACAATGCCTTTCCCGAAAATATGGCTCGTAAAAAGTAGACTTTGAGACACATTTTTGGGGTGAAAACCTTCACGCTCCATATTCCCCTTTCGCTAATGATATGTACACACAAATGCTTACTTTGTGTCTTTTGATTCACGTGTTAATTACTTTATTATATTACAACCCAGACACCACTAATTAGTTATTTGCAATGTGCAGGTTTCGGAAAGATTTCTGAAAGTTTACACCCTACTGACTACTAAGTTAAAATGTATTTTGCTATATCAGCTCAGTTCAGTTCGAAAGCAGCACAATCAGATGTGTGAAACAGTATTATATTTTTAATAAGAATTTTCCGGTTCTCTTATAGGAAAAATGTATGTTCTTGGAATGTCTGAGTTCTGAGAACAGCATTACTTGTCAAGGAATTAAATATTCAAGAAAGATTACGTTTCCATTTCCTTTTGATTCATTATACTCAAGAATCACGAGAATTATTTACGCTGGATAAGCAATTTTTAGAATTACAAGATATTTAATAGTAATTAAATTATTTAAAACTCAATTCTAAAAACTTTTGGCAACAAACAGCAAGAAACAATTTATTTTAAGAAGTGCCTCGATGAAGCATTGCCTTTCAGATTAAAAACAATCGATCATTATGAGTGAGAGTCAATAGCGATTAGTGTTCTGTTTGTTCTAACTTATCAGACCAGGGCTAAGCATGACTCAGTCAGCGAGTACTATGGCTTTAACCGAGTATGTCAGTGCAAATATATTATCTTTTATGGCTCGCACATGTTCAGCGGGACTCGAAAATCAATTAGGTAAACGCAATGAGTTCTGTTGAAATGGAAAAGTTTGATAGCAAAAAACTGTGCAACTGTTTAGACAGAGAACTTTTTTTACCAACCCTAAATGACATTGACTAACCTTTTAGATAAAAGTGATAGAACTGCAGTTGTACATTTTTTCAACGCAAGACCACAAAGCTTACCTGCAATGAAATAAGAAAAGAAATTCTCGTTAAAAACATTACAATTTTAAAGGTAGTCACATATTTTTATTACATTTGGTACGCAACAATTATAACAAACAATTAAAGGAATGCTCATTTAAAATTTAAAAAGACGCGCCTATAAAAATTGCCCAATCAACTGAAAACTCACTTGGTCATGTCTTTGTCTTTTGTAATGTGTCAAGTGTATGTCGCACTGCAATAATATGTAAATATCACTGTAGACACAGAGTATCTGTCTTTTTTTTATTTATAAAGCCAGCGACAATAAAAAGTTTACCCAGAAGCTGTTGATGTAATGCATTTTTTGCTGTACACATGTCCCCATAAAATATACTCGAATCGTCTTTGTTTTTGCCACTCACTGGCGCGAATGTGTTGGAAGTATAAACAAAGGTATACATTTTCCATATGTATATTGTAACGTGAGTAATGCCACATACAAGTTCAACAGAACAAGTAAACAGAGACAAGATGATCGAAAAATGTATCAAATTAATTGGGGGACAGGTGAAGCTTACAAAAGTAAAAACACATAAAGAATAAGTGCGTTATAATTGAACGTTAGGATCAATGCCTTCTATAATGAGACTCATGGCTTATTTTTCGGCCTAAACAAATATTCCCAGTATAACCCAGAGTCCCTTAGCTAGAAAATAAAAAAATAAATTAAAACAATGACCGCATAAATAAGAGACTAATTTTAGGAGAAAACTGGCCAGAGACCATGTCTAGACATATAAACATTGCAAAGTGCTAAGGAAATTAAGTAAATTCTGGGCTAGGCATAGTAAAAATATAAATGCGTTCTCACATCCCCTGGGTAACCACACGCAATGTGCAAAACACTGACGAAACTCGGAGAGCGGTAGGTAAATTAACGCATTATACGATAATTAAAGCAGAAAAGAGCACACACAGAAACACATTCAGATTAATGAGATCACACTCTGGAGTGGGATGGGATATTTATTAAATGCAATTAGTCAATGTATAATTTATAAGTTCATTTTGGAAAACAACTGAAAAACTGAAAAGAAAAGTTTTTCATTTCGTGGCGGGCACTCACAGTTAACACAAACGAACCAGCCAATTACGAAAAAGCCTTCACATGTCCAACTAACCAACCCGAACTCCCCTCGGACAGCCAACCAACTGAGAATATAATTAAAATAAAAGTGTAGTGCGATGAAAAAAGGTTTGCATGAAAACGAAATTGAAATTGAAATGTGGCTCCAACACGCAGGTGTTTGCGTGTATTTTTCCAAGTTTATTGTTTCAGGCATTTCTCTTTGTCCCGCGGACAGCCTGTACCAAACTTAATCTGTGTTGGACGAGAGTGAACTGCAAGTTTGTGGAAGATTGTATAACTGAGAATCATAAAAAAAGCGAATTTAAAAAAATTGCAGATTTACAGACTACTGACACTTGTTTTTCAAACAAAGAATATCTTTTATTTAATTTATAATTGCTTTTCTACTAAACTTTTACAGAATAAAAGGTAAGAATAGTGTTTGATGCCTATCCATTATGAACAACAGGGGAAGGTAAGCCTGCTCTGACCATCTCTGACCTCTACTTTACTAAGCTAATAACTCTGTGTATATTATCTAAGTTTTAATGCTTATTGTTGTCTTTATGTAAGCAACAAAATCTTCTTTATAGTTCCATCTCTAGACACAAAAAAGTTTCCAGATCCAACGCGTACAAAGCTCGGAAAAAAAATATTGAAAACTAAATAAAGTTGTCCTCCGACTTGGGATGAACTCTGATCGATCCGAGGCCTTGCAAGGGGGTTTGGCACATCCCTTAGAGTTCACTCAACCTTCTGTTGAACTGGCCGAGTGCCGTCTAAACTATTACTCGTTGTTGTATGCCTCGGCAGACCGTCAGACAGTCAGACATCCAGCGACATGTGTTCTGCGAAGCTCATTCGCGTCATGAGAGCCAACATTTCATTTCACTTCATTCACAGCTTACATTGATTCAAACGAGCATCAGTCTCCAGACTTATCTATCTCACACAGCACAGCAACAATCTGCAACGAAGCACATTACACATTTCTGTGTAGCAGCTGGAGATACAGATACAGATACTGAAGCACGGCGATGTACGTATCTGTCAGTAAGTTTGGCCACATCGATGATGAAGTCATTTGCACCGACGTTCAATGACTCGCATTGGAATACGCGCGTGCGAGTTTGAAATACATATTTCTCTACTTATCTTTCATCTCCGCGTTCCCCTCCCACGGTGTGTGTGCTGTGTGCTGTGTGTGTACAACTTTTATTGCAACGAATACTTTGCATTTGGCAAAACTTGACGTATTTGGCAAACTCATCAGAATCCAACCGAGTGGGTTAATGAAGGCTGCAGGGAAACGAGGAGCAGTGAAGCAGGGGAAATAAATATTAAAATTGAATTTGCATTAAGGCAAATTACGTTAGACTTTTCGCTTCGTCTGCCATTTTCATGAACATTTAAAGACTTGTTTTAAGCAACAATTAATCACTGATTAGTTCTCTGCACTTGCTCATCGATACTTTCCAATTTAAAACAGATTGTTACAGTTTTTTTCCAGCTATAGTGATTTAAAAATTAAATTCCATTAATGTTATGTAACAGCTCTTAGCTTTTCTTGAAGACTGGTTCGATTGACATCACAGATTTTACTGCTTCTATTATTAATATTAACAGAAGAATTTTAAAAGCCGGAACTAAAGAAATGTTTATTTAAAATAGTATCCTCTTCAATTGCCATAATTCTCACTTTATACCAGTGTTTTAATGAATTCATTGCGAGCGAGAGCTCTTGAAATGCTTTTTGTTCACTCGTGATTTGTGTGGCATTAAGAGCTGCCATCAAAATATGATCAAAAACTAGTGCACACAGCATTCGAGAACACTCAGCAAAGCTTTGACAAACAATTTGCTCTCTTAGTGATTAAATAACCCTCAAAACTGGATATCTATTGCATGCGAGATTTGTGTGGCATAACTTTAATAACAATATGGAGAGCACTGAGCTTGTGTAACTGAAACAACAGCGAAGCACAAGCCGCTTGTATATTATTTCCACCTCGGGTCGAGTAGTCCCCAACTTGGCAACAGCAACCAGCCACCAAATGCGATAAATTCTAATTGCGCCACGAGGCAGCCTCCATCCAGTCCAGTCCAGTGTTTCATTGAAAGCCAGCCAGCAGTCGGTTGAATAAGCGACCGCACACATGGCGTATGCCTAATCTCGGCTCGTGTCTAGTTGGGCTTTGCTAGACTAGCCGGCACTTAAACCGACTTACAGTCGCCTCTCTTGACATACATACATATATGTATGCAGGCATTATTTGCCCCGCCATGACATAACACGTTTATGTCAATCATTTGCTAGATTCTGCAATAGTTTTTGTTGAGTAATTGAGGATAATATGGGCTGGCAAAAAGTTTTCCTTGATTAATATCACCAGAGAGGGTCCGAAGTGTGTCAACATGAATCGAGGGAGAAGCTGAATTGTTGTGAAATGAGCGACCCAACTTTATTAATGATCTTTTGCTGGGTCAGCATCATTACCCGTTCCTTGGCGCGGTAAAAGTTTTCGTTTTGCGGCCTAAACGCCCAGCAATTAGACGAGTTATTCCCCTTGAATGGCCGGCCGAGTAGGCGCCTTGGTAAAAAGTTTTGTAATTTTACTTTATTTGCTTTGCATTTTGAAAGTTTCCGCCTTGCCTCAACGTGTCATTTTCCTCGGTTTTTATTTTTGGAATGGCAAGCTCTTTTATGCAACTCGGCGGTTGAACCAATGTCGTATTGTAACTAAAAAAAAAAAGGAATCTGAAAAGGTAAAGGGTCCTTTCTTATCGTGTTTTTCTTTCGGTTCTCTCCCTTTCGCTGCTGAGTGGAACTAATAAGCTTTGGTAGCTCCCTTGCTTATACCATTGCAGGCAAAGCAAGAGTGCAAACGAAAAGATCTAAATTGATTGCAAACTTTTAGTGAAACGGAACCCCATCAGCCCCCGGCCACTACAATAATCAATTGTTCATGCCTTAAAGTTATTATGCCATAATATAAAGCAAAAATCCCTTTATCACAAGTACTATCAATCGAAACCGTTCCCTTACTATCACGAAACCATGGAACCAGTCCCATTAGGGCTGTGACATTGAGTATTATCAAATAATTTCTATTTATTACACCGTCACAAACTTCCACTTGAAAACGGACTACCAAAGCAAAGATAAAGCATAAACACAGAAAGGCAAACTGAGCACACACATAGCTACAGACGAAAAAAATACAAAAATATAAAGACGCAATGTAAGCACCTTGATAATGAACGATAATGAATATATTACATAGACCCGCGTCACCGGTATCGGTACAAAGCAAATAAAAATGAAAAAACAAAAGGGAGACAGCTAAAAAACAAAGTCTCTTAAAATCTCCAAGTGGCATTTTAAATGATTGATGCTTAAGAGTCGTGGAATCCACGCACTTAGACCAACCAAGAGATAAGAGGAAACATGAGGAGGAAGGTGCCATATTATTAGATCAGCGAACACTTTAAAGCCTCCGGAAGTGGATGTTATTGAACTTTGCCTGTAAAAACATTAATTGCTCAAACTTAGCACTTGCAATTGTGCAAATATTTATTCAAGTATATGTAACACATAAATGCTAAATGTAAATGTTGATTCCGGCAACATTTTATGACCTCCTTGCTTTTGCACAAAGAAAATGTATTTCTTTTGATTTTCTGAGCAAAGAATTCATGTGATTATTGATTACCTGACTTGGCTTTGGCTATAAGCAATAACTTGGCAAAAAATGTTCCCATAAAAGTATGAAATTACTGCAATTCCCTGAAAATTAAACAGTAATGTCTTGTTTCTTTTGTTTTTTTGAACTCGAAACCTAAATTTTCACCCGACTTTATAAGCAACAACAATAAAATTGCAGCATTCACTTGGCTAAGTAAAATATATAGGTTTTTACGAAAGAAATTTATGCTTCAATTGCAAAATATAAACACAAATTTAAGATTCGCTCAAAGCTGGGTCAGCGAATATTTGCAATTACAATTTCCGAGACCCAATCAATTTTAACAAAAGGGATGATGAAAAAGGTGACACAGAAAAAGCGGCCGCAGAAGGTGGGGCAGAAAATAAACCAATACAAGACACAATAAAGAATTTCAAAATGCCCCTGCTAATGGCAGAAATGATCATACAAGAAATTAATATGATTGCTAGCAATTGAAACGACAGCGACGACAGCGACAAAAAGGGACCGATGTTGATTATTAGTGCAAATCAAATTGTAAATCCCTGAAGCGAAACCAAGGCTAAAAGAATGGCAGGGGGAGAAAAATAAGAGACATCTTTATGGGCTAAAAATTATATTTAAACAGTCGAGTGTGAAGCCAAGGCTGTGCTGGTAGATTGAGTATTTATTAAGTACCACAAGCCAGCTGAAATTTAACGTTTAACTCGTATCTTTGAGAAAACGAAAGTGTAACAATCTACTTTATAGCATGAAGTTGTCTCTTGTTGTCGCGGACTTTAAATCTTACACCAAATTAATTGCCATTTTTGCCACCGACTGGATGACAATTGTTTCAACTCTTTTGCTTTTCTTTTCCATCTTTGTCGCAGCCGCTGCTTGCTGTGCTTGAAACTTTCTACAGATTTTCACTTTAAAAGATACAAAATAAACTTGTTCTGGCACTCGAGATTTCGCCATTGAAAATTGAAACCCACACAGCAGATGGCAGGGAAAAGAGAGATTACGGCGAATAATGTCGGTTTTATAAACACATATTGATAGCAGCTCTCCGTTTAAATATAGAAAAGTGACATAATAAATTTTGGGGCATTCAAACACAACCATCGGGGTTCCATCCCATTGGAGCGACAAAGTTCGAAAGTAAATTTATGACAGAGAATGCCGCCTTTCCCCCTTACAAGATGAGAGCTGGCGAAGACGGATTTAGCTGGTGTTCGCTAAGCGTCTGTAGGCGATACTTGTTAATAAAAATCCAATTTGATGTGTCGGAATTCCAAAATGTTTTCCCCACTTCAAAGTGTCCCGGAAGCACGACTGAGATAAATATACTGAAAGTGCATCGCGACTAAAATAATGTTTTCTGATGGCTTAGTCAGCCTAATAGAATTCTAGGGAGAAGGGGTGCAGATATATAAATGTATATTTTTGGAATTGATGAGTCAATTGGAAGTCCAAGAACTGATGCTCATTAATATCTACAAAAATCGGAAAATGAGTCAATAAAATTATAGTCTTTAACCAGGAATTTGGCGATATAAACGTTGCTTTGCGTACACATAGTCAAGAACTAACTAACGAACTATGAATTTTCAATGTTAATCCACCACCTGAGTAACTGTGCGTTTTATTCCAGCAGGAATAGGATCATTTGTATGGCAAAAGAGCGTGGCAAACCCATTCGGAGGCGCCAATGTCTATATACAACTCTAATCGATGACACGTTCCCCACCATTTCTCCATCTTCGCCTACAGTACATCAATCCTGTTTTTGGCCTTCCGTTTCGGCATTAATTTGTGTAACTTTGTTGACATTTTTGTCATTTCCGCCAAGTGGCTTTTGGATTTGGTCCGCGCTATGGTTTATATTTGCACTAAAACTTGGGCGCTAACTTGTTTGTCACTTAGTTGTAAGTTATGTTAGCTAAAGCTGCCGCTGTATTATTAGTTTGCTTTATGGGCTTTGTTGTTGGTTGGTTTATTATGGAATGAGTACAATTATTCACAAAAGAGGGTCTAACTGAGCCATTTTTTCTGATTAATGTTTTCCATTGGCGAATTTAAGTAGATAAAACATGGGAAAAAATACGACAAAATTGTATAAATTAATTTATTGCCTTGCTTGAGTCAAATATGATAATGTCTAGTAAATTATTCTCCACCCATCGTGTTGTAATAATTACTAAATGAAAACTTTGGCAGGGAAAGCTGAGTAAATATTCTATTCCTGGCTTGAGAGCTCTCAGTTCTGAGGGAAAAACTAATGCAAACGGTGCATAAGTAAATAAATGAAAGCCAAGTAAAAAAGTTTCGCCTCTCCGCTTTTCCATTACGAATAATTCTCGTATTTTTAAGCACGGAGCATTTCACTAGCTTGGTGTTTCGGTTTTGTTTGACTTTTTTTACACACGAACAAACTCATCAGCAAAAAGCTTTCCGGCTTTCCATTTGCCCCACATCGCCAATCATCCTCCACTCGGGAGAGGAACAACAAGTGGACAAGCCCAAAAGGCGGAAGCGATTTAATTTAGAAAACTTTTGTTAGGTTTTAGTTTTGGTTTTGCTTCTGCTTTTATTTTATTTATTTTTGTTGGTTTAATCAAATAGAAACTGCGACGTTCCCACGACAGACAATTGAAATGGTCAATTGACACAGCGCGTTAGAAAAAAAAGCAGATTGCAACTTGCAGTGGACCAGAAAGTGCTTCAGCGCCCGAAGCACAGTCGCTGGCATTGTGGAAGGTGAACCACAGTGTGAAGGGTGCACTCCGCACACCTCGTCCAACACACACATCAGACAACTGCATTCGGTGGGGGACTGACTACCAGACTTGATGGGGATTTTCCCTCCGTTTCGGTTTTGCTCTGCATTTTAAACTCTTGTCGGGGACAACCGAAAAAATAAATACCCATACGAATGATTTAAGAATGTCGTTGATTTCTGTTCACGCTGTGCATACCAAATGCGGAAACCTTGGCCCTGACTCTGATCCGAACACAGAAAAAAGCTTTGTTATTTAGTTTAAACCCAGTTTTTGGGTCGCTGTATGGGAAAATCCTACTTTTCGTAAGTTGGCTGAATTGTTCAAATTAAATCAGGCATTAGACTTATATATTACAAGATTTTACTGTAGATGAACACAATTTTAAACAGGAAACTTTTTTCTCAAAAGGCATCTTTTTAAGTTTCACAAAAAAAAGATTTTATTAACGCATTTCTACAGGGAAACCCCTATTGAATGGATCTAACCCAAATTCCAAAAAAATATACCATTCAATTGGAGCTCATTAACCACCGTTCGTGACTGAGAAACACGACGAGACGACACGCACCCGCAAAGGAAATTTGCAAAATTCATCTTGCCCAACTCTGGCCATTCGCTCTTCCTCCCCATCTATTTTTAAAAACCCCAAAAAGCGAATTTAATTTAAAATAAAAAAAAAAATATCTCGGAAAGGGGCCGAAGCACTTAGTGGTTGGTCTATTTTTAAAGTGATTTATTTACGCGTTTCGAATGGTAAATAAGCAAACGCGACTTGCATTTTTTTTTCGGCTGGTTAAGACCATGAAATTAAGTCATTTTTGCAGGCCTTTAACCCTTCCATATATCTGTAGAGCTAAATTAATAACAATTCGTTGGCCAAACCACCGCAAAGTTTCATTTCCCTTTCCCCACACAGCCAGCTCTCTCATATTATTTATAATCAAAGTCCAAATGCGTTGAAATTGCAGTCAAGTAAGTAGATTTTCCGCCTATTCCGCACTTGTGTCCGGCTCCAAAACTGGTTGCGAACTTAGTTGGAGAGGCTGTGAGTGCTAGTCTGCGTGAAAAATGATTGAATTACAGTAGCCACAGGCCGCGGGCCAAGAATCCAGACTACACAAAAAAAAAAAAAATTATATTGGAGCGATTGGAGCTTTATTATTAAATTTGCGTGAATATTTTAAGATACAAAATATATTCAAAATACTGTACAGGTTTTGTTTTATAAATTATTTTTTTGAAATTATATATGCTAAGATAACGACGCATTAGCCGATTTTATATAAATATTGAAGAATGCTTACTGTGCCCAGAGAATTGTTTGATCTGAGAGGGATTATTTTACGTTAAAAAATATATTATAACATTTTTTAATGTTAATGTAAAATGTAACATTTTTATTTACGTTTTTAATTTAAGGACTCGTTTATTTAGCCAAGTTTTTTTCCGTGTGTACATAGCGAAGACACAGGCCAAAGACATCACAGCGTCCTGAGGGAGCCCCACAACTGGTTTATATTTACTATATTCTTTTAGTCGTTCTTTCGTGAAGTATTTAATATTAATATGGGAGCTGAGTAGAGAAGATCTAAAATAAGGTTCTGCCTACGATGTTGTTTGGTGTCTTTTAAGCAAAATTCTTTTTATTGGAAAGGTTTGTGGTTTGCTTATTAAATAAGTATTAGAAAATATGATGAAATCACCTTAATATATCGATTTTAATGTAAAATATAATTGTAGTAATAATTATAATTGAAGTTTGAGGTAGCAACGAATTTTTTTTCGCTGTGACATTTCTCTGCCTACGCGAAATTCCCCTAGTTGTTATATCCAATTAAATCATACCAAACAGTATCATCTTCCACTTCAATCCACTGCAATCAGAGCTGAGAAAAAGCCCCCAACTTTTTCCGAACTTAATTAAAAGCTAGCGAGATGGGGAATCACCGAGAAGCAGGCGACGACACGAAATAACATTGAGCAGCAGCAGGCAGGGTTTACTTTTCAGAGGGCGGGACGGCTGAAAGACAACAGGCAACGTCCTTGAGTTAACAGACACACATACACGCGGCGCACAGACACTCGACAAGTTCCGACGAACCTCACTGTGCAAACTTTTGCTGCACTTGCAGCTGCCACGCCTCGATCCGCAAACCCCCAGACCAACACCTGTGTCGAACCCCCGAAGCGTTCTCCCCTTCCTCTGTGTGTGAAATGCACTTAAAAGGCAAAAACAGCAAAAGCAGAAGCTCGAAGCGCTCGCAATAATATCAAATGACAGCAGCAACCAGCAACACATCTAGAGGCATTAAACCTCCTTGATATCACCTTACCTAGTCCCATTTTTGGAAAAAGGCAACAGTTGTTCTCGTACATATTATATTGGACACTGAATTTGGCTCTGCCCCAGTTGTAATTATAAGAAAAATAAAATTTAAAGCTGTGTACATCGTAATTCAGGCAAATAATCATTACCAATCAAGAACAACTTTTCAATAACTAACAAAACCTGCCTTCCAATCCAATCTTGATTAACACAGATATTTCATATATGAATGTGATTAATTAAAGTAAGTAGATTTTCGATAGTAGCTCTCTTTACCAAACTGCTGACTATGGGCAGTACCCCAATTTAAATGTCTGCTTTATAGACCGTCTCAGAGATTGTCGAGGTGCCAATAAAATCAACCTTTTCAAAAGTGGTCGAGTGAGTTTTGATTTTGTAGGGTTTTATTTCGGATCCAGTTTGGTTTTAATTAAGAACCTTCATCATTTTGTACACTTACACACCATTTAACAAGTTTAGATATGTGCCGCAAAAACAGGAAATATTTACGCAAACTAAAATTAACATAATCATATATACTATATGGGTGTATGCATGTGTTTTTGTTTTTGTTGTGGCCTTTGTAGTTTACGCTTGAAGAAATTAATATTGGGCAGTTGAAATAAAATAACCTCCAAAACAGACGAACGAAAGGCGAAGAGAAAAAAGCCCCGCTAATCGGAGCAAGCGGGGCAAAACCTAAAACCAAAACTCACAGAATGAGAAGCAGACGGAACTTGTTTTCGGTTGGGGAAAAAGGCAGCAGAAGAAAGCACGCCAGAGAAGAAATTCTCACACTTAAAACGGCAAAATGTCGTAAGTGTACACTTCACACGAAGAAAAGGCGCACTACGAGAGCCAGAGACCATAGTGGGGAAAAGTCATGGCATTGTGACTACCACCAAGAGTTCATTTGAATATTTAGGTGTTCCATTAACGGCATGTACTATACTGCCAACAACTCCCGCCGACCTAGAGACGTCTCTGGAATGTCACTTGGGTAAAGCTTATTAATACTTTAATACTTTCGACAGACTTATCAAAAGAAAATCAATTTTAGATTTCTTTATCAATTTTTGGTTGACCAATTTAAGCAAACAAAAAAAGAATTCAAAGTTCTAGAGGGTACTTCAGAGGCACATTATATACTTTATAATTAAAGCGATTCATACGAAATAATAAACCCAGAACACTTAAGAATATGTGTACAGGGATTCCCATGAATTCAAGAACTAAGAAGTTATGAAAATATACTAGTTTATAGCCAGCTTTTACCTTTTTCGTTTGAATCGATAAAAATATCAAAGAATTCGTTAAATGTACTTAAAGGTTAATTACTCTTTCTTGGCAAAAAGAAAAGAATTCCACTGAAACTATCTGTTAAATCAATAAATTCTTATAAGTACACCGATAAAGTACACACAATTTACAATCCTTATCTAAGACCCTACGGCGATCTTATCGATATCTTTTTGCACTTAAAACATTTAGTCAGCTACACAATTTTCGTTCCAAGAAACTCGCTTTATGGGCAAGTGTACCCAGGTAAGATAAGAGAGGTTAGAACAAAACAAAAAAAAAGCAATAAAATAACGCAAACAGCTTGAAATCAAACAATGGCAATAAAATAATAATAATAACAAACCGAGCCCCGCCTATTGAGAACGCCGTAGACGAGAGAGTGTGTGACGACTTCCTCTGATAAAGACGAAACCAGATAACAGGAAAGACAGTTCCCGTAATGATAAGGTAATACGAAAATCGTTTGATTATACACCGAAAAAAGCAAAGAAATGCCTAATCTCTTTCCCCAACTGATAAGATTCCAAAAATACGAATTAATCCAAGAGAGCATTCAACAAACTGAAACGACCTTGGCTAATAAAAATGCACAATCGACTTTTGAATATTCAGGCGAGACAACAGAGAGACGAAAAATAAAACAGCTGGACAGGCAAATTTACAAATAATAAAAGCGATTTAAGAAACAACCCTACATATATCTTATGTTAATGCCAAACGATTTCCAAAACTTTAAGGCAATTAGAGCAAGACCAAAATAAAAGCCCAAAACTTGTTTCCAGTTTTCAGTTTGCGAGTGCAAAAGCACTGAAAAGCAACAAACAATGAATTGGAATTCGAATTCAAAATCACATGCAAATCAGCCACCGAGGCAGAGCGGAGCGGAAGAAGGCTGATCACTGGACAAGAGAAACGAATAAATAGCCAACTAATTCGGAGCTGACTAGTTTAGTTAGGAGCTGGGACTGTAAAGAATCGAAGTCTAATAAAATGAAAGTAATTTGAATCGAGTTTATATCTTTAATTGATTTTGTTACAGGGAACAAGCAGAAAGAGAGACAGAGAGAAGGAAACTGATCACTGATCGAAATAAGATATCATGAAAGGAAAGGTTGGAATTTTTGAAACAATTTAGGTTTAATTTTTTTTAAAAAGCAAGAAAGTGTAGAAACAATATTTAAAAGAATGGCTAAACTTATGATAAACCTTATTTTTCTTAATTTTAATATGCATATTTAGATTAAAAAGTTGAACAAAGATATAAATATTCATAAGCAAAGACATGGTGTTCTTTCTAATTTTATACATTGTTATAATATTGATAAGATGATTTGTCGTAGGAACGTTACAGTATTCAATGCTTATAATCTATTTTAAGTGGGTTCCTTGTTGAACTTTAATCCAAAGTAATTTAGAACTCTTGCGAATGATATAGAAATGCTTATATTTGAGACCGGAACCAAGACGAAAAGCACGCGCTCCCTCCGATTCCGCCCAGAACTCAAGCGTAACGCCACCGAACGGAAGCGGTATAAAATAAAGGAGAAACAGACTTTGCCGCTCTCTGTGAATACTTTTTTATCAGACGCAAGGCTAAAAATAAAACGAAATCAACAAAAATACGAGCACACGATATTTCAAAATACCAAGCGCAGGCGGAGAGGGAAATGCTGGCTTCGCCAAAAATGCAAATTAGTGTAGGACTCGAGTGCAGTGAGCGGTGAATCGCCAGATGTGTGTCTGTCTGTCGTGTAGTGCAGTGTAAACGGTCGCTTTTTAAAGTTCAGCGCCCCCTAAAAAAAACGGAGAAAGGAGAGAGGAGGACACACACACACATGCAGTGAAAACTTTGGGGGGGGATTACCCAACGTAACGTAACACACAAAAAGCAGCGAAGGAAGAATGTTGACCCACAAACAAAATAATTGATTTTACCGAAAACCCCCAAAACGAATTCATTCCACTCGGTGTCCACTTTGAAATTTCCTTTTTATAATTTGCATGTCAACCCCCGAAAGCTGTTACACCTGTCCGCCGGCACGGGCACGGGCTCAGGCGATTCCTGGAAGCAAGCGAGGCGTGTCGCCCACAGGTGAATGAATGTATGCGGTGGTTCCCCACTCCCCTCCAACACGTTGAACCCCCTACTCTCTTGCCCCGGAGTGGAAAACTCATTTGACGCGTGGTCGGCACACGACAGGCAAACAAACTGAACTAATTTGGTGTTTAAACATCACAAAGTTGTTGTAGAAAATCAATAAGCTGTTGTTGTGGTGTTTGCCGCTGTTTGCGGTGCGATGCTTGGGGTGGCTTGCAGTCCTCGGCGACGCCAAGGAAATACCAAGTGACTTGTTTTGCCTTTGAGGCAACGGCAAAGCAAAGCAACGCAACGGAAAGCAAACGCAGAAAATGTAGCATTCACACGGAAGTCGGAAGCACTTTTTCCACCTGCCAGCCAAAGATGATGCAAGTTGCGTTGAGGCGTTCATAATGAGCATGGTTGATGAGGCTGTTGAGTCTGTTGATAAGGCAAGATGGAATGCTAACGAGCACCAGAAGAGAGAAAAAGGATTAGGCACACATTTCATAGGATTATGTCTTTCACTTGCCCTAAGTCAGGATAAAACAGCAAGCTCGTTTAAAAATTGGATACATTTCTATATTCTAATAATTATTATAACAATAACATTTCACGCCCACACATTCGCCACTTTATTTCGGTTTATATAAACAATTCGCCAGAAAAAAGGCCAATATTTGCTTTCTATATGTATCTACTATGTGTATATGAGTAGACCGAAATGCAAAAAGAAAAACTGGGAAAAGAAAGCAAAGTCGAAGACTGAGAAATGTATATGTCTTCTTTCAATATAGCGAGGAGATACTCCAGCTGTTCTTTGTATTTCTCTTTTCTCCTCTCGTCTAGCTTATGTTTTTGGTCAGCTTCTTTCAGCGACTGACGAAAAAACGCTGTGAACTTGAATTGCACAGACAGGGAAACACAAGCACGAATACATGTAGATCCAAAGATACTTAGATACATTGCGGGCATAGGGAGAATTGTTCGCTTTGCTTTCCATCTTCTTAGCGACATTCAAATCGTCGAATGTTGTCCGACTGGTTCCGCAAGCTCCGACGTCTTCCTCCCCATCTCCGTTCATTGCCATCTCCATCTGGCCATTCCATTCCTTCTCCCTAACTGGCCCTGGGAACTGGGTTGCTCCAAGAGGGAGCTTTGAACCCCTTTATTTGTTGCAAAACAGGGAATTAATATTGCAACCTTTGGTTCAACTAAGTATCTGTATCTGTTGCTGCAGTACTCGATTGTCATTCGACCGTTTGAGAGCAAAGTAATTAAGCAATTTAATTGCAACAAACCAACCGGCGTCGGTCTGGTCTACAAATTGATCTTTTCCGGCAAACGATAGATGCAGTATAGGGTTCGATTGAGCAGCTAGCTGTAGAGGACGGATAAAATAAAAAGACTGAACTCACATTGGGAGCTACTAAATGCGAGTATTCCTGAATGCCATTTAAGGTTTTCTCTCTTTTAATAGTGCAGACTTAGTTCTTGCCGTTTCCTGCGGTTATTCAGTCAATTTTCAATCTTTATGTGGCTTTTATTTTTATTCCTTGAGTTATATATTTAAAAAACGATTGTGTAAGCTAACGTTTACCCCTATATGTGCTAAATAAATCAACTGATTAAAGGATTACGATAAGTATGTGGTCTCAGCCAGCAGCTAGCTTTACTAAGCACACAGAATTTCCACTTGTGCCATATAGATAGCCCCAACAGTAGTATAACTCTCTGCTGTTCGCGTTATGTGAGCGCCCACATGCAAGTGAAAAATTTGAATTTAATTGAATGCATCCTCATTAGAGGGGCAGACGAAGTCATTCCCAAACGACCGGACCAATTCAGGGTTGTCCTCCCCTGCCTAACCTCATTGGCGCGCTGATTTGATTTGATTATCGCAACATTTTTCGCACTCGCCGTTCGTTTTCGGCTACGGAATGGAGGAAATACCACGGCAGGGCAAATTGAATTGCTCATTTCAAGCTTAGATGCCCAGCCAAGGCCCCAGACAAGGCCCAAGGCAAGGCGTCATCGAATCCCAAAGCCGAAGCCCGAGCCAAAGCCTTTCGGAGGAGCCTGCCTACGTCCTCGATGCTCTGCTATTTTTAGCCAACTCCTCCAATGAACATAACATATTTAACAAAGTTAAGCGCGTGGATTGAGGCCTCATCGCATATGTGACGGGGATTTGTTTTCGGCTTTGGCATGCATGACAAATTAGGCGGATATTGCCGATGCCTGCCACGTTTTGAAACTGCGGCAGAAGATGGCAGTTTATATAAATTTAGACTCGAATCGCGATTGAAGAGCGGGAGAGGTTCGATGGATAAAATAAATATGTATATTTTCCGACTAAAAAATAAACAAGAATAAAATTTCCATTGTTATTGATTTATTGCTATCAATTAATTAAATTTAAGCAATTTACATAAGATCAAATTAACAGAAAGATAATTTTCATTTACTTCGGTAGAATATTGAAACCGAAAAGCTACTATTTATATCGATATATTTATATTATGTCCTTTTAGTGATATGCAAAAATGTTTTATGTCAAAAATAATACACTTTTGAAAGTAAATACATTACTATTAACATTTAAAAAAAATTGTGCAGCACAAAACTGGGTAGAAATACAGATTTTAAGGGCAGAACATTTTCTGAAACCAATATGGATTACAAAGAACCAGTTTCACCTATAGTTAAGGCATATTAAACTGACCAAGAGTTAACAAGCAAAATATGGGGTTTTCGGCCTGCAAATCGCGTACATTTAATTTTAATTATGTTTTATTTTTATTTTCAAAGTCAAAATTGTGAAAACCCGAATTCTCTTAATGGGACTTACCTTAAAATATGGAAAAACACCCGCACAACCAGTGTTGTGCAAAGAGTTCCCGATTTTGGGGGCGTTGCAAGCAGCTGATTATTCGGTGGAGGCGAGACATAGACAAGCGAAAATCAAATATTAAACACACTCTTGCACAAACAAAAGACAGCGACAGCAACAATAGCAGCAGGAGCAGCAGCACAGCAGCGAAGGCAAATTTTAAATTGTTAATGCGATAAAAAAAAAGGCCACAAAAGCAACAACAGCAGCATAAAATCGAACAAGGTGGCAGCACCAGTGCAACAAAAACGACAACAACAGCAACAACGAAACAACAACTGCCCCCAAAGGGCGTCGTACGTCGTGATTGTGGCCGTTTGCTTGTGTTGTTTTTGCGAAAATACCTATTCTTGTTGTTGTTTTAACTGCTGCTTTAACAATTATTGTAATACAATTTAGTAGCGGAGAGTTCTAAGCTGAGAGTGTACAATTTCAGACACACGCTGCTGCTGCTGCTACAGCTATTGTTGTTATTGTTGCTGGTTTTTCCACATCCACTTTGCGAAGTGAGCGTGAGAGAGAGAGAGAGGAGAGAACGGAAGAGCGAGAGGGAGCAGAGATGAGCACCCCCCGCACAACAAACACAGTTTCGTTTTTTTTTCTTGTTTCTTTTTCAGCTTTGCGATTTCGTCGCATTTTGCAAAATTTCGGTTGGAACACGAATGCGATTGTATAAATTCTTTTCTGTTTGGTTTGGCAGCACTTTAATTAACATTTTTCTGGTGAAAATCACTCACACCAACGCACAGCAACTCAAAACACGCACGTAAACGACGCTGCTTACCAAAAACGCAATAACAACAACAACCACGGCTCCGATTGCTTTGCTTTTGTCTCTGCGAGCTCCACTCGCTTTTTGGCTATTTGCTCGGTTCAACTGGCGATTGTACACTAATTTTGCATTTGTTTAATTGGCAGCAGAAACGCGACGATGCCACCCACGACCGTACGAATTTGAGCGAAAATGAACAGTGTGACCATAGAACCTGATACAGACAGTATGACCATCGAACGGAAAACAGACAGTGTGGCCATTTGTCTTAATGGGCGTAAATGTCTAAGAATGTTAAATGCCAGTACCATTCCAAGTAAACGGGGTAAATTTAGAAAGCTCTAACTGGTTAAAAGTCAAACGGGGTTAAATTCAGAAGCTATAGACGGTTAACATGTTAAACGACACAGTGAAGACCGACGGCGCCGCTATCCATTGTAGAAATGGATGCGCGCCCGATAGTCGGGTCTATCGATGTCTGTGGCGATGTGGTCGTGAGTAGCAACCGACGCAAAAATGAGAAAATGTTCAGTTTTCAAAAAGTAACGACAATAAAGTTCTGGAAAACGAAATATTTATTGTGTTTAAGATTACCCATCTTCAGAGTAAGATATTTAATTAATTAAAAGCTGCTTAGAATTTTTTTTAATCACAATATATTTCTTGTTTTTTAAGTTGCTTTCAAATCCTCAATGAATATAAAACGGACATTGGTATCAAATGGAGTTTCTGATCAAAAAACCACCTTAACGACAGCATGTATTCGCCAGTCGAAACCGGAAGATGTAATAATTCAGGTCTTAGATAAAATCCTCTTACAATATGTAGGCCCTTAAAATAAATAAATTAAGATTTTTTGAAAATTGCTAAATATGACTATTTTAACCTCTTTTCATTAAAAATGTTTATTTTTTGCATTTTCAAAAAATCATTAAAAATACACGCGAAGAGATTTTTGAACAAATTTTTTTTAAATAACTATTAGAATTGTTCAAAGTAACTTTTTGCATCAAAACATTTTTTGTTTAAGCCCGGAAAAAAAAGTTTTGAAAATAGATCTTTGGAAGAATTGAAAACTTTCAATGGGTACTTAATGGGTTAAGAAGAGTATTGTATCTTTAAAACGGAATTTAAATTACCTATCCATTGATACCAAACGTTTTTTAAAGTAAGTATAAATAATGCGTAAATTTAAATTTAAATGTTGTCAAAATACATATGCCGACTAGTGTATTATAAATTGTTGGTAGTATCTCAATGTGCGTTTATTTTAAGTTTTCTTTAAGTCCTCAACAAACAAAAAAGTGACATTAGTATCAAATATGGGTTTCTTATCAAAAAACCAGCGTATCGCTAACATATATTCGCCAGTCGGGAACGGGAGAATAATTAATTCAGGCCTTATATAAAATCCCTTTACAATCTGTGGCCCCTGTGAATAAATTTAAGCTAATATTTAATAATCCAGAAATATCATTTTTGCAATTTACCACATAGGGACAGGTGTGGTTGAAATTTGAGAAATCTTTAAAAAAATTGTAGATCATTTTAGCGAATGGGTCATAGTTATTTCTCACAAAACGGCAGACATCAATTTTGGTGTCAATGAGCCAAGGCTTAAAGCCACTTGCTCTTTTAAACACCTTTCCCTGGAGTTGAATATTATGGGCAGCATGAAGAACTGTTCCGTTCGCATTCAAGACCACCTTATCCCGACTTACTGCCTTCAGGCGACAGTTGTGAAATAGGAACCAGGATTCGTTGTAGCTCAAACACACAAAGTTTGTAAATTTGATGACGTCAGCGCCCTAAGAATTGATTAAGTATTTCTTATTTAAAATTAAATTTTAAACTTACACTAAGATGTGAAAAAAATACTCCTAGGTAAACGCAGACCAGGATAAACCGCATGTTGTAGGCCCCGAAGTACAACTAATATATACGCAGAGAACTTCAGCAGTAGGAAGCTCAAATTATAAAAGAAAATTTTTCCAATAATATACTTGTTTTCGAAAAATCAATCATGAATGAAATTTTAATAGTTGCATCATTTTTTGCTAGATGGCTTGGTTTAATAGAGCAATTAAAATAACTTATATGCCACTTGGTTTAATGGTAAATTATTCATCCAGAGAAGTCACGATATTTTAATTAGTTAACATTTTTTACTATTATTATATTATTAGTATTTTTAAACAGTTTCAGGACACATTTCTTTTGGACTTTACCAACTCAATTTATTTTAATTGTCTGTCAGACCATTTTTATATTTATTTGGCAATTTACAGGACAAGCATGGCTGTCGGAGTAATAGGTTTTGCTGAATCGCAAGAATTTGCAAGAAACTATAATTGCTTTTAAAATATAAATTTTATATATTTCTCCGATCAGATAGTCCTTTAAAAGTGAACACTATTCGGGTATATGTATTTAAATAATATAAAATAAAAAGAAAGAAATGATCTACAGACTCCCGCCCCTACATTTTCTTTACTTTTGCCTGAAGTTTACCATTTATAAAAATTTAAATCAATTAAAAACAAGTGGGAAAGCTACAGTCGAGTGTGACCGACTGTAAGATACCCGGTACCCAAAGCATTGTAGGTGAAATTAAACAACACATGAACATGGAAAATGGAAATGTTGACAAATAGAGACAAATATTGCTAGAAACATGTTGAGCAGAACTCAAAAGAGACAAATGTTTCTAGGAACATGCTGGGCAACAAAAACTTTATTGTTTAATAACTTCTATGTTTATTATCCGATTATACTCAAATTTTCAGAACACTTCCATGATTGCCTATTTATTAAGCCTATCTATTTACTTTACGCCGAAAATCACGCATATGGTTATATACCGTTTTTTACGATTTTCGGGGACGGAAGTGGGCGTGGCCAAATTTTAAAACAAACTTGATCTGCGTGCAACAGATTCCAATGCTGTCACCAAATTTGGTAACTCTAGCTCTTATAGTCTCTGAGATCTGTTGTTTCACACGGACAGACAGACGGACAGACAGACAGACGGACAAACGGACATGGCTAGATCGTCTCGGCTAGTGACGCTGATCAAGAATATATATACTTTATAGGGTCGGAGATTTCTCCTTCTGCCTGTTACATACATTCTCGGTTGGCACTAACTTATAATACCCTTGTACCCTATGGGTACCGGGTATAATAAATTAGTGATTTTAAATATGAGACTATAGTAATCGTTCATTAAAAAACATTTTCTTAGGCTGCAGATTATAATTGTTTTTATTCATAGTCTAACAGTTTTACCATATACAGAGGATCAAAAGCTGATTAGGATTTCCAATTAAGATTGATATTTGATGTGATTTTAAAAGGGTTCAGCTGCATTGCATCTGTCTTAGCATCTTGGGCACTAAGTATTTATTGTATTTTAAGTATTCTTCAAATCCTCCACAAACAAAAAACTGACATTAGTATCAAATTGGAGTTTCTGATCAAAGAACCACCTCATTGCTAACATGTATTCGCCGGTCGGAAATGGAAGAAGTAACAATTCAGGCCTTAGATAAAATCCCTTTACAATCTGTAGGCCCTGGAAATAAATTAAACCGACGTTAATACGGTTAAACCGACGTTTGTCATTCAAATAATAGCAACTTACCACATAGGGACACGTGTGATTAAAATTGGAAAATTCTCTAAAAAGACCGAAGACCAATTTTCCGAATGGATCATAATTGTAGCGCACAAAACGGCAGACATCAACTTTTGTGTCAAGGAGAAAAGGCTTAAAGCCACTTGCCTTTTTAAACACCTTTAAGTGGGCATGAAGGACATTTGCCGGATGAAGAATCGTTCCGTTAAGATTCATTATAACCCTGTCCCGATTTACGGCCTTTAGGCGACAGTAGTGAAATATAAACCAGGACTCGTTATGGCTCTGACAGACAAGGTTTGTAAATCTAAAAACGACCGCGTCCTAAAAATGGTTGCATAAATTATTGTTAGCCATTGCACTATGTGAATATTTTTATATTTACGCTTAAACTTAATACAAATACTCCCAAGAGTACACAAGCGTTAGGCTTAAACCGCATGTTAGTGGCTTCGAAAATACACTAACCAGAGTCTAACAAATAAACTTGAATTTAGAAAATAATACATTTAAAGTAATTATTCTAACCAATTAAACTTTAAAATTGTTGTGTATTTTTAGCATGATTCTATTTTAGATTTAAAATAATAGTTTGAATATCAGATGTTAAGTTGCCTGTGGAATCCATTTATATATGAAGTCAGAATTATTCTCTCTGATCTAAGGTTTATTTCTTTTAGTATATAGCCCAATTTGAAATAGTTCCCTTTAATTTGAACCATATCTCCTCCTCCATACCACGAAGCTATCCCAGGAATAAGATATAAACGAGAGAAGACCTTAAATTGTAGAGAAATTATAAAAATTTATTAAAATTAAATGTAAATATTATTTAAATATAATTGCGGAAGAGACGTCTGGCAGAAGGAGGCAAATCTGACCCCATAAAGTATATATATTCTAGATCAGCATAACGAGGTAAGTCGATTTAGCCATGTTTATCTGTCGGTCTTTCCGCCCGTGTAAAACAACAGATCTCAGAGATAGACAACTGTAGATAACTAGAGCTATCAAACTTGGTGACAACATTTTTATCTGTTACACGAACTTCAAATTTGTTTCAAAATTGGGCCACGCTGCACTTGTGATTTTACCATTTTTAGGAAATTATATTGGTAATAAAATAAAAAATTAAAAGTAAAGCCACACTTTTTTTATTTATAAATTTAAAAAAATGTACATTACCTCAAACAAAGTCGTTTTTCCGCATTATTAAGTAGACTGATTACATTTTTCACATAGACTGATGTATTACTTAAAGAAACGGGTTCAAAGTACCAGGTTTGTCCCAATATGTATTTGCTTTTATTGGAAATAATTGTGTAACTAAATATTAAATTCAAGAACAAAAACAAATGGTTTTTAACTTTCGCACCTTTATTTCCTTTACTTTTTCAATAAATGTTCCATTTTCAGTTTTAAGGTGAAAGATTTAGGGGATATGATATACAAAAGCTAAGATTAAATCAACCAAAATCCTTGATGGATTTTACATTAAGTTTATACTTGAAGTGCTTTTGAAAAAGTTAAAATTTTAATATTTTCTAGCATCATAGGCAAAACATATTTATTGTATTTTAAGTTGCCTTCAAGTCCTCAACGAAAACAAAACTAACATTGGTATCAAATTGGAGTTTCTGATCAAAGGACCACCTTATTGCTAACATATATTCGCCAGTTGGAAACGGAAGATATAATAATTCAGGCCTTAGATAAAATCCTTTCACAATCTGTGGGCCCTGAAAATAAATTTAAATGGCATTTCATGTATGTATATATATTTATAGCTTTGCAGTTTATTATAATATTGTCCAGAAGTTTGCAACGCAGTGAAGGAAGCATCTCCGACCCCATAAAGTATATAAATTCTTGATAGCCATGTCCGTCTGTCTGTCTGTCTGTCCGTTGCTACGCAAACTAGTCTCTCTGTTTTTGGGCTATTTGAATAAAACTTTGCAGATAGATTTTTTTCTATTGCAGTTAGTATACATATATGTCGGAACGGCTGGAATCCAACCACTATATCTTTTAGCTGCCATGGGAATGATCGGAAAATTACTGGAACAAAAAATATTACTTTCTGTTTTTCAAAGTATTTTTATCAATTTGGAAATATTGCAGTGTTTTAAGGTTCTAGAACTACGGTTTTAATTTCATAAGATCGGACAACCATATCATATAGCTGCCATAGAAACGATCGGTTAATTTATATGAATATGTAAAATTCTACATGTAAAATGTATAATTTTTAGGTAATGTTAAAAAAATTTACAAACTTTGATATTTTTTCAATTTTACCGAAATGAATCGACTTTCAATGATCTAATTGCAGACTGCAAGGTTGTACAAACTTTGGATTACCGAAGTTAGCTTCTTTTCTTGTTTATTTTTTTTTTTTATATTTGTTATTCAAATAATAGCAACTTACCATATAGGGACACGTGTGGTTAAAATTGGAGAACTCTTTAAAGAGATCGAAGACCAATTTTGCGAATGGATTATAATTGTCTCGAAAAAAACGGCAGCCATCAACTTTGGTGTCGATGAGCCAAGGCTTAAAGCCATTTGCCCTTTTAAACATCTTTCCGTGGACATGAATGTTGTTGGCAGGATGAAGAACTGTTCCGTTTAGATTCATTATAACCTTGTCCCGATTAATGGCTTTTAGACGACAATTGTGAAATATAAACCAGGACTCGTTATAGCTCAGGCAGACAAAGTTTGTAAATCTGAAAACGACCGCGTCCTAAAAATGGTACCATATATTATTGCTAGCCTTTGAATTGTGTGAATATTTTTATATTTAACATACGATAAAGTTTGATACAAATACTGCCAAGAGTACACAAGCAACAGACTTCAACCGCATTTTAGGGGCTCTGAAAATACACTAATATTTGACCAGAGGCCAATTAATAAAGTTGGATTCAGAAAATAATACATTAAAAATAATTGTTCTAACTGATTGAACATTTTAATTGTAGTCCATTTTTACCATGACGCAATTTTATATTTAAAATAGTGGTTTTAACATAAAATATTATTAAGTTGGCTGTTAAATCCAGTTATAAATGGAATAAGGAATTATTCGTACTGATTTTAACATATTTAGTTTTATTACAATAGCCGCATTTCAAGCTAGTAATCCTGCTTCTGACCACAGCCCCAGAGGAAAAACTTAAACGAAGAGACCTCACGCCGGAACCTAAACCAATTATTTTACAATTTGAATAACCAAAACTCGCAGTTATCACTGGAGTCCGGCTATACCTTTTAGCTCTGAGGAGGGAGTTGTGTTCATACTGTTTTGGAGTTATTTATTTATAATATGGACTTTTGTTTAACAAAGTACTCCGAACAGTTGAGGTGTACGAACAGCACGGCAGCCGCCAGACGGGATTGCAGCTCCTGCTGGCCGAGATCGTGAGCCCATTCCACTCGTCCCCAGAACTTGACCTGGTACTCCTCCTCCAGACGCGCCAAAGTAGAGGTATTTAAGTGTTCTTTTAAATGACATAATGCGTAATTTCGTTACTGTTACTATTTCCTCTTAAAAATGCCAAAATTTTAATTTTAAATTTTATAAATAGTGGTTTGAATGTATGTTTATGTATGTGCATACATAAATTCTAATCGATTGTAAATTAAGTACACTTAGACAGTAGAATATAATTTGTTCATTATACTTGATGGGGATTATGTTCAATGGATATACAACAAAGGAAATTATTATTCGATTTTAAGTCACTCTTGTAACGCTTTAATTTATAAACAATTTGCTTAAGGTTCGAAATTTCCGTACAAAAAAGAACGCAGGTAAGACCACTGCAGTGCACTGCAGTAAATCTATTATAAATTGTTGGTAGTATCTCAATGTGCGTTTATTTTAAGTTTTCTTTAAGTCCTCAACAAACAAAAAAGTGACATTAGTATCAAATATGGGTTTCTTATCAAAAAACCAGCGTATCGCTTACATATATTTGCCAGTCGGGAACGGGAGAAGAAATAATTCAGGCCTCAGATAAAATCCCTTTACAATCTGTGGCCCCTGTAAATAAATTTAAGCTTATATTTAATAATCTAGAAATATCATTTTTGCAATTTACCACATAGGGACAGGTGTGGTTGAAATTGGAGAAATCTTTAAAAAGATAGTTGTTTGTAGTTGTTTCTCACAAAACGGCAGACATCAATTTTGGTGTCAATGAGCCAAGGCTTAAAGGCACTTGCTCTTTTAAACACCTTTCCCTGGACTTGAATATTATGGGCAGCATGAAGAACTGTTCCGTTCGAATTCAAGACCACCTTATCCCGACTTACTGCCTTCAGGCGACAGTTGTGAAATAGGAACCATGATTCGTTGTAGCTCAAACACACAAAGTTTGTAAATTTGATGACGACAGCGCCCTAAGAATTGATTAAGTATTTCTTATTTTAAATTAAATTTTAAACTTACACTAAGATCTGAAAGAAATACTCCTAGGTAAACGCAGACCAGGATAAGCCGCATGTTGTAGGCCCCGAAGTACAACTAATATTTACTCAGAAAACTTCAGCCGTAGGAAGCTCAAATTATGAAAGAAAATTTTTCCAATAATATACTTGTTTTAGAAAAATCAATCATGAATGAAATTTTAATAGTTGCATTATTTTTTGCTAGATGGCTTGGTTTAATAGAGCAATTAAAAAACTTATGTCACTTGGTTTAATGATAAATTATTCATCCAGAGAAGTCACGATATTTTAATTAGTTAGGTATTTTTAAACAGTTTCAGGACACATTTCTTTTGGACTTTACCAACTCAATTTATTTTAATTGTCTGTCAGACCATTTTTATATTTATTTGGCTAAAAATAATTTACAGGTCAAGCATGGTTGTCGGAGTGATAGGTTTTGCTGAATCGCAAGAATTTGCAAGAACCTATAATTGCTTTTAAAATGTAAAGTTTATATATTTCTCCGATCAGATAGTCCTTTAAAAGTGAACACTATTCTTGGGTATATGTATTTAAATAATCTATATATATAAAAATGAAACCCGTTTCGCGTTGTCGGCGCAAAACTCAACAACGCCTGGACCAATTTGGCCAATTCTTTTTTTTTAAATGTTCGTTGAAGTCCAAGGATGGTTCTTACGGCGAGAAACATTCGAATAATTGCCGGAAAAACCCTTTAAACAGCCATGTTAGAGCTGAGGCCTAGAGCTGAATTTTGCAAAATCTTAGTAGGCTACATTTAAAATTCAGTAGGAAAAATAATTATATTCAACGTATAAATGAAATTATTTAGTTATCCGGCGCGCGTTGCTACGATAGCAACTAAAATACATTAACATATAGTCGGAATGTCCATGAAAGTCAAACGCAAGACGAACGTGCAGAAAGAAATGAATCGAGACGAACCCGTTTAGCACAGATTCGCTCTACACAAAGATTACCAAGAACAGACTTCAATCGCATATCGATTTTTGGTAACTTTGGTGACTACATAATATTACAATTTGGTTATACAGAAAATATATGAGAGCTTTTATTTTCAGTTTTAACAATGCCACCAACCAGACGTACAAATTTAGGCCGCAGAACTCGAAATACGGCAGGTCAAAGAAATCTACGAGCAAATCAAACTGATGAGCAACGCGAAGCGCGAAATGAACTTCAACGGAATCGAAATCAACATAGAAATGTTGTGTTTAATCCCCACAGAGCTGCATTCAGTTATAATGTGGCAATTGATTACAGTTCAGAGCGAATTGTTGCTATTGGACTAATGAATATTGTGTGTCCACATTGCAAGGCATTGAAATTCAAAATGAAGGCCCTGGATTGTGTTGCGCCAGCGGCCAAGTCAAATTGACGCCATTGGTACCGCCACCAGAGCCATTACATTCATTGGTTTCCGGAAATAGGCCAGATTCCAATCACTTTTTGACTCATATCCAGCAATATAATAATTGCTTTCAAATGACATCATTTGGCGCAACAAAAGTTATTCGAGACAATTTTATGCCTTCTTTCAAGATTCAGGGTCAAATATATCACCGAACAGGTTCCTTATTGCCAATGCCCGATAACGACTATACATTTTTGCAAATATATTTTATGGGCAATTCAGCAAGAGAAGTCGATCAGCGTTGCGCACACAACAACTCAGTGAAAAGATTCATTGTGGAACAACTTCAAATATTTTTCCATCAACATAATGAATTAATTGCATTATTCAGAACTGCATTAGACCGCATGCCATCAGATAATCACAAAATTGTCATCAGAGCCGATAAGGCGCCTGCAGGACAACATGCTGGACGTTTTAATGCGCCAACAATTGATGAAGTGGCTATTGTCATTGTGGGTGAAAATTTAGATAACCGAGACATTGTTTTACATCGGCGGAACAATCAACTTCAGCGCGTGTCTGAAACACATCGATCATATGATGCCTTACAATATCCTATCCTATTTTGGCAAGGTGAAGACGGCTATCATTTTCAATGAAGGTGATAAATCCAGTTACAGGTGCTGAAACAAACAAAAGTTAGTTCAATGAATTATTATTCATACAGACTGATGGTTCGGGAAAATGAGGACAATCACATCTTAAAATGTCGGCGTCTATTTCACCAATATGCTGTGGATATGTATGTGAAAGTTGAAACTGAACGATTGACATTTATCAGGTTGAACCAGGCAAAACTCCGTTCCGAGGAATACATTCATCTTCGGGATGCCATTACTGCTGATGGAAATGCACAGAATGTTGGCAGAAAAACTATTCTCCTGCAACATACGTCGGAAGTCCGCGACATATGCATGAATATGCTCAAGATGCTATGTCCTATGTACGACATTATGGCACACCAGATTTGTTTATCACGTTCACATGCAATCCAAAGTGGACAGAAATTCAACAAGAATTATTTCCTGGCCAATCACCCATTGATCGCCACGATATCACTGCAAGGGTGTTCAAAATGAAATTAAAATCACTCATGGATTTTATTGTTAAGCATAGCATATTCGGAGAGACGCGCTGTTGGATGTACTCAGTTGAGTGGCAAAACGCGGATTGCCACATGCACATATCCTCATTTGGTTGGTTGAGAGGATAAGACCGAATGAAATTGATAATGTGATATCAGCAGAAATTCCCGATAATAATGAAGACCCACTGTTACATGAGGTTATTACAAAAATATGATACATGGTCCATGTGGAATATTAAACCCAATTTCTCCGTGTATGGTTGAAGGAAAATGTTCAAAACGCTACCCAAGACAATTAGTACCAGAAACTATTACTGGAAATGATGGATATCCACTTTATCGCCGCCGATCCATTGATGACAATGGAAAGTCAACAATAGTCAAAGTAAATCGACAGGACATTGAAGTTGATAATCGTTGGGTTGTTCCGTTTTCGCCATTACTCTGCAAGGCATATAAAGCACACATAAACGTCGAATTTTGCCATTCCGTAAAATCGATTAAATACATTTGCAAGTATGTGAACAAAGGTAGTGACATGGCTGTCTTCGGAGTTGCTGCCGAAAATTCAAATGATGAAGTCACTCAATATCAAATGGGCCGCTATGTTAGTAGTAACGAAGGCATGTGGCGTATATTTTCGTTTCCTATACATGAACGACACCCTACTGTTGTTCACTTGGCCGTACATTTGGAAAATGGTCAACGGGTGTATTTTACAGATGCAAACGTATTACAACGACTTGACAGGCCACCATCGACAACATTAACCAGCTTCTTTGAAATGTGCCAGACTGATGATTTTGCCAGAACGCGACTTTACTCTGCAATGCCAAGATATTATACCTGGAATCAATCATCAAAAAATTTAAACGACGAAAACGAGGACAGCCAGTTCCAGGTTACCCACAAGTATTTTCCACCGATGCACTAGGCCGTCTTTATACAGTTCATCCCAGTCAAGACGAGTGTTTTATTTGCGTTTACTGTTAGTCAATGTTCGTGGTCCAACATCATTCCAATATCTGCGAACTGTTAATGGTCTATTGTGTGCCACATACAGAGAAGCCTGTCAACATTTGGGATTGTTAGAGAATGACACTCATTGGGACCACACTCTCGAAGATGCTGTGATTTCGTCAAATGCTAAACAAATACGAACAATATTTTCTATAATTTTGTCTACATGCTTCCCATCAACACCGACTGATTTATGGCATAAATACAAAGATCATATGGCGGAAGATATATTGCATCAGAAGCGTCTTAGAACATCGAATGCAGATTTGCAAATGAACGAAGAAATTTACAATGAAGCATTAATTTTAATTGAGGACATGTGCTTGATGCTTACCAACAAAGTATTACCACAAATAGGAATGATAGCACCCAATCGCCCAATGCACGACTCATTTGATCAAGAATTGAGACGCGAAGCCCAATACGATTCCGAAACATTACGAGAAATGGTTGATAGGACAGTTCCCCTTTAAATCAACAACAAAAATATGCCTACGATACGATCATGAAAGTAGTGAACGATGGAACTGGCGGATTTTATTTTTAGATGCTCCCGGTGGAACTGGGAAAACTTTTTGTTATCATTGATTTTGGCAACGATTCGATCGCAAAATGGAATTGCACTAGCCCTAGCTTCCTCAGGTATTGCAGCTACGTTGTTGGAAGGCGGTCGAACAGCTCATTCAGCTCTCAAACTGCCGTTGAACCTTCAAATTAATGATACTCCAACTTGCAACCTTTCGAGGAATTCTGCGATGGCCAAAGTGCTGCATGAATGTACTATGGCACACAAAAAATCTTTGGAGGCATTAGATCGCTCGATGCAAGATTTACGAAATAACAAAAACCGGTTTGGTGGTGCCATGATACTATTGGCAGGTGATTTTCGACAAATATTGCCAGTTGTTCCACGCTCAACGCCAGCTGATGAACTGAATGCATGTTTGAAGTCGTCCATTTTATGGAAATACATTAAAACACTTAAATTGAGTATAAACATGAGAGTCGAATTGCAGGAAGACCAGTCAAGAGAAGTGTTTTCCAAACAACTACTCGATATTGGTAATGGTAATATTGCTGTTGATAGATCATCTGGATACATTACATTCCCTACCAATTTTGTAACTTTTGTGAATCAAAGACCGAACTCATGGAGAAGGTTTTCCCAAACATTGCACAAAATTACGTAAATCACGTTTGGTTAAGCGAACGTGTTATATTGGCTGCAAAAATGTTGATGTGAACGAAATGAATTTTCGATTCAAGAGAAAATAGCTGGCGAATTGAAGAATTACAAATCAGTTGATTCCGTTACTGATGAAGATGAAGTTGTGAATTAT
>CM024334.1:18924786-18943375 GCA_014170255.2 Drosophila triauraria
AATTAATTGTACTTCGTTCAGTTACGTATTGCTAATCCACATTTTTGCAATTTACCACATAGGGACAGGTGTGGTTGAAATTTGAGAAATCTTTAAAAATTGTAGATCATTTTAGCGAATGGGTCATAGTTATTTCTCACAAAAACGGCAGACATCAATTTTGGTGTCAATGAGCCAAGGCTTAAAGCCACTTGCTCTTTTTAAACACCTTTCCTGGAGTTGAATATTATGGGCAGCATGAAGAACTGTTCCGTTCGCATTCAAGACCACCTTATCCCGACTTACTGCCTTCAGGCGACAGTTGTGAAATAGGAACCAGGATTCGTTGTAGCTCAAACACACAAAGTTTTGTAAATTTGATGACGTCAGCGCCCTAAGAATTGATTAAGTATTTCTTATTTAAAATTAAATTTTAAACTTACACTAAGATGTGAAAAATACTCCTAGGTAAACGCAGACCAGGATAAACCGCATGTTGTAGGCCCCGAAGTACAACTAATATTTACTCAGAAAACTTCAGCCGTAGGAAGCTCAAATGAAAGAAAATTTTCCAATAATATACTTGTTTTCGAAAAATCAATCATGAATGAAATTTTAATAGTTGCATCATTTTTTGCTAGATGGCTTGGTTTAATAGAGCAATTAAAATAACTTATATGCCACTTGGTTTAATGGTAAATTATTCATCCAGAGAAGTCACGATATTTTAATTAGTTAACATTTTTTACTAGGGGGTATTTTTAAACAGTTTTAGGACACATTTCTTTTGGACTCTACCAACTCAATTTATTTTAATTGTCGGTCGGCACATTTTTAGCCTTTTTATCATTTCTATCTCTAAAATATTCTTTTGGCTGAAAATAATTTACAGGTTGGACAAGCATGGTTGTCGGAGTGATAGGTTTTACCGAATCGCAAAAAGTTGCAAGAAATAGGTTCTTGCTTGTATAATGTAAAGTTTATATATTTCCCTGATCCCTGATATATGTACTTTACTTTATAATTTACAATAAAAATAAATTATCTACAGACACCTTTGCCTTAAGTTTACCATTTATAAAAATTTAAATCAATTAAAAATAACTTTATGGTTTTAAATATGATACTATAGTAATCGTTCGTTATAAAACAGTTTCTTAAGCTGCAGATTATAATTGTTTTTATTTGTAATCAAATAGATTTACCATATACAGAGGAAGAGAATTTATCAATCAAAAGCTGATAAGGATTTTCAATTAAGATTGATATTTGATGTGATTTTAAAAGGGTTAAGCTGCATTGCATCTGTTTTAGCATCTTGGGCACTAAGTATTTATTGTATTTTAAGTATTCTTCAAATCCTCCACAAACAAAAAACTGACATTAGTATCAAATTGGAGTTTCTGATCAAAGAACCACCTCATTGCTAACATGTATTCGCCGGTCGGAAATGGAAGAAGTAATAATTCAGGCCTTAGATAAAATCCCTTTACAATCTGTAGGCCCTGGAAATAAATTAAACCGGCGTTAATACATTTAAACCGACGTTTGTCATTCAAATAATAGCAACTTACCACATAGGGACACGTTAAAATTGGAAAATTCTCTAAAAAGACCGAAGACCAATTTTCCGAATGGATCATAATTGTAGCGCACAAAACGGCAGACATCAACTTTTGTGTCAAGGAGAAAAGGCTTAAAGCCACTTGCCTTTTAAACACCTTTAAGTGGGCATGAAGGACATTTGCCGGATGAAGAATCGTTCCGTTAAGATTCATTATAACCCTGTCCCGATTTACGGACAGTAGTGAAATATAAACCAGGACTCGTTATGGCTCTGACAGACAAGGTTTGTAAATCTAAAACGACCGCGTCCTAAAATGGTTGCATAAATTATTGTTAGCCATTGCACTATGTGAATATTTTATATTTACGCTTAAACTTAATACAAATACTCCCAAGAGTACACAAGCGTTAGGCTTAAACCGCATGTTAGTGGCTTCGAAAATACACTAACCAGAGTCTAACAAATAAACTTGAATTTAGAAAATAATACATTTAAAGTAATTATTCTAACCAATTAAACTTTAAAATTGTTGTGTATTTTAGCATGATTCTATTTTAGATTTAAAATAATAGTTTGAATATCAGATGTTAAGTTGCCTGTGGAATCCATTTATATATGAAGTCAAATTATTCTCTGATCTAAGGTTTATTTCTTTTAGTATAGGCCCCTTTAATTTGAACCATATCTCCTCCTCCATACCACGAAGCTATCCCAGGAATAAGATATAAACGAGAAAAGACCTTAAATTGTAGAGAAATTATAAAAATTTAATAAAATTAAATGTAAATATTATTTACACTTTGAATTGCGGAAGAGACGTCCGGCAAAGGAGGCAAATCTGACCCCATAAAGTATATATATTCTAGATCAGCATAACGAGGTAAGTCGATTTAGCCATGTTTATCTGTCGGTCTTTCCGCCCGTGTAAAACAACAGATCTCAGAGATAGACAACTGTAGATAACTAGAGCTATCAAACTTGGTGACAACATTTTTATCTGTTACACGAAGTTCAAGTTTGTTTCAAAATTGGGCCACGCTACACTCGTGATTTTACCATTTTTAGGAAATTATATTGGTAATAAAATAAACAATTAAAAGTTAAACAAAAATTTTTTGTTTAATTATAAATTAAAAAAAACAAACAAACAACAAACAAAGTCGCTTTTCCGCCTTAATAAGTAGTCTGGGTGTGCGTTCTTCCATTTTTTTCACATAGACAGATGTATTACCTAAAGTAACGGATACAACATTCCAGGTTTCTCCCAATACTTTTAGCTTGTGTTTGGACATAATTGTGTAATTAAATATTAAACACAAAAACCAAAAAAATAGTTTTTACTTTTGCCCCTTAATTTTGTTTGCTTTTGCAATAAATGTTCCATTTTCAGTTTTAAGATGAATGATTTAGGTGATACAATCTACAGAGGTAGGGATAAAATCAACCAAAATCCTTGAAGGATTTTACATTTAGTTCATATCTGAAGTGGTTTTAAAAAAAATAAAACTGCACTGCATATTTCTAGCATCAATGGCAATACATATATGTATGTTGTATTTTAAGTTGCCTTCAAATCCTCAACGAAATTAAAACTAACATTGGTGTCAAATTGGAGTTTCTGATCAAAGAACCACCTTATCATTAACTTATATTCGCCAGTTGGAATTGGAAGATATAATAATTCAGGCCTCAGATAAAATCCCTTCACAATTTGTCGGCCCTGAAAATAAATTAAAATGTCATTTCATACATATATGCACATATATGTATATAAATATTTTTTCTCATATTTGTCATTCAAATAATATCAACATACCATATAGGGACACGTGTGGTTAAAATTGGTGAACTCTTTAAACAGTTTGAAGATCATTATAATCAACGGGTCGAATTCACGTCGCACAAATCGGCAGACATCAATTTTGCTGTCAAAGAGCCAAGGTTTAAAGCCACTTGCCTTTTTATACATTTTTCCGTGGAGATAAATGTTGTTGGCAGGATGAAGAACTGATCCCTCTACATTCATTATAACCTTGTCTCGATTTATGGCCTTTAGGCGACAGTGATGAAATATATACCAAGACTCGTTATAGCTCAGACAGACAAGGTTCGTAAATCTGAAAACGACCGCTTCCTAAAAATTGTAACATCTGTTATTGCAATCCCTTGAACTGTATGAATATTCTTACTCGTACGCCTAAGTTTGATAAAAATACTCCCAAAAGTACACATGCGATTGCCGTAAACCGCATGTTCGTGGCTCTGAAAATGCACTAACCACAGGCCAATAAAAAAACTTCGAATCACTAAATAATACATTAAAGGTAATTATTCAAACTGATTGAACATTTTAATTGTTGTGTATTTTTAGCATGATTCCACTTTGGATTTAAAATAGTGTTTTGGCAACTTAACATGCCAGTGGAACCCAGGAATAATTCGTTTTGATTTGGAAATTCGGGATTTGGGATTTATGAATTACATATGTTAACATCCAAGAGACTTGTGCTAACACTCCTCCACCGAAGCACTGCACTACCCTAAGCCTAGAGAAAGAGATGGAGGCCTTAAACGGACGAGAAATTATTCAATTTGATGAAAAATACAAAACCTAATTGAAATCAAATGTTAACATGATATTACACAATAAAGTTTATAAATGTATATGTTGAATTTTAGAACCATCTACATTTATGTTTGTAGCACCAATGGGTGTTGCTTATTCTCCTCGAAACACTTGTCTATATTTGTCAATATTTTCTAGTGCCTTCCGTTCTGTAGCTTTCCTACTTGCTTAGTTCTAATGCACTGCACCTGCTCAATTATTTTGTCTGTCATTCTAGTTTTAGCAGATTCATCATCCGATCTCCTTTTTTTTACATTTAAATTTTAGACTTGAGGGCCAAAAGTTTTGCCTCAAAAATAATCTTTAACTCGGATGCAAGACTTGAGAAATCACTATTATCCACCGCCAACCCACTTAAAAAACTAAAATCGCTTTTAAAATGTATATCATTCGCCGGCCAGACAGTCCTGTAGTATACTATGTCTGTCTACTATGTTTAATTAATTAAACACAATAACTTAAATAATATAGTTTTAAGACTTTAGCGTTTTAATTTTCTTTACTTTTGCAATAGCTGGGCAGTTTTCAGTTTTACGATAATGATTTGGTAATAGGATCTACAGATCTTAAATTAAGTATATATTTGAAGTGTTCTTAAAAAAGTTAAAGCTGCATTGCATCTTTTCTAGCAATTTGGGCAATACATATTTTTTACGCTTTAAGTTGCCCTTAAGTCCTCAACGAACACATAACTAACATTGGTATCAAATTGGATTTTCTGATCGAAAAACCATCTTAACGACAACATGTACTCGCCAGTCGGAAGCGGAAGAAGTAATAATTCAGGCCTTAGATAAAATCCCTTTACAATCTGTAGGCCCTGAAAACAAATAAAATTAATTAAAAAAATAAATTTGAGCTAATTTTTTTGTTTAATTTTTCTAGTTTTTGTTTTTGTCGTTTAAATAATAGCAACTTACCACGTATGGACAGGTGTGGTTAAAATTTGTGAACTCTTTAAAAAGACCGAAGACCAATTTTCCGAATGGATCATAATTGTATCGCACAAAACGGCAGACATCTACTTTGGTGTCAATGAGAAAAGGTTTAAAGCCATTTGCCTTTTTATATACCTTTGCGTGGACATGAATTTGATTGGCGGGATAAAGAACCGTGCCGTTGAAATCCAGTATAACCCTCTCCCGACTTACGGCCTTTAGACGACAATTGTGAAATATAAACCAGGACTCGTTATAGCTCAGGCAGACAAAGTTTGTAAATCTGAAAACGACCGCGTCCTAAAAATGGTACCATATATTATTGCTAGCCTTTGAATTGTGTGAATATTTTAATATTTAACATACGATAAAGTTTGATACAAATACTGCCAAGAGTACACAAGCAACAGACTTCAACCGCATTTTAGGGGCTCTGAAAATACACTAATATTTGACCAGAGGTCAATTAATAAAGTTGGATTCAGAAAATAATACATTAAAAATAATTGTTCTAACTGATTGCACATTTTAATTGTAGTCCATTTCTACCATGACTCAATAGTGGTTTGAACATCAAATATAATTAAGTTGCCAGTTAAATCTAGTTAGAAGTGCAATAAGGAATTATTCGTACTGATTTTAACATATTTACTTTTATTACCATAGCCACATTTTAAGCTAGCTCTCCTGATTCTGACCACAGCCCCAGAGGAAACACTTAAACGAAGAGACCTCAGGCCGGAGAAAAATGATTAAAGACGACGAAGCTAAACCTATAAGTTTACAATTTGAATAACCAAAACTCGCAGTTATCACTGGAGTCCGGCTATACCTTTAGCTCTGAGGAGGAATTATTTATTTATAAAATGGACTTTTGCTTAACAAAGTATTCCGAACAGTTGAGGTGTACGAACAGCACGGCAGCCGCCAGACGGGATTGCAGCTCCTGCTGGCCGAGATCGTGAGCCCATTCCACTCGTCCCCAGAACTTGACCTGGTACTCCTCCTCCAGACGCGCCAAAGCCACTGCCTTTTCCACAGGCAACATTTGCTCGATGACGGCGCAGGCCAGGATAATGGACTTCAGGGTGTCCACCGCGAAGATGAAGCCTACAAGCGATTGGGATATTACATATGATACATGTAGGCAAGCCCTAAACATGACATCAGTTACCATGCAGCGTATCCAGGCTGTAGGGTGGAAGTGCTTGGCGATCCTCATCTTGTCCTCCTCGCTGACAAGCGGCGGCGTGATGTTGAGGGTCTTTTGAAGGTTCGTCTCGTAGCGCTGGTTGAACCACGCAATCACCGGGTCCCACTCGTTCAGCTGCAGGTCCCCTAGGTCCTTCTCATCCTGCAACAGATAAGGATTCGTTGACGGATACCAGTTGGCGATTTAAAACCATCCTCTTACGTCGTACTGATAGAGCACCGTGTCGGTGGGGATGTAGTTCAGCAGGTAGTTGACCATGTCCAGCTTGGACAGATTGTTGGGGTTGTCGATGGCCGTGAAACAGAGGGCGGAGAGATGCATGCGAGAGCGCTCGATGTGCTCCTTCTGGGCGTCGAACTCTGTCGCCACGGCAATGGCCAGCGGCTCACTCCGCACCAGGAACGGCGCCCTTTGGGCGTCTTAAGCTTCCGGTGGTCCAGCACCACCTCGTATCCGCCGTCGCTGCTCAGCACCGATGTCTTCTTGTAGAATCTCTTCGGCTGTGCGGCTGTGGAACGGATCGCCGGTTTGTTATGAAATATGCGTGCCTTGTGGTGCGGAGATTCCTCTCTTACCGTAGGCGCGCACTGTGTTCCGGGAGACGAGCGATTGCCACTGGCCGCAGCTGCCCATCCGCAAGGCTCGGATGGCACTCTGCATCAGTTTTCCATTCATTTTCCTCGGAAAATTCACTTCGGTCCGTTTTTATTGAATTTCGTAAGCGGGAAGCAGTGTGGCAGTTTAGCTATTTTCCCACTAGATCGGTTAGTTTAGCTTTTTTATCAACCGAAGATTGGCAGCTCTGGTTTGAAGACTTGCGAAAGTATCGATACTACTATCGATATCCACTAATACCATTTGAATCATCGATGTCATTATCGCAGTGTTGATAAGTGCTCATCAGGTTAAGTACTGGAAAATACTCCATAGTCCTAAAATACCAAAAAGAATGATTTTCTACGGGTTTTAACTTCTATTGGTAAATGGCGCTAAATCCTGAAATAATTTTGAATATCCTTTTTTTTTTTTCAAAACTTAAAACTGTTTTAAATATATAAATCGAAATATTTAAAAAATAGGAACCCAATAAGAGAGAGGACAAGAGCATTTTCCCTAAACACCCTGTTACCAAACTTTAAAACGTACATTAAATATTGTTGCAATTTTTGTTTTATTGTCACAAGGATGTGTAATGCCGTAGACAAGTAATAAGATCGGTCCTAGTCGCGACGCCGACAACTCCTTTCGCAGTGATCCTTCGAGCAATACCTATTGCTGTTTCCATGACAACCGTTATAGGACATTCTCAGGCACTCCCTGGTTGCTCGGTTATAGTACCACATTACAGGATTGGGTTCCGGATCGCAGTGATGCGCATGGGAGACTCCTTCGTTACGGCCTCCATCGCAGTCCTGATGGCCTGTTTTTTAAAGCCGTGAATTATTTATTAATTCTGTTCTCTTAAGGATATTAATACAATAATGTCCACTTACGAGGACGTCCTCTGCAATGATCCTGGGCGCATGTAAGGGCCACGTACATCACGAGGCAGGACAAAATGCAAAGGAATTTCATTTTTAATGGACTCTTTTCGCGTGATCGAATTAAACTGATTGCTGGAGGCGAGCAAGGCGGTGCTTTTATACGATTGGCACAATAGCCCGATCCCCAATATGGCTGAGACAATGCTTTTCCAGAACTTTTCTTTACCACGGCACCCCTTGCAACTAAGCCCTAGTTATAGTATAAGGAACTTTATTGAATTGATTTTAAGTTTGCTAATATTTTAATCGGAATATGGAACAAAACTTAAGCCTGGCTGGTACTGAAATAATAATGTTTTAGTAAGAAACAATTATTACTTAGACTGCATTTAGATATATGTTTCTAATTTATTGTTAATTTATTTTAACGGAACTAGGTTATCCTGAAAAGTGTTAATAGTATTTCGCATTTTGTAAAGCCAGGTGGATTCTTTTATATTGAATATGGTCTGAAACTTTAAAAACACCTGTGCACATGACTGGGTTTTACAGGCTCAGGTGATCAAACATTTGTACATACATATGGGCACATCCCACGTGTAAAGTAATATTTTTTTAGTTTCTGAAAAATATATAGAAAAATGTTGTATTCTGCTTAGAGGCATTTAAGTGTACTTTCAAATGGCACAATGCGAAATTTCGTTACAGTTACTATTTTCTCTTAAAAATACCAAAAAAATACCATATTTTAGGTTTTTTTCGATATTTGGCTGATTTTTAAATGAAAACACTAAGATATGCTATATATTGCATACGCATTGTATTAAGAAAATTTTATTTTCGATTTAAAGTTTTTTTTTTACATTTTAGTTTTCGGGCTTGGTGGACCTTTTCCAGGATTTGCCCATATGTACATACTTACATATAGACAAGTATTGGCTAGATCTATGCGGCTGTAGATACATTGTATACTTTATTTTTTTTTTTCTCTAAAACATATTCATATATTTGAAAAGCTGATTAGCTGAGGTCCGAGAGTCCGAGGGTGAGATAAAACATTCTTTCCCAAACTAAGGAACGCCTGCAAGTTCCTATGACCAACATTTTTTCCATACTATTTTGAAAAATTGTCAAAATAAATTTTTGTGTCGTTATTGTCCCGTTTTTTTTTTGTTTTACGAAATGTAATTGAAGCAAAAACAGCTATGGAGCGTTCCAACGACAGGAATTATATTAGCCTTGAGGAAATCGAGGCAAACCTGTCCGCCCGCAAACAATCCACAGCATAGATAAGATGTACAATCCCTATGTACCTCAACCAGTGGCTTCAAGTTTGAATAACCAAAACACCGAAAAAGGCATCAGTCCTTTGGTCTCCACGACTACCTTGCAGAACTACGAATTTAGTGCTCCTAGACCTCAGTTTTCCAACTTTGTAAATACCAAGCAGTACGGCGTTGACTTTAGCTGCCCATCTTCGACAACTTTGACTGGTAGTCCGGAAAATAAATTATTCGACCCACTTGCATATCCGATTCCCCGCATTTCTTCTGGACAAATTAACAAGCAAGGTGGAAAATGTTCATCGTTTGATAGCTCGCAAAGTGGAGGTAAGTACATGTTGATCTGCATTATTCGAAGGTCGCGAAGTAATCAATTATCTCTGTAATACATTTTCAAAAAAGCATCCTGAACTTAAATATTGCAGACCGAAAAGTTTTTTTTTCTCTGAAATATTCCTTAGAAATAAAAGAGCGGTCTCTTTTTTTAAAAGAACTTTTCTTCTATCTCTTGTGATCTGCGAGAAAAAATGCAAAGCTCTCTCAGAGCGCATCCAAAAAAACTATCTCGTTCGTCACTGAACCGAACTTAAGGGCTGTCCATATAATACGTTTGATTATTTGGGGAGGGGTACGTTCTTTTTTACGATATCATGTAATATCAAAATATATTAAAAAAAAAATAAAGTTTTTAAAATTTTGGGGGAAAAAAAGTTTATTACGTAATCAAAGCGGAGGGGTTCCTAATGATTACGGATTACTTAGTTGGGAAGGGGGTCGAAATTTATTAAATACGCGATTACGTTAAATATGGACAGCCCCTTATAAGCTGTTGTTGCCGCTTTGCTTGTACATTGCAAGCAAATCGTAGAAGAGGGACTGAGAAAGGAATTGAAATCTTTCCGAGAGCAAGCAGTCTCAAAAGAGCGAGTATCTCTTCAGCATTTAAAGCGAGAGCGCAAAGGGAAGATCGAAAAACTTCTATCGATTCCCATTTTAATCGGGTCTTTAATCGATCTGTTTTAACTCTTAAATTTCCCAATTTCTTTAATGAAGTTATTCTCAGGAACTTCAAGCCTTTGTGACCAGGCAAACTGTGCAAACTTCGCCGCGTCTGGAATGTGCAATGATCCTGCGCAATTCTACTGCAATCAGGACCCATCCTACGCTAGTTATTGCTGGTGCCCAGCCTACGGCGGCTGTCCCTTCCAGCCGACCCTGGACCAGTGTCAGGAGCAGTATCCATCCGATCTGGGAATCGACTTCTGCTGCTGTCCACAACCATCAATCCCATCCCAAGCCTGCACGGCTTCCTCTGACCCGGAAGCTCAAGTGTACGGATGCTGTGGCTCGGACTCCCAAGACACGTCCCGTGGGTTCAGCTGCTCCCAGGGTTGCACGGATGACGAGGGCTCGTCTAAAAGTGTGGGCTTGGGACTTCCGAAAAATCCGTGTGCGGCAGCCTGGAAAATAAGTATTCGGATCGGGCACTTAAGATGCCAGACCCAGAAAAACGCAAGGTTCGTATAGAAACTGCCAGTAATTGCAGTGGTTCCAAAGCCTCCAGCCGAGCCTCCAGCCGAGCATCCAGCCGAGCATCCAGCCGAGCATCCAGCAAGTCTCGATGTACGGAAGTTGGTTCCACAGGAGGAGGGTGTGATCCCCACCCCCACAATGCCCAGTGGATCCCTGCTGCTTCCTCCGAAATCAAACTGCGTGGACATCGAAAGCTTTCTGAGCCCAGCAGCAACAAGCCTGTGGCAACAACACCAATCAGTGCTGTTGCCCGGCCTATGAACGATGTGCTCCAGGCCCAAACCGTTTACTCCACGGACTATAGGCCCATTATGGGGTGTGCCCACCCCCGATTCGCCGATTTCCCGTCATGGATTCCGGCGGCTGCTGTTGCCAGGACATGTTTCTTGGCGGCGGCTTTGCAAGTTCGTACTGCCCTGTCATGCGGCCTCAATCCGTGTTGCCCTCCTCCCTATGATCCTAATCCCTATTGCCCTCTCTTTGCGATTCTAATCCTTATTGCTATCCGCCGGAGCCTTCGTGCTGCTCTCCATCTTGCGATCCCAGTCCCTGTTGCCCGCCTCCTTGCGATCTGAATCCCTGTGGTCCTCCTTCGTGTTGCGGTGCCGGCCTGAGTGGTGACATGTGCGGTGGCCATTCTACGGGAATCTACGGCATTGGTGGCCCTTGCTCCATGAGTACACCATGTTGCTATCCTCTGAGTCATTCCAGGTGAGTTGCCGTGCTTCACCCTCCCCTCAGTATAATCATTCGTTTCACGATCGATTTTCTAGTCCCGGATACAGTGGCCGACCTACGGTGTTCCATTAGGAGAAGGTAGCAAGACTCTGGCTGTGATATGAATGTCAAAAGAGGAAGTTTCAAATTAATCATTGCATCCATAAGGTAAAAATATAAAAGTTGGCTTTACATTGATTCCACCAGGAGCCTGAAGGAGCAAGTAAAAGGATAATAATAATAACATTCAAAATAATATGATAATTGTTCAGATTTAATAAAAGCTCGAGAAAAAGGCAGTAATCGAGCAAAGGAAATCGAAAGACGTCAGCAACGGCATGTGTGTTTTGTCTTTCAAAATATAATGAAAAGAGCTCCAAGAGCCCGCAAAATGGTGCAAGATTGAAAAAATTATTAAAAAAAAAAATGTTTAAAAGATGCAAGCAAGAAAAGCAAGCAAAATATAAACAAAGTGGAAAGCTACAGTCGAGTGTGATCGACTGTGAGATACCAGATACCCAAAGCATTGTGGGTGAAAGTGAATAGCACATGAACAAGGAAAAAAGAAAATGTTGGCAAATGAGGACAAATGTTGCTAGGAACATGTTGAGCAACATCCCTCTCTCTCTCTTTCTCTCTCTCAAGAAGAAGTATACACAGAAACTTTATTGTTTAATAACTTCTATGTTTATCATACGATTTTACTAAAACGTCCGCGATTCCATACTTATTAAGTTTATCCATTTACTTTAAGAATAAAATCACGCCTATAGATAATATAACGTTTTTATCATTTTCGGGAGCGGAAGTGGGCGTGGCCAAATTTTTTAACAAACTTGATCTGCGTGCAACAGATTCCAATGTTGTCACCAATTTTGGTCCCTCTAGTTCTTATAGTCTCTGAGATCTGTTCGGACAGACAGACAGACGGAAAGATTGGCATGGCTAGATCGACTCGGTTGGTGATGCTGATCAAGAATATATATACTCTATGCGGTCGGATATGCTCCCTTCGCTGCGTTGCAAGCTTCTGGAAAAAATTATAATACCCTGCAAGGGTATAAAAATTGTTCGAATTATGTGTTCGGCCAGCTGAAAAAAGTGGTTTCGAGATTAACGCGTTTAAAGTTGTAAGACGCTTGGGATACACACAGCAGAATGTAAAATTTTGACATTTAGAAACGTTTGTCGGATTTGGTATATGATTTTAAAGGCCCCAAAGCATTAATTTAAACAAATAAAAAGTATCGATTTTCAAAAATTTTACTTGGATGTCGCCTCTTAATCTAAACCCGAATTCCATTCTCAAAATGATTGATTTTCTTACATTTTTAATATTTTTTATTACAAAATATTGCATTGACAATTTACGTTTAATTGTTGACCAATTTATTCTTTTTATATTTCAATTATTACATTTATTTAAAAGCAAACGATATTCACTATATGGGATGAGTTTGGTGGCGAAATCAAACATGTGACACAAATGAAAGTTTATAACATTGAAACAGTTGTGTTTTTGTTTTCTATTTTGAGCACAATCTGAAGCTACTTAAGCAGCGGACTTAAGTAGAAGAGTCTGGCCGTGTTTTACATAATTTTAAATGATTTCGTACGTAAAATATAAGATACTTTTGATTGATTGGTCTTAAATATTTGCTGGTGTGTGTGGCTTCTTCTTTATTTAACTATGGTACTCTGTATATTGGTATTTAGTTAGGGCATTTCTTTATTAGATTAACATTTAACTATTTTCAATTTAAGTTTAGGTTTACATTTACGGACAGCAGCGGGATGGGACAGAAGGCCAGGATCGATATGAGCTGAGATCGTCGTGACAGTAACAGAAAATTACGCATTCGGTAAAGTATTACAAGCAAAAAGTTGGTCAAATTCTTATCCAGTTTTATAAATGGCAAAACATAATTAGGAAATAATAAATAAAACACGATACTTCTCGCAGGATCACACTTGGCCTCCTGTCCTTTGAATTTAAGTATATGTAAGTGGATGTCTCCCTCAATCTTCCCTTCTGTGGGTTTTTGTTTTTTATTTTATTTGGAATTTCATGTCTCCTTTTGTGTTTTTTTTTCTGGTGGGGCAGGAAGAGTTTTACATTTAACGTACTCACATATAGACACACATATAATATATCTAACTATCTAGTTTATAAGCAAAAAATTATTCTCGGTAATTATTATTCTTTTTTGTTTGTTTTAAATCCTGTTTCAGGATTTGCTTCAGCTATTTAAGTAAATTAATTAATGAAGAAATTAATGCAAACTAAAATACAGAACGAAGTATTAATATAAATTTGATTTATGTATGTATGTAGTATGTAGTTGTGTGTGTTTTTATGCAACAAATTAGCATCACTGGAATAGTCTTGGCCAGCCGGGGGCTGGCGATTTCGAGTGTCTTTTCTTTTGTATATAGTTTTGCGGCCATATCTGGCTCTCTATATATATTTATATGTAGTTATATGTAGACAAGGGTGAAATTGCACTAAAACTAAATGCTACAACATTTAAAAGTTGGATTTCACTATCCGTTTTCCATATTAATGTATATATGTATATATAATATTTATCGAAAATCCTAGCGGCCTTGGCAATTCATTAAAAATAGTTTGAATATATTCCCTCTTAGATTTAGGTATTTATGTATGTATGTATAAAAAGTCGCTAGCTGCTTCAACTAAATTTAATTTGATTTGCCTTTTGTGGTTCTCCTCTGCCCTTTCCTCCCCTCTCCTTAATGCCTAAAAGTACTCTTTTAAATAAATTGTTTAGTCTTTTCATTTTCCATGTGTGCTTTAGTGTTCACTCTATACATAAGTCAAATATATGTATATATAGCAAAACATTATATACTTTTCTTACTGGAAACTCTAGCCAACAACAACAGCAGCGATCCAGGGCCAGGCATATATCAAAATATATATCGGTGTAAAAATTTGGCAATCCTGCACTTGCGCTTGCGCTTAGTTTCTTCGCTGATCCCCGAGGCGACTGCTATCGTGGCTTTGGTTTTAGGCACATGTTTTCAGAGCTTATAGGTGTAGAGAACTTAACCCTAGAGTATATATAAATCTAGTACTAAGTATGTAAATCTTGTTGTTGTTCATTTCAATTGTCAATGTTCTCCGCGCAAGAGCTCCATCAGCAAATTGAAGTCGGCGCCATCGCGAGTCTTGATCGTCAGCATCTCCTTGCCCAGCTACATGGAAATGGAAAAGGGAAATCGTAAGATATTATTCCCTGTAAATATTCATTGCAACACTCACCTGGCACGTTCGCTGCAGATCGGGGATGCGCAAGAGGAGCTCGCCAAACTTTGACGGTGTGTCGGGATAGTGGGCCAAGGTGTAGGCCTGCAAGCTCTGCAACGCCTTCTCCTGGCACTCACGGACCTTCACTGCCTCCTGCAGCTCCGTTGTATCTAATGGAACGTAACATATATAGAATTCTATTATTATCTGCGGATTGTGGTGGGTTTTGTCCAGCTTACCCGACTGCAACAGCACAATCACCTTCATGGCAACATATTCGTAGCGGTCAACGCGTAGTCGCCGCAGGTGATCTGTCAGATTGAGCATCCGTTCAATGCAGGTCTGCAAATAGAAGTGTTTATAATATTTTTATTATTAGAATTTTTTATAATTGTTAATCGATATATTAATTAGTTACGAAAAATTAGTATAAAAATACAGTAGACGTCCATTCTAATGTTTTTCAATGGTATTTTCACTTATTTGGTTTCTCAAGCACACTTGGCTTGGGCATCCCTGTCCTAAGGCTTTCCAGTGTTGTAAAATGTTATGACAATTAGGATTGTAATATTTTTAGTTTCTTAATGGATTTCTGTGGCAACTCATGTCTAGTAAAGCTATCGAAACCTTAAGAAAAATCTGAAGATAAATAAATTCGGCTTAACCTATATATTCTCTCAAGAGTAAACGGAAGAAAACCTATAAGAGCGGTCTCTCTTGGGGAAGAACCTTTTTTTAGTCTGTCTTGTGTTTTTGGTCAATTGGAATGGAAACAAAAGTCCAAAGCTCCCTCAGAGTGCAGTTAAGAAAATCTCGTTCGCTTCTCAGTCGATCGTATAAGTTGTTGTTGCTGCTGTGCTTGTGCATTGCAAGCAAATCGTAGAAAAGGGAGCGAGAAAGAGGCTTTTCCTGAAAGTCTTGCCGAAAAACAAACGATCTCAAGAGAGCGAATGTTTCTTTCGCTCTTAGAGCTAGATTTTAAAATTGAACGGTTCTGTGGATTACCTTTTTAATCGGAGCGAACTTTTAGTGAAATGATGGTATTAATTCATCAACGACCATTAACATAGGTTACTCAAAGAGCTAAACTCACCTGCAAGCCATTGGATTTGGCCTGCGACAGAGTTATCTTTCTGCCTTGCGACATCTTTATTTCGCCGGGAGTGTCGATCGATCGAAAACAGCAGGAGAAGAGCAGCAGTTCGCACCACGAATTGATGAGCAGGCAGATCTGATCATCGATCTGGAAAGTGGATTAAAGGAAGATAAACAATTAATTCCGTGGAACAGACACAAACTCCATCCGGCGTCCACTAACCGAAATGTTTTTGAAGAGCGGCAGGCTCTTGCACCACTTGACAATCTTGTAGAGGCGATGATCGGCCACGTTGCAGAGATGGGCAATCAGGTCGGGATTGGCGTTCTCGCCGTTGGACGAGACCGGCACTGGCCAGCAGTGGGTTGGTCAGCTGCGGCTGAGGCTGCTGCTGCGGCGACTGTCCGTGGTTGGCGCCTGATGAAGTGGCGGACGAGGAGGACGATGACGAGGAGCTGCCGGATGCAAATGCGGACAGCGGTTGGTTAATGCGGGCCAGCTCGGCATCGGTGTACTGCCAGAGATGTTCAACATCCATGATTTCCTGCAGTAGCGGCGGCACGTTGCCAGTTCGCAGACTCTGCTTGCCCGCCTTCGTCGAGGCCACGTCCTCCGTCTTGATGGAAGCTCCCCAGATTCGGGCTGGCTGGCAGGAGTTTGAGCCGGGAATGGGTCCGCCGCCGAAGCCATTCAGCTGCTGGAGCCGCTGATGCTGCTGCTGCTGCTGCTGATGTTGCTGTTGATGCTGCTGCTGTTGCTGGCTGACCACCGCTGCGGCAGCGGCTGCGGCGGCAGCCGCTTGGTCGGGACTCAGCAGCGGACTGAGCATCGAGTTGGGCAGCGTGTAGGAGCACTGGTAGGTGGAGCGACCGCCGCGCGTCCTGTCCTCGCGTATGGCCTCCAGCTTCATGCCCTTCTGCAGGCACTTCTCGAACCGGCAGGCCGGGCACTTCTTGCGCGTGGAGATGCTCACCTGGCAGGGCCCGCCACGCACGCAGACGTAGTTCTTGCGGTTCTGCACGGTGCGCTTGAAGAAGCCCTTGCAGGACTCGCAGGAGAAGATGCCGTAGTGGAAGCCGCTGATCTTGTCCCCGCAGATGGGGCACGGCGAGTTGATGAGCTGCTGGCGCGAAATGCCAGCCGGCGAGGCGGGCAGCGATGAACCAGAGCCCGTGGCATCCAGACCATTGGATATTGAGTCCATGCTCAGATTCTGCGCCGAGTCCTGGCTGCCGGACGAGGCCTCCACCTTCAGCGGGCGATACAGCACGCTGTGATGGTGCACGCCGCCGTTGCCGTAGAGCGAGCCGGCCGGGGGCATGTCGCGCCTGGATGGGTGAGTGGGTGGGGCTGAACTCGGAGCTGTAGCTGTAGCAGCTGCTGTGCGAGGCGTCGCTGTTGTTGCGACTCAGCGAGGGCGTGTAGGGGGCGTGGCGCGAGGTCAGCGGCGACTGCGATGGCGAGCTGTGCGTGTAGACGGAATGTATGGCGGAGTCGGGACTGGGATTGGCGGGCAGCGGCAGGTGGCCGCCGCTGCTCGACTTGCTGCGGGCGGCCAGCAGCGGCGAGTTGTCGCCCAGCGGCGGCTCGAACGAGATTGATGGGATCGCTTTGCGTGGGCGCCAGCTTCAGCTTGGGGTTCGCCGAAAGCGCCTGGGTGCTAGCGGTGGTGGTGGTCAGGGGGTAACCCTTTCCTTGGTGCTGCTGCTGCAGTTCGCCTGCAATGTTCTCCAGCTCGGTCTTGATCGGCTGCAGGGCGCAGGCGGGTTGCAGGGTTGCTGGCGCGCTGGCCATTACCTCACTCTTGATTGTCGGCTCCGTCTCCATCAGCTCCTCGTCGCCGCCGTTGGCCTCCGGTTCGCTCAGCTCGCCCTCCCATGACATGGGCCGCGGCCCGTTCTTGTCCGCCGCCCGCCGACGCACCTTTAGGTTCTCGATGTTCGCCAGCTCCGCCTCCGAGTCGGACTCCTCCTCATGGTTCGGTGGGCCGCCGCCGCCGCCGCTCAGCGGGATGCGCAGGCTGCCGTGGCCGTAGTTGGCAATCACCGGCACCAGGTTGCCGTTGGGCGTGGGCAGCTCGTCCAACTCGCACTTGATGTTGGTCACGGACACATTGTGCCTCGATCCGGTGGTTCCGCCGCCGCTCACTCCGCCGCCCAGCGTTGTCGTCGTCGTGGACGCGGTGGTGGTGCACATATTGACCGGCAGCTGATAGCCGCCGGTTACTCCGAGCGAAGCGCTCTGCTGCTCCGTCTTGATGCTGGACATGTTCGGCATGCCGATCCTCTAGCGGTGGTAATGACACTGGCCTCCAGTGGGTCGATCTGCTGCTATGGCAGATCGCTGTGCTCCTATGATTTACGTTTTTGTGTGCTTATCTCAGTTGTGCAATTTTGTAAAAGTTTGAGAGATGTCGTTGATGCAGTTCCATTGTGTTGTAAAACTGGAAAGATCAGAGGGAGATGAAGTCAGTAATTGTCGTTGCACGTAAACTTAATTACTAATTAATTTATTTAATACTAAATATTTATTTATAAAGCTGTTCAATAGTTCCAATTGTTCAAATTTTTGTTTCAATTAATAGCCTACTCCCTTACTTTTTTTTTTTAGAGCTTGAAAGTATTTTTTGAGGATTTTATTATTCCATAGTCCATAAGACTAAACGAAAACAAGTGAGAAAGCTACAGTCGAGTGTGACCGACTGTGAGATACCCGGTACCCAAAGCATTGTGGGTGAAATTAAACAGCACATGAACATGGAAAAAAGAAAATGTTGACATATTAAGACAAATATTGCTAGAAACATGTTAAGCAACACTCAAAAGAGACAAATGCTGCTAGCCACATGTTGGGCAACTCTTAAAAGCGACAAATGTTGCTAG